>LR738710.1:559058548-559079722 GCA_902687465.1 Secale cereale | reverse complement strand
CGGCTACACTAACAAAAAATATTACCGGCTACACTAACAAAAAATGTTACCGGCTACACTAACAAAAAATTTTACCGGCTACACTAACAAAAAATATTTCCGGCTACACTAACAAAAAATGTTTCCGGCTACACTAACAAAAAATGTTACCGGCTACACTAACAAAATTTGTTACCGGCTACACAAACAAAAATATTACCGGCTACACTAACAAAATATGTTACCGGCTAAACTAACAAAAATATTACCGGCTACACTAACTATACGCTAAAATGACTATGTACACTAAATATTCAGCTAATAAAAAAAATGTGATGACATTTGTATACCTTCCACGCGTGTGTGCGCGGACTCTTTGCACCACTGGACAACACCACCGGAACTCCTCCTCACAACCACCTTCTTCTCCTCACCACCACCTCCTCACCACCACCAAAACCACAGCTCCTCCACCCCACCATGGCTACTCCACCCCACCATGGCTCCTCCTCAAATACGCACAAATAACTAACCCATGGCAAAAAAAAAATTGGATGTATCGGTGGAGAATGATATGATCTATTGATTCTGCTACTTGGAACACAAAATGGCTGGAGGAATTGATAGATCGGAGAGGGGGTGAAATAACAGAGAAGAAAAGAGAGAGAGATGAGCCAGGAACGATACAGAGAAGAAAAGAGGAGGAAGAAGAGGCTCGCCAGCCTTAACCGGCCAGCCAGAGGGCCTCTCGGCCCAGTCCTGGCCGACAGGCCGCTGGTCGGGCGCGGCTTGGCCGACGGGCCGCCTATCGGCCCAGCTAAGGCCGACCGCTGACCCCTCGGTCTCGCCCACGCCGACAGGCCGGTGCTCGGCCTACACCGGGCCGACGAGCCACCTTTCGGCCCATACGAGGCCGACCGACGCATAGAAATGGATTTTTTTCGAACAGACTTACAGTTCTCAAAATTCGTATAAATTTAGTCATAGTTTTGAAAAAAAATCGAGGGGGAGTGGAGTGGAGTATGTTGACTTTGGTCTAGGGTTTGCGTGGAGTGGGGATATTTATGGGTCCTGGTGGGCCGGTCCGACGTGGCGGAAACCCCCGAACGCGTCGGGCCTCCCCATACCCGTCGTAGATTCGGGCTGGGTTTGAGGGGTGTCGGTCAGCCCAAACATTCGTTACTGGTTTGGGGAGTCCGGCTGGGTTATTTGTGACAGGGCACTGGTCGGGCCATCCGTCCTGTGAGTTTAGGGAGCTCGGGTGTAGGTGCTCTGAGTTTTTTTATCAGCGCTCTGAGTTTCGGTTTATAGAAAAAACATTTTCTGAAAAAGGAAATACTCAGCGCTTGAAAAAAAATTGTACCGGAGAAATAAAAAACCTTTTTTAGAGAAGAAATAAAAAAACCTTGTGTAGGCCCAACAATGCGTTGTAAGCCCATAGTATGTTACAGGCTCAGAAGCACCCTATCAATGACAGGCCCGTCTCTCTGGCGTCGCCCCAATTCCCCATGGGCCACGGCTTTACACCACGCCCTCTCCTCTCCATTTCTCTCGCACCCTTCCCCCCATCCTTAAACCCTAGCTCTCCCTCTCCCTCTCCCGCCTCCACGATGGCGACCGCCGACGGCCAGTCCCAGCCTGCAGCCACCGAACCCTCTCCATCCCCGGCCAAGCGTAAGACGGACACCGACTCCGAGATCTCTCCCCTCGACCCACCCGCCAAGGCCGCCCGCCCCGGCGCCGACGAGGAGGCCGCCGCCGAGGCCAAGGCCCGGTTCGCGGACAAGGGGAAGGGCAAGATGGTGGTCGATGAGGAGGAAGAAGGCGACGAGGAAAGCGACGAAGAGGAGGATGACGAGGAGGTCGAGGGAGATGGCGACGAGAGTGACGGCTTATGCGAGGATCCCCTCTCCGAGGTCGACCTCAACAACATCCTGCCCTCTCGGACCCGCCGCTGCGCCCCAGCACAGCCTGGGGCGTACCTGGTGCCACCAGAGGAGGCAGCAGAGGATGACGAGGACGATGAGGACGCAGACGTCGACATGGCTCCCGGGGAGGAGAGCGGCGATGGGGAGGAGAGCGATTAGGTTCGCAGCTGGACTAACTCGCTAGGCAATCCCTTCGTCTCGCGCTTGTGATGCACAGAAATGTTTCTATGAACTGTTCCCTTGTGGAAGTACATTTCTGCGATTGCATCCAGTTTAGGCCTTTAGTTACCGAACTTATGCATCATCAGCGTTTAATTTCGCGGGTATCGCCTAATTTAAGTTTTTATTATCAAGTAAACAAGTATCACTTCACTGCTGGTGCTTCTGTATTATGTTTCTGCAACCTTGGTCTTGCTCACTGAGATAACTAGATCTATTCATGCTGTGTACTTGGACTTGGATGTGCATGTGTATTGTGCCTTTTATGTTGGAATGTTTTGTATCAGGTAGACATGGCTGTAGCCTAGCTTGAATTGCAATTGGATAGCGTTGTCCTGATTTCGCACTTTCACATTGCATTTTTCTTCTAGAACTGTCGGACTTAACCTTGTCCAGTTAGGTATACTATCATTTATATTCACCCTGTTAGGCCTTGTACAATGCAAGACGCTTAGGAGAGGTGCTAGGAGAAATAAACCAGGCTTTCATTAAGCACTGGTGCTTATTTATACAGGGCAGACGCTTAATTAGGCGTCTCCCCTATAGAAATGGGCACCGGTGCTTCAGAAAAATCCGGTTTATTTTTCTAAGCACCTCCCATTGTACAAGGCCTTACACTCTTGAGGTCATATCTGATCATTTTTGAAAATGTTCAAGCATATATATTGTTTTGTTGGGGTGAGCCTTTAATTGGCCAGGGAACAATATTGCATCTTCTGGCATGTACTTATAGGACCGAGCCAGGCTATGCAGTGTGCTGTGGTGATCCTAACAGTGCATTTTTAAAGTCATGCTTTCTTATTTGTTTGATGTGTTGCAGATTGTCCTTTGCTTTTTCTTTTAATGTTGATTCAACCTTAGATTGTTCAGCTAGTTTCACCCTTGAGATCATGCAAGGCTAAGTTTTTTCTCTTACTGTCTATTCAACCTTAATACTGTTCAGATAGTTGTGCCCTTTTAAGTATGGTTGAAGTATCTGTTCTCCTGTTACCCTGAGTGCTTTGTGACTCATCTTGAGTACTACAATTCCTAGCAATGATAGCCATCACTGTATTGCTAACTTGGTTAGGAAGTTAGAATGGTTCATGATTGGATAAAAGAAAAGCAGATATGTTTGGTGCTTCTAGCATACTGGGAATCGCCTTTTACACATACCAAGTATTTTCCTTAGTTTCAGTTATTTTAGATCCCTAGGGGATTTATCTCCTAGAACTTGCATATTTAGTCGCATAGGAAAAAAGTGGTCATATTGCTAATTTAGAAAGGTAGAACAAGCATGGGCAAGGACATTGTGAGGTATGTTCTCCCGAAAGGCAGTTGGGCAAGGGCATGAAACCATACAGGACTGATGCTTGTGTAGTCAGTTGTGTTACATTAATGATAAACCATAAACTTGTCATCTACTCCTTCCGTCCCAAAATGTAAGATTTTTTTTTTCTGAACAAGATCATTTTTGACGATAGTGTCAAAGATGATCTTACATTTTGGGACGGAGGGAGTACATGTCAGTAGTGTGCCACAATCCCACAAATATGTTAGCCACCTTAGTTTGGCACCTGAATCAGTGCTGCAAATAAGTGAACGCATTGTAAAGTCTAACTCTTGACTCTAATTATGCAATCATTCATGAGTGCTACAATACCTTGTAGCTAGAAATTGGTGTTTGTGTTGTATCTAACTAATACTATATCAGGTTGTTGAGCTTTTTGTCTGTTCAAAATAAGTAGGCTGACTATATCAGAGAAACTGTTGTCACTTACACAGATGCTGTCGACCTCATATTTTGTGTTAATGGTTGTTGAGATATTTGTCTGTTCAAATAAGTAGGCTGACTATATCAGAGAAACTGTTGTCACTTACACAGATGTTGTCGACCTCATATTTTGTGTTAATGGTAATTTCTGCTTTATGTATACTTCCCCATGCTTCTATGCTGACATTTTATTGCTTCTTCACACCAATGACAATGTTCTGTCACACTGTTGCTTTTATCTCGGATTTTAGTGTATCTCTCTGCGTTTGGCTGACATTTAAGGCTACTTCGTCATTATTTTGGTCACATTTGTTTTTGCTCTACTGATTTGTAATGTCAACATGAGAATGGGTTTAAGATAGTATCATTGCCCATCTGCTTCACTGTTCAGTTTGTAGTATCTGGATACATTTCAGGAATAATATGACGACGTGTGCTTTTTCGCTGTCTTCCGATTACACCGGCTCATGAGTACGTTACGTTGTTCTGTTTGGGTTGGGCTGGTTTCAGTTCCAATATATAGTAAACGGTGCTTCACAAAATCCAAAACGGTATGTATCAGTATATTGAATGATAGAAGGAAGAGAGGATTGGTGGAATAGTTGTTGTATTGCTTGAGCCTCGTGGGCATATATATATATATAGGAGTACAATGATCTACTTGAAGTACAAGACAAGCTAGAACAAATCCTAGTCTATTTCTTTTTTCCTAATAAACATTATACTCAGCATCCCCGCGCAGTCACAACGGTAGCGACGCAGACGGTGAGATTGAAGAAGAATCTGAAGGCAAGCCGACGGACACCCCTCCACAGTCCTAACGGTCGATGCATCGTGGAGTCATGGCTGGAGTGGCAACCGACGAGGTTGCTCAAGCAAGGCGGTAGCCCTTTGTGCTGTTTGTCGATGTAGCCGAGAACGTATGTGGTGGAGCCGTGGTCAAGGTAGCCGGGCGCAGTGGTGTCGGAGTAGTGGTGCGTCGGGAAGAAGATGTTGTTGACGAGGCATTGTGCCGGGTTTGCCAAATCCGGGGACACGTCGTAGACAAAGGCACGCGTCGGTGTTGCCAGCACCGGGCATGCGTAGACGGACGAAGACGAAGTTGATGAAGCGTCGCGCCAGGCTTGCCAGGCCCGGGGACACGTCGTGGACGAAGGCACGCATCGGTGTTGACAGCACCGGGCATGCGTAGACGAGGGACCTGCACGAGCTGTACGCCATGTTGGAGAAGTCGGAGGGGCCAGCAGAGAAGAACTCGACGACGATTGCGGCGTCCATCGGCGCGGGGCCGATGTCACCAACGGTGGTCGGAGTAGACGAAGTGGTCGGGGTAGATGACGGCGACGCTGGCGACGGGCTGGTGCTTGGACGAAGACGACGGGGGTGGACGGGCGACGGTGGCGGCTACGAAGGTAGCGGCGGCGGCGACCAAAGAAGAGCGGCGGCGGCTAGGTTAGGAGTGCGGCGGCGGTGCTCGAAGTAGGCGAAGAACTCTGACAGCGTGACGAAGACCGTCGCGGACGGTGATGTTCCCGTGCCAAGGGAAGTCGACGCGCGATGACGGCGGAGTGGACCGCGGGCCGCGACGCTATGGCCCGAAGGGAAGACGCAGCGGCGGCAAGCGGGTCGGGGCGATGGCGGGAAGACCTCGGGGCGGCGGCGGGGACCACGGGCCGCGACGCCGCGCCCCGAAGGGGCGACGCGACGGCGGTTCGCGAGTGGGTGCAACCGCGGGGACGGCCTCGGGGCGGCGGCGGGGACCGCGTATCGCGGCACTACGGCCCGAAGGGGCGACGCCGTGGCGAAGCATGAGTCGATGCAGCCGCGAGGAGAACCACGGGGCGGCGACGCTGCGGCTCGACGGGGCGACGCAGCGGCAGCCCGATGCTCGATCGGCGGAGAGGCGCGCAGTACTCGAGACAATCTTCACGGGACCTGCGGAGGCGCGCGTAACCGACGGGTCAGGTCGATCGCGCGGCGTAGATGAGGCGGATCGCGGCGGCGAGCGGGTGATCAAGCCGATCGCGCGCGAGGTCGGACGCCGCTTGGTGAAGACGGGGTGGCGGCGGAGTCCGAGATGAAGCCGGCGAGGCAACCCGCAGGGCCTCCGTTAAACCCCAACGGAGGCGGGTGGCGTGGATCGATTGGCGGGCCGGCGCGCGAGCGGAGGCTATGATTGACCGCCGCATAGCGCGAGGCCGCCGGGTGAAGGCGATGCAGGTGTCACGGTCGGAGCAGAGCGGTGACGGCCGGCGCAGGGCGACGGGCGGACGGACGCGCAGACGACGGCTGGCCAGGACCGGCCGCCTCGGCACGCGTGGCCGCCGGGTCGGAGAAGAGGCTGGCTGGTTGCGCCGGAGTCGGAGTAGAGGGGCACGGGGTCGACGGCGGCGGCGGGCGACGCAAACCGATCAAGATTAGATCGGAAAAGCAAAAAGAAAAACGCCGATCAAAACGACCGGCGAGAGAGCGAAAAAACCCGGAACAATGGCTCGGGAAAAAGACTCTCTAGGGCAGCCGGCCAACACGGCCGGCGGACGAATCCTAGGTACGGGCGGCGCGGCCCCCGACGGCGGTCCTGGAGACCGACCGCCCCGGGGGCGGCGCGCGGGTGCGGAAGCGGCGGCGGCTAGGGTTTAGAATCCGGAAACTGATACCATGTTAAAAGGGAGAGAGGATTGATGAAATAGTTGTTGTATTGCTTGAGCCTCGTGAGCATATATATATATATATATATATATATATATATATATATATATATATATATATATATATATATATATATATATATATATATATATGTACAATGATCTACTTGGAGTACAAGACAAGCCAGAACAAATCCTAATTTATCTCTTCGTTCCTAATAAACATTATACTCAACATTGAATAACAACGCTAGACTTAACCCCATCCTTTACTCAACCGAGGACTAGCACTCGTGATCTATCTTTTCCGCCGGGGGGCGGAGCGTTGGCGACCCCCCTTCGTTGTTGTGAACAGGAGTGCCGGCAATCCCCCTTCTTTGCTTGAAGTCGGTGCTCTGTTTTCTACGCTGCAAGCCATCCCTCCTCGCAAAGCTCTTTTTACCGGAGCCGGTAGCTACCGGTTAGGAATCCATCGTTCATTGACTGCTTCAAGATTCGCGTGACTGTCATGCATTAATTTTTAGTATCTGCTATACTACTCCCTCCGTCCGTAAATACTTGTCGAAGAAATGGATGTATCTAGACATATGTTGGTTCTAGATACATCCATTTTTATCCATTTCTGCGACAAGTATTTTCGGACGGAGGGAGTACATCTATACCTGACCAAATACAACGAATGGACCCCACTGAAACTATTGTTTAATTAGATGAATGCATACTCCTCTCTTTCACACGTACAACGGTACACATGCATGGCAGCAAAAGTACCGGTGCGGTCTCTCTCCTCTCTTACACAACAAATTCACCTTTTTATTCCATCTTTGTTAATTTAAATCATTTATATCTTTTAAATAAAAAATGCTATTTTTAAATTTTATATATATTTGAAATCCTGGCACAGAGATCTTTAAAACAAGGTCAATATTGTATATATTTTGTCTACTTTGAGTTTTGTTATTTCAATCATATTTCCATTTCAATTATATATTGATCCGTGAATTCTATTATTTGAAGTTAGTGAAATATGTATGTTAAATTGGGTGAAATTGTTCATTCAAAGTATTGAAATAAACTATTTCAAAATGAGTTAAATATAAATTTTGAAACGAATAAAATACCTTTTTTTGAATGAGTGGAATCTGATTTTTGAAATGAGTGAAACATGTTTGTTAAAATGAGTGAAATGTTTTTTTTGAATGAGGGGAATCTAGTTTTTTGAAATGAGTGAAACATGTTTGTCAAAATAAATGAAATCACTTTTTGAAAAATAGTTTTCGAAAGAACTGCAATATATTTCTTTAAAAAGTAGAGTGAAATCACTTTTTGAAATAATTGTGAAACTGATGTGTTTTGAAATTGAAATGACAAAGAAATGCATCTGTGAAATAATTGAAAGCAATTTAAAAATTGTGAAATAGATTGTTCCAAGGAGAGAAGCGGAATTTTTTTCAACATGTGAAATAGATTTCTATTCAAATTACGTGTGATATATGGCATGAAGAACATGTGTGATATATGAAATAGTTAAAGAGTTCTAAAATAAATGTGATCTATGAAATTAACTTTTGTCAAATATATGAAAGTATTATTTTTTAAATGTGTGAAACTACTTTTCGTGAAGTCGATGTGTTTTGAAATTGAAATAACAAAAAAGTGCATCTATGAAATAATTGAAATCAATTTTTAATTTGTGAAATATATTGTTTCAAAGAGAGAAGCGGTTTTCTTAAACATGTGAAATAGATTTTTCTTCGAATTATGCGTGTTATCTGAAATAAAGAACATGTGTGATATATGAAATAGTTAAAGTGTTCTAAAATAAATCTGATATATGAAATTAACTTTTGTCAAATATATGAAAGTATTGTTTTTAAAATGTATGAAACTAATTTTTGTGAAGTCGATGTGTTTTGAAATTGAAATAACAAAGAAATGCATGTTTTTAAATGCTTTTTATGAAATTGACATTTTTTTAAATAAGTGAAATATGTCCTATGGAAGGGATTATGATTACATGTGAAATAGTTTGTACCTTATGTGAAATATGTGCACTTGCTCTTTAAATAACTGAAATTGGTCTTTAAATGAATGAATTGTGTCTTTTTAAGTAACTGAAATCAGACTGTAAAATATTGAAATTTATGTTTTGAACTATTGATATTTATTTTATAAAATAACTGAAACATATTAAGTGAAATAAGTGGTTTGAAACATCATAATTTAAACATGTTTGAAAACTATCCAAAATTATACTTGTTCTATAGATCTTGGCATCATGAGTTCAAATATATAAAAAGTATTAAAAAATAAATGTTGCTTTTAAAGATATCAACCATCTAAAATATCCAAAGGAAATTAATAGTGATGGATTTTTATAGGTATAGATAAGAGATGGGTTGCCCTGTCATGTACCATGCACAGAAAAAAGATGCATGTGTCAGGGTTGTTTTATCCGTGCATGGGGCCCAGGTTGAAGAAATACGAAGTTGGTAAAATGGGAAATCAATGAAATACGTTGGATAGTTGGTCCACACAAAGTTAGCTGGCTGCATTTGATTGGTGGGCATTCACCGGTAGCTCCCGGCACCGGTAAATTTACTTATTCGCATCCCTCCTTCAGTATCTTCAACAAGGCCGCAAGCTACCTCTCATCTTCCCTTTGGTTGAACCAACCATATCAGATAATAATCTAATCCTTGACCTGGTGCAATGTATTCTTTCATTATGAAACCAAATACTTTACCCCCCCCACCCACCCGCTCGACCGAAACACGTCCTAAGTGTTCAGATGAACATTCTACATGCAATAATACTCATGAGATATTGTAATGGCATCAGATGAATTATCTAATTGTTTGCACTATACACCGTTTATTTGCGAGCAACAAGTGTATTATCACTCGGGCCCATTCCACCCATCTGGTCTTGTTTCTGAACTTGGTAGTGACGACCGAGCGGGCAATTCCTATTTAACACTATGCGACAAGGTGTCAACCTTCCGCACAAGCGTTGGCATGAGCATCTTTGGGTGTTGAATAAACTGATGGATCCAGCAACTGCAAAAGCAACAACTATACTGAAGGGGCTGCAGCTGATTGATACTCTCGGATGTACCCTTGTTATTATTGAAACCAAATGCCTAGTATTTGCTCAAGCATGTAACGATGAGAGAGATGTGCTAGGTTCATATGCTGCTATACTGATGGACTGTTTCCACAAAATCCATATGCATGGGTCGATCAAGGTCAAACACTGCTCCAGGGAGCTAATGAGGTGGAGCACAAGATTGCTAGATTTGCTTTTGATTCAAATTCAGATAGTTTTTCGGAGGGTGATACTCCTAGTTTTATTAGAAGTGATGTTCTAAACGATGTAATCTTTTTTAATAATCAATAAAGTGCGCCATAGGGCTTTCCTTCGAAAAAAGAGAGGTGTCAACCTTCCGCACAAAGCAGCTCATGAGAAGGCCAACCCAGTTAGGGAATCTGATTTTGTGAACCTTATAGAAGGTTTTAGTCCATTTATTTCTTTCTTTTCTATTTTCGGGTTTTATTTGTATTTTCTAGGTTTTATTCATTTAAAAATATCAAAATATGTTCATGAAATGTCAAACATGTTAACAAGTTTCAAAAAATGTTCAGGGAATGTCAAACATGTTCATGTTTAAAAAATGTTCACAAGTTTAAAAAATGTTCAAGAATATCAAAAAATGATTGAAATTAAAATATGTTCATCTTTTTTTTTAAATCACTTTTCCCAAAAAATATCAAATAAAAAAAAACAACATTGAAAATTTTGAATAAAATTCGTGTTTATTGGAAAACCAAAATAAAAATGAAGGATAAAAACGCAAAATAGCAGTGGGAGCACTCACCACACCACGTTGGCTAGATGGGTAAGCTTAGTCACGACGCCAACGTGATTGTATATATACTGATATAAAAATATCCGAAGAGCTAGATCCAACTAATCTAGATCATCAAACTATGCCAATCCAACGACATCGATGGATTCACCGATGAACACTCGACATGTGTAGTATGCACTTAATATCATATTAAATATCAATGTATGTGTTAATCATATGATTATCACGTAACCGATATCCTACCTAATATAAACATCTACATTAATCATATAATTAATGCATAATTTATATCTTACCTAATATAAGCATTCAATTAACACGTAACAAATATCCTAGAAATATTTTTCTCGCTGATACTAACATATATTGCACGTACATATCAGTTCAGTCCACATAAGCAAAGGTTATCCGAAACAATACCACGTGACACATGTGATAAGAAATCCAACTATTTATGAACAAACAAAAAGGCTATCCCAAATAATATGCCTAGAAAACGAAAGGGAAGTTATTCCTACAGGATGGGGGGAAAGGAAAACGATTCCATCGAATCGAAGAGGGAAAAGAAGGAAAGGTAAAACGAGCGGAGGAGGGCACCCTTCTCGCCGCCGCCCTCACGCGCTAGTGCTGTCCTCGTGCTCTGTGCCACTGTGCGGCGCGGCGACCTCGTGCAAGACCCGGCAAGGAAGCGAGGGCGTGCAGCCAAGGACGCGGGCGCGGCGAGTTCGCCGGCCGCCGACTACGTGCTGGTCTGCAGGATACAGCCAGGTTGGCCTCTCAATCTCGATGCTTTGTTCTCAGTTCAATCTAATATAGTAGTAGTACAAAGTTTCTTTCCGGGATGGATATCCCAATCTGGCCAGTTTGCTGTGGGTTTTCCTTGCCATGTGGGGACTATCAGCTGTAGCCTGTATGAAAAGAAAACCGGGTAGTTCAACACTTCAACTGACGGGGGGTGATGCTAAATTCTGGGGTTCCACTAAATGCTCGCGCACTGTCTTCGTGAAATAAGACAACCGAGCATAAGATTTCATGCTACGCGCAGCTGTAAATCTTTCTTTCTTGTGCTGAACGCTTCCTGTTCGGTGCACAAAATGCCAGTCATCTGATTTGTGCATTGCGTGGGTGTGTAATTTGTACAGATATGCACCGCTCAACTTTTGATGTTGTTATGACTGCAGTGGAGCGAATTTTCTGAGCACTTGTTGGAACCGGTTAACAGTATCCGTATGCAAGGATTTTGGATCCACGAAGCCTTTAGCATAGATATTTTTTTTAATTTTTTTGTTAGAAAAGGAGGAAGACCCCGGGCCTTTAGCATACATATACATAGTTAAAATATAATGAGAGGATTGGTCTCACTACTTGCGGATGATATAAAGTAATGTGCAGTCTCATACCTCCTAGAACAAATTTGAGTTATGTTCAATAGCTGATTTACTCTTCCATGCTTTACAGGTTTTGGGAGTGTATTATTTCTCCGGATTGCCTGAAATATGGCATCTCCTGGTGAAATGACGGGAGCCAGTATGCTGCGCCTTCAATGTTTTCCTAGTAATATGGTATGCACCCAGTTAAATCACTTTGTCAATCGATTTCTATTGGGTGCAGTTTGATCATCCTTCTTTGACCAACAGTTATGCCAACCTGAGTTATATTACACAAAAGTGATACTGTTGGGTTCGTATTATCGTATTCCACCTCATTTTCCAGCGACTGTGATTTTGTAAATTTGAAGAAGTATTGTATGCGAAATCTATGGTCAAAATTCAAGTTTAGAAAGTCAAACTGTGCCTTACATAAATCAACAGAGGGGCTAGTATCTAGTTTACTTATGCTTCTGTTTTCTGTATTTAACCTTTTCATGTGCTTATATTATATGTATGCTCTGCTTAGGGAAAACAAAGTCCTGGTTTCACCTCTGCAAGAAATCCTTGGTTGAGAAGGTCACGAATGGTTCGACACTGCTTAGACCTGCGGCATCTTTGCAGGCTACCTAAACAGAGAGGTACTGTTCCAAGTAAGCTACCAAGGAATGCTCCTAGTGCTTCAGTATATAGGGGCGTTATTAGCCCATTGCTAGAGGAATCGGTAGAGGCGGAGTCAAGATCAAGGATTATTCACTTTTACCGCAAACCACTACTTCAAGACAATGAGACTGAGGAGTTACTCAAGAAAGTTCAGGCAAAAGTTTCTTGTAATATTATTGACATACAGACTGAGCAATGTTTTAATGTGGAATTGGAGAAGGCACTAGCGTCTGATAAGCTTGCAACACTTCAGTGGCTCCTTGCAGAAACTTATGAACCTGATAACTTACAAACAAGGAGCTTTTTTGAGGAGGAAATCCGTAGCAGCCCTTATTCTGTCCTTGTTGAGGTTGGACCACGGATGACATTTTCAACTGCTTTCTCGACCAATGCCGTCTCAATTTGTAAAGCTCTATCATTAATAGAAGTAACTCGCTTGGAGAGATCTCGAAGATATCTTTTGCACCTTCAGCCTGGCAGTGGAGAACTTGATGAAAGCCAACTCAACAGCTTTGCTGCTTTGATTCATGACAGAATGACAGAATGTGTTTATCCTAGCAAGCTCACATCATTTTGGTCAGATGTAGTTCCAGAACCTGTCAGTGTTATTCCAGTCATTGAAAGGGGAAGGGAAGCATTGGAGGAAATAAATATGAAAATGGGGCTTGCTTTTGATGAACAAGATATTAAATACTACACCCACCTCTTCAGAGACGACATCAAGCGTAATCCAACTACTGTGGAGCTTTTTGATATAGCGCAATCCAATAGTGAACACAGCAGGCATTGGTTTTTCAACGGAAAGCTTGTGATAGATGGAGAGACCATGGCTAGTACTTTGTTCCAGTTAGTGAAGAGCCCCTTGAAGGCCAACCCTAATAACTCTGTAATTGGTTTCAAGGACAACTCAAGTGCAATAAAAGGACACCCAGTAAATCATCTACGTCCATCACTACCTGGCTCCACTTCACCGTTATCCCTCTTGATGCGGGAGCTTGACATTCTGTTCACAGCAGAAACTCATAATTTTCCATGTGCTGTGGCACCTTACCCAGGAGCTGAAACAGGTGCAGGTGGTCGCATAAGAGACACACATGCCACTGGAAGAGGTTCTTTTGTCGTTGCTTCCACTGCTGGTTATTGTGTTGGAAATCTTCGAATGGAAGAATTTTATGCACCTTGGGAGGATTCATCTTTTTCATACCCATCGAACTTAGCCTCTCCTTTGCAGATCCTTATTGATGCTAGTGATGGTGCTTCTGACTATGGTAACAAGTTTGGTGAGCCTATGATTCAGGGATTTACAAGAAGCTTTGGTACAAGGTTGCCAAATGGGGAGCGTCGAGAGTGGTTAAAGCCAATAATGTTCAGTGGAGCAATAGGCCAGATTGATCATGCACATATAGAGAAGGGGGATCCAGAAATTGGCATGCTAGTTGTGAAGATTGGTGGTCCAGCATATAGAATTGGTATGGGTGGTGGTGCTGCCTCAAGTATGGTTAGTGGACAGAATGACGCAGAGCTTGATTTCAATGCAGTGCAGCGTGGAGATGCTGAGATGTCACAGAAACTGTATCGTGTTGTCAGGGCATGTGTAGAAATGGGAGAGAAGAACCCAATTATCAGCATTCATGACCAGGGTGCTGGTGGAAATTGCAATGTTGTGAAAGAAATAATCTATCCTAAGGGTGCTGAAATTGATATCCGTAAAATTGTCGTTGGTGATCATACATTGTCTGTCTTGGAGATCTGGGGTGCTGAATACCAGGAACAAGATGCATTGTTGGTGAAGCCTGAGAGCAGAAGCCTGTTGGAGTCACTTTGTGAGAGAGAAAGAGTTTCAATGGCTGTCCTTGGTGAAATTGATGGCAGTGGAAAGATTGTTTTGATCGATAGTGCTGCCGTGGAGTATGCCCAGTTGAATGACCTTCCCCCTCCCGTCCCCGTTGTTGATCTTCAGCTTGAAAAGGTTTTAGGAGATATGCCTCAGAAGACATTTGAATTTAAGAGAATTTCTCGATTGGGTGAGCCCTTAGATATTGCACCTGAGGTCACGCTAATGGATATTCTTAAGCGAGTATTGAAGCTGCCTTCTGTATGTTCAAAGCGTTTCTTGACCACAAAGGTTGACAGGTGTGTGACAGGTCTTGTTGCACAACAGCAGACAGTTGGTCCTCTCCAACTTCCACTTGCTGATGTCGCTGTGATTGCACAGACACACACAGATCTGACAGGTGGTGCTTGTGCCATTGGAGAACAACCAATGAAGGGTTTACTTAACCCTAAGGCCATGGCAAGGCTTGCTGTTGGGGAGGCCTTGACCAATCTGGTTTGGGCTAAAGTTACATCACTTGCTGATGTCAAAGCAAGTGGTAACTGGATGTATGCTGCAAAGCTTGACGGAGAAGGAGCAGATATGTATGATGCCGCTGTTGCGTTGGCCGACTGCATGATTGAACTTGGTATTGCAATTGATGGTGGAAAAGACAGCCTTTCTATGGCAGCTCAATGTGATGGCGAGGTAGTCAAGGCTCCTGGCAATCTTGTTATCAGTGCTTATGTGACCTGTCCTGATATAACTTTGACCGTCACCCCAGATTTAAAGCTGGGAAAGGATGGTGTCTTGTTGCATATTGACCTGGCTAAAGGAAAACGGCGTCTTGGTTGTTCTGCTCTCACACAGGCATTTGACCAAATTGGAAATGACTGCCCAGACATAGAAGATGTTCCTTACTTGAAGAAAGTATTTGAGGCTGTTCAGGAATTGCTTGGTGAACGTCTTATTTCGGCCGGTCATGACATTAGTGATGGTGGGCTTATTGTTACTATTCTTGAGATGGCATTTGCTGGCAACTGTGGTGTTAACCTCAACATTGACTCAAAAGACAGTGGCCTTCTACAAGCACTTTTTGCCGAGGAGCTTGGTCTTGTCATTGAAGTTCACTCAAATGACCTTGCTGCTGTAAAGAAAAAGCTTCAAGCAGCAGGCGTCTCTGTTAACGTAATAGGAGAAGTAAATATAACACCAGAGATAGAGCTGGTTGTTGATGATGAGATGTGCCTGACTGAAAGCGTTTCAGACCTCAGGGATTTGTGGGAAGAAACGAGCTTCCAGCTTGAGGAGCTACAACGGCTGAAGTCTTGTGTCAAGCTTGAGAAAGAAGGCTTAAAAAGCCGAACATCTCCTTTGTGGCATCTGTCTTTCACCCCCAACTTCACAGACAAGGAGCAATTGACTGCGTCATCTAAACCGAAAGTTGCCATCATTCGCGAAGAAGGGAGCAACAGTGATAGGGAAATGGCTGCTGCATTCCATGCTGCTGGATTTGAACCATGGGACATTTCGATGTCAGACCTCTTAAATCAGAACGCCTCTCTAGTGGAATTCCGCGGGATTGCATTTGTTGGCGGTTTTAGCTATGCTGACGTTCTGGATTCGGCAAAAGGCTGGGCAGCTTCTATCAGGTTCAACCAGCCTCTCATACAGCAGTTCCAGGAGTTCTACAACAGGCCAGACACATTCAGCCTTGGAGTGTGCAACGGCTGTCAGCTCATGGCCCTTCTCGGTTGGGTGCCAGGACCAGATATCGGAGGTTCTCTTGGTGCAGGTGGAGACATGGCCCAGCCAAGGTTCATTCACAATGAATCTGGCCGTTTTGAGTGCCGGTTTACCAGTGTGGCCATAGGCGAATCTCCTGCTATAATGTTCAGAGGCATGGAAGGCTCTACCTTGGGCATTTGGGCTGCTCATGGTGAAGGGAGAGCCTTGTTCCCAGATAAAAATATTTTATCTGGTGTTGTTAACTCTAATCTGGCTCCTCTGAGATATTGTGACGACACTAACAATGCCACCGAAGTCTATCCTTTTAACCCTAATGGTTCTCCTCTTGGTATCGCGGCCCTTTGTTCTCCTAATGGAAGGCACCTTGCTATGATGCCACACCCAGAGCGTTCCTTCATGATGTGGCAATACCCATGGTACCCCAAGGAATGGCAGGTTGAGAAGGGTGGTCCGAGTCCTTGGTTGCGCATGTTCCAGAATGCACGAGAATGGTGTTCATAGAGCAGGTAAACCTGACTCCTGAAACAGTTTCTCCTTGTTTTGGTCTCTATGTAAGTAGATCCTCTGTTTCAAAAGAAAAAAAGAGGCTCCTCTGGTTCTAGCTGTAAGCTGCTACATCATGTTGCAGAATTCGTATTTTGAATCGTAAATTAAGGTTTTCTATTTTTTGCAACTAGTACATGTACCAGATTGTAGACACTGAGTGCTACCTATGCTCCTCTAAATAATTTTCATACTCACATTGAATCACATGACTATAATCAATAAAGCTAGTATAAGGTGTTTAGATATATTAGATGCATGCTATATCACATTGACGTTGAACTTTCAAGCTAAACTAGTTTGACTCTTGAGGAGAAAAGAAGCCTTAGATTTTTCAGCATGGTCTGGAATCTAGATGATGCATATCCTGGCAAACAAAGCTAGTTATTATCATCTTACGGAAATTATTATCTGGTAAAATTGCAGTCATGTCTCAGTCTAATGAGGTGGCCGACATCGATCTGTCATTGGAAGTGCTGTTTAGCATATTCATTATGTATAGATCTGGATGTTTCAGGTCCATTACAAGTCCATGTTTGATCTTTTTTCAACTTTCGAACTGAGAAAACAGTTATTTGTTTATTCCTGCGACTGCATAATAATCTACGGCCCTGCTGGTATTGCTAGTTGTGGCTAATTAATGTATTTACAAAACTGGCTCTGGTACTGACCACTCAATAGTGGATGTGCTTTTATCCATTGCTGCTTGCTCAACTGGGGCCATATTAAAAAGCTCTTTGTTGGTGAATGTATTATGCACATGATTGAAATAGGGTCTACAGAATAAATTCCCCCCATGATGTGCTGTGTTGTGTTGTTCGAAAGATGGGAGTCATGTTGTTGGTTTTTTCTTTTTCCCTTCTATAGATACAAAAGTAAAAATCAATAAATGTGTTACTAATATGGTCTTTTTTTCTGCAAGAAGAAAAATGGTGGTCGCTGGTGCTACACTGTATCCTGCCAGCGGGGACCTGGATGGACATTTTCTCTTCGGGAGTTGAGCGTGGATAACCCAATAATCTCTGTTCAGTTGCTAGAGCTTCTCCCAGCATGATTTCTAGCAATACTAGGGCTATCGTCATGATTTGCAATAATCATAGGGTTATTTTTGAACGTGCTATAATAAGTGGTTGTCAGCAGTTATGCTCCGACCATGGTTGAACACTTAATATCTACTACCATGGTCGGGAGCTTTTGCTCAGCACAACGGGAGTATTTTGTATACCTGATTTCCGCCCCTTTAATGTTCTGCTGAGCTAAAGCTCCGGTTGTGCAATCCTCTATTCTGTAGACAGTACCAAAAGAAGCTCTCTAAAGGGTTATTTTGAAATTCCTGGAGATTTATATCTAAGTTATTATCTAGTGTTTGTAATTTGATTTCTATGACAGAAATTAGAATCTTGCCTAGTTTTATTGGCTGACATTCAGTTCTCTTATGTGTACCTATTTTCTGATGCTGATCTGCCGCTGCTCCGGTGAATTGTTATGATCCAAATTCGCAGGTTCAACCATGAAGAATGGCTCCTGGCTGAGAAGACACTGATGGGAATGCTATGCCCCCCAGTGATTTGTTTGTGACGCTTCAACTATTGCAGTCCTTGGAATCGGAAACAGGGCATAAAAGAAGGTTGATTGAAGTGAGTACAAAATGATTATGCCGCCCAGCATATCCGCTGTCAGAACTTTTCTGCTCCTCTTGTTTTCACCAGCAGCCATTTGGGTGTTTTATTTTTACATGGTACTTATTTTAGTCAACGGTAACCCTACCATTATAGCAACTCATGCTTTCGGCGTAATTTCTCTAGAGATTTCTCTCGGCAAGTCAATCAATCATCTGTTTTGGACTCCAGACTTACGAACTGACTACCTTTTTGAAACAAGTAATTTTAGCGTATTTTCAGCTTCTAACAGAGTCATGTTATTAATCATGTACTCCGAAAATAACAAGTTAATATTAATCATGTACTCCGAAAATAACAAGTTAATAACATGAATCACTAGATACAGGTTAAAGCTGGAACTGGGTCACCGGATACGCCATTCAATTGTGTGTAGGGATGCTTGTGGACAAGCAGATACGTCCGTGTGCATCCTTAGAGCAACTCCAACGCGTCGACCCAAACGAATGTGTGCTTTATCCGCTTTTTATCCATCTGACTCGGCCGCCCATTCGGCCTACCCTTGTTTTTGGTTTGGCTTGACAGTGGGTCCAACCACTCACCCATGTTTTTCCTGCGCGCCCGGTTTGCCGTCGTTTTTCAACAAGTATACACATATTTTGCATTGTTTCATAAGCAAACAAATATAACATAGTTTTACAACCCAAATAAATATATCATAGTTTACAAGCCGAATACAAATTAAATTATCGCAAATACATTAAAAAAATATACATCCATTGGTTGCCAACGTGAGCCCACATATGCTCAATCAAATCATCTTGCAGCTGAATGCGAGTTTTCCAATCACGCATTTGATGATGAAATTGGGTGAACTGTGCAAACCTTGCCGCTCCTCCATGCTCTTGGAACTGAAACCCTTTGTAGATACGTTCCGGGCGCACATCTTTTACGATCATATTGTGCATGATCACACAAGCAGTCATCACCTCCCACAACTTCTTGGTGCTCCAAGTTCTTGCAGGATACCGAACGATGCCCCATCGAGATTACAGAACACCAAAGGCACACTCGACATCCTTCCTAGCACTCTCTTGCTCTTGGGAAAATCTCCTCCTCTCTTCTACATGGTTGGGGATTATCTTCACAATAGTGGTCCACCGAGGATAGATACCGTCAGCTAGGTAGTATCCTTTGTTGTAGTTGTGCCCGTTGATGTTAACATTCACTGGCGGGCAGTTGCCTTCGGCAAGCCTTGCAAACACCGATGAGCGTTGAAGCACGTTGATATCATTGTGCCATCCGACCATGCCAAAGAAACAGTGCCAGACCCAGGGATCTTGTAAGGCCACGGCCTCAAGTATGACAGTGCAAGCCTTGACATGACCCCTATACTGCCCTTGCCAACTAGAAGGGCAGTTCTTCCACTCACGGTGCATGCAATCTATACTGCCAAGCATCTCTGGGATGCCCCTGCTGCCATTCATCGTCAAAAAGCGGGTTGTATCTTCAGCAGTTGGCTCTCCCAAGTACACAGGGCCAAACACCGCAATCACAGCCTTGCAGAACTTGTACACGGAGTATATGACGTAGACTCGCTCATACAGACGTACTCATCAATGAGATCACCGGCACTCCGTATGCAAGCATCCGGATAGCCGCAGTGCATTTCTGATAAGAGGAGAAGCCAATCTTTACAAGGGCATCCTCTTTGCACTCGAAATACTTATCATATCCGACCACCCCTCCCGAATATAGTTAAAAATATGCTTAGCCATACGGAAACAACGCCGTAATTGGTGATCTTTGAAGAGCGGTTTGGGTGTCTCAAAGTAGTCCTTCCAAAGAAGGAAATGGTCGCTCTCTCGATTGCGATTCAACGCTGGGGTGTGCTCCGGGATCGAGCCCTGGAAGAACAACCGCTCCCTACTAAGGTGGTCAGGGACGACCAACACGACAACCACCATCTCCTCATCGTCGAATGAGGAATCATCGGAGTCGCGGAGGAAATTGTGGAAAAAGAACTCGTCGGCGGAGTCCATTTGTACCTTGGGGGCAAACCGTTGAACAACTTGCGGGCGTCGTCGAAGAAGCTGGCCGACAAAGAGATGCGTGCCTCACCTGGACTAGGTAGCTGGCCCAGCGGCATCCGACGAGCGTGGCGGTGTCAGGCGAGCGTGCCGTCGTCAGACGAAGGAGTTGGCCAGGGGCGCGGGCAGGGACGGAGTCAGGAATTTTGTAGGGAGGGGGGGGGGGGCGAGCTTCACACTTAAGCTCTTGCAGACCGGTGAGACTCGCCAAACCAAAATAATTCATAGCGTGCTAACAAGCCTAGATTTAAACCCGTGTTTCATAGGTGTAATTAAAAACTAAAAAATTACTACCAAATTGCTCACATTTCGACACGACAAATTTAATTCCCAAATTAGTTATATAATAAAGAATTGATACATGGATGTGTACCAAACTGACTCAAAATCCAATTTTCAGGTCGATCAAATCATTCATATTAGACAACAAACATTTATAGATTTGAACCTGAGGTTAATTACGGGAGTGGGCGTACCATAGAGAGGATGTCGCGCACAGTCAGCCCCGTGGTCGGTCATGGCCGTGGTGGTGCTTCCCCTAATGCCCTTTATGATGGTTGATGACAGTGATCAATTGGGGATTCAAAAGGATATAGAATAACCATGCACGATGCAGCCATGGATCTTAATTAGTCTCCTAATCTTCGCTTAGAGGCTGAAGCGAATTTTCCCTAGCGGTGGACGGCGGTCGTTGGCGGATACTCACACGACGTAGGGAGATCGCACGATGCGTTTGGCAGCGATAAAATCGCGTTGATCGCATCAGCCGGGAAGCGAGCAACTAATTGCGCGGTTGCGTGCTGTACTGCTGCCGCGGTGCTAAATTTCCTTGGACCCTCGACGAGATGGTAGTGGGCTATTTCTTTTCTCCAGTTTTGATCCATTATCTGTATATACAATAGCCTCACGTTGTTACACGAGATGGCCTCATG
>LR738710.1:559017932-559058381 GCA_902687465.1 Secale cereale | reverse complement strand
CGGCGAGGCGGTGGTGGCGACGATGTGGGAGGTTGCAGTGGGGGGAGGTATGTGGGCGCGGACTGCTGGCAGGGGCACCGAAACTGGGCGACGGGGTGGGCTGGCAAGGGCTTTCATCGATGGGGTGGAAGAGAATGGCCAATGTGCCACCGACTGGTGGGTCAGGGGGAGAAGTAGGCGGGCGTCGCGCGCATCCGCTTCGTGTCCATGCCGACGCAAATAAGGCTCAAATTTGGGTCAGAAATTTGTCATCCGACGGATAAAAAGTGGACACACGTTTGTTTGGGTCGACGCGTTGGGTCGATTTTTCTGTCTGCGACGACCTAAACGGACACGCGCGGACGAAATGGGTCGGGACGTTGGAGTTGCTTTTAGTTGTGTGGAACAGGGCTTTGCTTGCATAGTGCCTTGTGTCATCAGTCTCTCTGTGTAGCCTACAAGTAGAAGACTACATCGCGTATCTTTTCTGATAGGTCAACTTGGTAAAAAAAATGACATGTATTTTGTTGAACCTAACTTTGAGATTAGTCAACCCCTAGCCACAAAGTTGATTGGAAAGGAGATAGAGAGGATCATCACATCATTATGCACTCACTAAGCCTGACTGGTGACGCACTCCAGCATTAATGAAGAGGACAGGGCATGCTACAAGACTAAAGGCGATGCAATGCCCTTTACAGCCAAGGCCCCTGTCATCTGTCTTACTCGGTGATCAGTTTCCTGAATCTCGGCTGCCCCCTCCCATCCCAAAGTATTAGGTCAACTCCAAAGCACGATCCAAAATGATGATCCGTTTCGTCTAATATATCGTCCATTTGACAGAAAACAGACACGGTTGTCTGCTTGTGATCGTGCGGTCGTCGGTGCATCCAACCAGCACGTCGCATTTCAAACCGTCCGTATTTTTGACTTGATTTTAGCCCTAAAAACCCGTCCGTATTTTGGACTTGATTTTAGCCTTAAAAATCCCTAAATAAGCGTTGCAAATAATATAAAAATATAAATGTAAACATTAAAACGTCCACACGTTTACAGTACCCAAGTTCAACACAGTTCTTAATTAAACTAGAACTTAAAAGACATAAAATAAACTAGATAAAGGCCCGTCGCCGGTAAGGCCGCCGTCGTCTTTAGGAGGCGCCGTCTTACTCGTCGTCATCGTTGGTGAGGTCGACGTACGGAGGTGGCTACCAAAGATAGGTTGGAGGCCCTGCTAGACCGAAGGCGCATGCGGCACCCGCACCACCTCCTCACGTGGCTCATGCTCCTATTCTGATGACCGCGGCAGCGTGGCTGGCCATGGGCCGACAACCACGGAGTCGGCCATCTCTGGTGCCGTCTATGACCAGCTCCACCGTTGGCCCACAAGACGCAGGTTCACGTGGCAATGGGTGGCTCCTCCAGCACCTCATTCACCTCCTCCTTGACGGCCATGTCCAGCCCCGGGATGGCCACGTCGCCGCCCACAGAGAGGGCCAACTAGGTTTCCAGGTGTGACATCCCGAGACCGATGCGTCAGGTGTCTTCCTCTTATTCGCTGCCGTTGCCATGTCATCTGCTTGTGTGTTGCATTTTGCCATGTCATCATGTGCATTTCATTCGCATCGTTTTCAAAACTTGCATCCGTTCATAGTTGCCCGTCTCCCCGTTCTCTCCTTTCTCCGCTCTGAGCCCAGACACACTCGCCCGCGCCCGCGTGTAACACCCCATATGGGATACTTTCCTATATGGCAATAAAGCATTCTCATTTTGATCCTTGTCCTTATCCTTGGGGGTTCTTGTCTTTTGAGCTCATTTTATTTTTTTGCATGGCCATGTCATTTATTTTATTATGCATCCATGCATTGCTTTCATCATCATGGCATCTTAGTTTACTTCTTGTTGATGTGATATTTGTGAGGCACCTTGTGTATGTGTGAGTGTGGTGCCTAGCCATGACTTGCTAAACCCTAGACCCCCCTCCTTTGTTTCCCTCTTCTTCTTCTTCTTCCTTTTTCTTTTCTTTCCTTTCTTGGCTCTATTTTGCAAGTCACCTAGCCAAGTCCTTTAATGTTTTTTTCCTAAAAACCTTGCACCATGTCTACACCCCCTCTGCCAAATATCACCCTATTTGGAATTGATTTGGTTGGGTTAAAAAATGACAAGAGTTTGAACCATATTCAAACTCCTTTTATTTTTCTGCCTCTAAAACTGTCCAAGCCAATTTTATTAAATAGGGCATAAATCAAGGAGCATGAGGATATTTTCTTTTTCCCCTAACTCTTTTCCTTTAAGCCTGTGCTTTTCTTTTTCTTTTTTGCCTGAAGAAAAATGAAAAGGAAAAAGGGTTTCAACAGAAGCAGCCACAGCAGCACAGCCCGGCCAGCTTGGGCCTCCTTCTCCCCTCGGCCCAGCTCCAGCGCGCGCGCAACAGCCCAGCTCAGCCCGCAGCGCGACCCTCTCTCTCTTTTACACCCGCACCCCCGCTTACCCCCGCTTGCTCGCGCACACGTGGACTCTAGGGTCCCACACGTCAGCGACTGCTCGCCCAAACCTACCCGCCTTTTCTTCCACCTCTAGCGACGCCATGGGGACCGCGAGAGCATCGCCATCGTCGCACCGTCGCGCCTCTGGCCCCTCTTTTAAGCCCACAGCTTGTCCAACCCCTTTCTCTAGGGTTCCCCTTCCTCCTCCCGCCGCCGGGAGAGCCAAGCTCCACCAGATCTGCCGCTCCAGAGAAGTCCCACACGCATTTGGGAGCGCCATCTCGTCGCCGGCGTGCCTCCCGTCGACCTCAGCCTCGCCAACCGTGTCCAGCTGCTTCCCCGACGTCGACTACGTCGACTACGTCCTCTACGCGGAGCCGATCGCCTCGTCGCCGATGTCTTCTTTCTCTTCTTCGTCTCCGGCGCCCGTAGCTGTTCGAGCCTCGCCGCCGTCGACTCCGTTCACCTCCGGGCCAGCCGAACACACCTCTGTGTTCGTGGTGAGCGCCTCCACCTCCTCGTGCCTTTTCCCCTTCTTGCATGCCTTCTAGCACCGAGTTCCCCGAGCACCCGAGCTCGTCGCCGTCGGGCCTCATCTCCGGCGAGAGCCCCGACCACCGTAGGCCGTCTAGTGCTGCCCGTTCGCTTCAGCTCGTCGCGCAGATGCTGCCTGTGCAGTCGCCGCTCCGCCTAGGCCGTTGCATCGTCACATCGTTGCGCGCCGCCACCGTTCTGTCAAGTGCTCGCCGCCGGCGCTGTAGTGCATGCTAGGTGCTGCGTTTGCTTCGAGTGGGTGCGGCACTCCCCCAGGAGCGCACCGCACCACTCCGCCGTGCCTTTAGGTCGCCGGAGCAGCTCCGACGAGCCCTGCTTTTCCCTTGCTCTGCATCTTCAGTTACTTCTTCAATCATCACACCTTTTCTTTGTCAAGTTTCGATCGCTAGCGCAGTGGCTGTGTCTTCGTCAGTTAAGCAACATGTTGTGGGTTCGAATCCGTGCGGGGGCAGTGGATTTCGCCCCCCTTTTATTTTTCCTGAGAGGCTGACAGGCAGGCCCCACCTGCCAGTCACTAAACCGCCTCTAGCCCCCCTGCGCACCCGCTGGCGCCACCTCAGCGCAGTTGGGCCCCCCTCGTCAGTGGCTTGGGCTAGCGCAGGCGTGGGTCAACTTTGACCCCTGCGCCTGTTTTCTTTTCTGTTTTTCTTTTTCTTTTTCTTTTTCTGCATTTTCTTTGTATAATTATTTTCTGTTGATATATTTATCTGATGCAAATAAGTCATATATGAAAAGTGCTTAGAATTTCATGTAGATTATGAATATGCTGTTTGTTGCCATGTTTAAAAACATTTAAAATGCTGTTTGAATTTATTCTTGTTTTAAATATGCCTAAACTTGTAAAATTCATAACTAAATATCTACAACTCCAATTTTAACAAACTTTATATGCATTTGGGGTGGAAAAATGTGTAGAATATTTTGGTGCTGTTGTTTAGCATGTTTGACAACTTTATAACAGAAGTTTTTCAGATCTGTCCCAAATACAATTAATTAATATTGGGAGCTTCTGGAAATTGTTGTTTATTATTTCCAGCCCATTTAAATGTGCTAGCATGTTGCTGTAATATTAGCTGCACCCTTGCCATGTTAACCAACTCCTTAAAACTTGTTGGATGCTTGTATGAATAACCTACATAAACTTGTTAGTTGTTCTTTTGCTTACTTTCTTTCATGTGGGTGATCTTGTTGCTTTGATGCTATTGCACTTTGTGACCCTAGGCCATGCATCATATCTACTCTTGTCCTTCTTCATCATGTGGTTGAGCATTGCATGTTGATTGATTGTTGTTCCGGTGTTGCTTGTTGTGTTTAGTTAGAGCCCGGTGACGATTCGGAGTACGAGGTTCCTACCGAGGTTGAGTTTGAGGAGCAAGGTTATGATCCCCCCGTGGAATCAACAGGAAAGATGACCTTACCCAGATATCACTACTATCTTTGCCTATGCTAGATGTCTCGCTCTTTAGATATTGCCTCGATGCCTATGTCTGTTTGTCAGCCCTCCTATTGTTGCCATGAAACTCTCTAACCACCCACCTAGCAAACCGTTGTTTAGCTACGTAAGCATCGCTCAGCCCCTCTTATAGCATTGTTAGTTGCAGGTGAAGATTTGAAGATTCTTACTTCATGATGAAGTTATTGTTGGGATATCACAATATATAAACTGTTAAACTAAATCATCTATATATTGGTAATGGGTGGAAGGCTAAGCCTCTTGCTTGGTGTTTTGTTCCACTCATGCCACCCTAGGAACCGTTAAACCGGTGTTATGTTCCTTGATTTTGCGTCCCTAACACGGTCGGGGTTTATGGGCCCCCCTCGATAACTCGCTTACTGCTAAAGCTTTTCCAGCAAGGCCCAATATTGGTTTTACATTTGCCTAATAACTAAAACTTGCATAGGGCGTTGCAAACCCGAGTTCTTAATTAACAACCCTGGGCCAGTGCTCCTCATAAGTGTTGGTCCAAACTAGGGGTCCTGCAGGGCCACCTTGGGGAAACCCGAGGGCTGGTAAAACCTGTAGCATCACCCATCCGGTCATGGCCTGAGACGAGATACGCGCGGCTACTATCAGGGTGTCGGCACGCCGGGAGGTCTTGATGGATTAGTTTTACCTATGTCGGAATATCTTGAGCACGTGATTCCGAGAATACTCGGGTCTTCCCACCCTGGAGTTGCGACTCCGCTGATCGTGAGCTTGTGATGGGCTAAGTTGGGACACCCCTGCAGGGTTTGATCTTTCAAAAGCCGTGCTCGCGGTTATGTGGCAGATGGGAATTTGTTAATATCCGGTTGTAGATAACTTGACGCCATGTTCATAATACACAACCAGCGTGAGTAACCGTGATGGTCTCTTTCCGAAGGGGTCCGGGAAGTGAACACAGTGGGGTTATGTTTGATCGTGAGTAGTTAGGATCACTTCGTGATCATCTTGGCGATCATTGGCACTTGTTTCTCTCCTCGCTCTAAACCCGTAAGTTAGTGCTACTGCTGCTGCAACCTTGTTTTAAGCCTTTTCCACACCTAAGGCTTTGATAGTATTGCTACCCAGGAACGGGATTGCCGAGTCCTCTGTGGCTCACAGATTCTATACAACACCAGATGCAGGTACCATTGAGAACTACACATGTGGTGGTTCAGAGTTGTATTGTGAGTTCAATGAAGAGCGTGGACGATACTACGTGTCTTACCCCGAGGATCAGTAGGGCTCTTACTAGGATGATCGGGACCTTGTGTTGCTTTATTTATGGTATCTTTCATTTGGATCTTCGTCCGTAGTCGGACTCTGATGTTATTTGGATGGTGTATGTTAATGTATTACATTGTGTGACGTGGCGAGTGTAAGCCAACTACTCTTTTAAACTTTCATCCCTACTTTTACATGAGTTGTGCAAAGATACCATACTTGAGATCATTCTAGTATGTGATTATGTCTTTAAGTCGTGCCTCGACACGTGGGAGACATAGTCACATACTGGGCATTACAAGTTGGTATTCAGAGCCTTTTCCGACCTAGGAGCCCCCCTGATTGATCAAATCGTTGACGGTTGAGTCTAGGCACACACATAAAAATGTTTTGAGTCCTATATATATATATCGGAGAGTAGGATTTCTTTTTACTCCTCATCCCTTCATCGCTCTGGTGAGACTCCTGATGTTGTTCTATCTCTTCTACTCTCAAAAATTCACTAAACTTTTTTTTAGGATCACATGAGTATTGTTTGGATTGTTCCGATATCTTTGTGACGAGAACATTGCTCTCGATGCCTCCTGTCATTTAGGGGTTGTGGCAGTGTCCCGGGGAGTTGAGCTCCGAGGTGTTGTCGTCACAAATGTATCGCAGCGGTTCTAGAATACTTAAGACGACCGACATCGAAAACTCTTCTATGCGGTTAGTGGTGAGATAACCCCGACGTCACCCAGTACTGGTGGGATAGTTCGGGAGTATTGCCACAACTTGTATAGCGGATGCGTTTCGATGGTCCGTGGTAAACAGTTTCCGAGGACGACTGGTTATGTGTTGAAGGATGGATACAGCTGGATGTAGGATTAGAGTTGAGTGCGCGGTGCTTCCCCTGTATCCCCAACACCCGATTGCATAAGCGGAAACCTTCGGAAATTAATAGGTGGGTTCTTCTAGTAGCTCGTAGGCATTCTTCCAACGGGTGCATGATATGGAGCTCGGGGTTCAACATTGAGTGAATAGGTTTTATGGGCGTTGTTCCAATCGGGAGTTGCATCTTAAAGGGTCCTTGGCTATGCCGATCTGGGGACTGCAAAACCCTTTTGTAACATGTTCCATGAGCTTTCAACACGAACATGTGGAATGAAGCTTCTATCATGTATTTGTTCTATCTGCTCCTTGTTGTTGTTATTTACCTTTTGTTCTCCCAAGTGGCTTCTCGAGAAGATTGTTGTACCATTAAACTATGGAATACATTCGTTCATTTTGCTCGAATGTTCTTGTGAAGACTTATGTTGCAATTTCTAGCCGTTGATTCAGCTTATATATTTTCCATCAATAGCTAACGGTTGTCATCAAATTCAGGATGGCTCCTAAGAAGGTTCCCAACGCTAACCCAGAGGGTGAAGAAGAGCGTGTTCCTAAACGTCCTCCTTCTCCTCCTTCTCCATCTGAGGCATGGAGAACAATTATGCAAGCGACCAACCAGAACACCCAGATGCTTATGCAAATGATGCAGAACTTTCAAGCCAACCAAGCAAATCAAGGTGGTCATGGGAACCAAGGCCAATGCAATCTGTTCAATCAACCTCACTTTGCTACTCTCAACCAATTCCTGGCAAACCAACTGAAGTCTTTCAGTTACTGTGTGGATCCGCTAGATGCTGAAGACTGGATCACAGACATCAAAGAGCACTTTGAATGCAGTAACGTGAGACCTGAGGTTTATGTCAAGTTTGTCGCCTTCCAACTCAAAGACCAAGCTGTTGATTGGTGGCAACAGTACAAAGATTCCAGAGGCGGTCGTGAGATCTCGTGGACTGACTTCTGCAAGGATTTCCGCTCTCACCACATTCCAACCAGTGTCATTGAAGGCATGCGTGAGCAATTCCGCAACCTGAAGCAAGGCACCATGTCCGTCTATCAATACAATGTCAAGTTCCAGAATCTTGCCCGCTATGCGAAGCAAGACATCCCAGATGCCAAGAGCAAGATTTATCAGTTTCGTGGTGGTCTGAAGGATGAACTCCAACTAGCTCTCACCTTGTTCGAGCCAGATGAATTTGACCAATTCCACAATATGGCTCTTAAGCAAGAGGCAACCCAGCTCAAGATTGAAGCTTCCAAAAAGAGGACCAGAGATGCTGTTCACTCCTCCTCTTCTTCCTAAGTGGTTGCAAAGCAGCAGAAGTTCTGGCTACCGCCTCCTCCAGTGCTCCGTCCTCCAAACAACAACAAGCACTCAGGTGGCCGTGGTTTCTCCCACCCACCCAACCCAAACAATCAGTCCAAGCCTCAGTTTCAAGCTTCAAGATCAAGTGGTCCTTATCACCGGCCTCTCTCAGAAGTGGTTTGCAACAAGTGTACTCAAAAGGGTCACTATGCTAACAAGTGTCCCAACCCAAGGCGCCTTCCGCCCCCTGCACCTGTCAGCACTGCTATTGTCAAGCACAACCCCAAGACAGCAAGAGTGAATCTGACGAATGTAGCCCAAGCAGAGAATTCTTCAGATGTGATACTTGGTAATCTTCCAGTTAACTCTATTCCTGCAAAAGTCTTGTTTGATTCGGGTGCATCATGTTCTTTCATGTCTCAATCTTTTGAATCCAAGCACAATGTTGACATCAAAAGTTTACCAAGGGAGTTATCAGTTACTTCTTTGGGAAAACGAATGCATTCTAGTGTGTTTGCTCCGGATATATCTATTCATATGGGTGATTACAGTTTTCTGGTTTCTCCGGTTATTCTCGGCAACTCCAACATTGATCTTATTCTTGGGATGGATTGGCTTTCCAAGCATGATGCAAACATTGATTGTGCAAATAAGGAAGTCAAGCTTACTCATCCCGACGAAGACGTGATTATCTTCGCCTCTTGAGATAACACTATCAGGCTATTCTCTCTCAATGACAAGGGCGAGATTAATGCCATTTCTCAGATTCCGGTGGTCAATGAATATGAATATGTTTTCCCTGAAGAGCTTCCAGGCATGCCTCCCCATCTTTAAGTTGAATTCGTCATTGAACTCGAGCCCGGTACCGAGCCAGCATGTCGGCGTCCGTACAAGCTTTCCCCTGATGAGTTGAAGGAGCTGAAGAAACAACTCGATGAGCAAGAACATATGGGTCTAATCAGGCTTAGTACTTCTCCTTGGGGCTGTGGTGTTCTATTTGTCAAGAAGAAGGATGGCACGGAATGCCTTTGCGTTGATTACCGGCCATTGAACAAGAAGACAATAAAGAACAAGTATCCGCTCCCCAATATCAATGAATTGTTCGAGCAGCTCAAAGGAGCAAAGGTGTTCTCAAAGCTCGATCTCCGGATGGGTTACCATCAGATCCGTATCCGTGAAGAGGATATTCCCAAGACCGCATTCAGAACGAGTTTTGGCTCTTATGAATACACGGTCATGTCTTTTGGCCTCGCAAATGCTCCACCCACCTTCTCAAGGACGATGCACTTCATATTCAACCCCTACACCAATGAATTTGTTCTCGTCTATCTGGATGACATCTTGGTATTCTCCAAGAAAGTAGAAGACCATGCTGAGAGCTTGTGTCATCTCTTTCGATATGAAGTGGGAAGATTGTCTCCCGTTTGCCGAATTCTCTTACAACAACAGCTTCCAAGCAAGTGCCCGCAAAGCTCCTTTTGAAATCCTCTATGGCAGAAAGTGCCATACCCCGCTCAACTGGTCCGAGACTGGTGAACGTCAACTCCTTGGTTATGATTTGATCTTAGAAGCCGAAGAGATGTGCAAAGTCATACGTGAGAATCTCAAAGCCACACAATCGCGTCAAAAGAGCTACTATGACGGCAAGCATCATGATTTGGCTTTCGACATTGGAGATCATGTCTATCTCCGTGTTTCTCCTATGAAAGGAACCCAGAGATTCTGTATCAAAGGCAAGCTTGCTCCGAGATACGTGGGCCCTTTCAAGATTCTTGGCAAAAGAGGCGATCTAGCCTACCAACTCGAGCTTCCCTCCAACTTTGCAAATGTTCATGATGTGTTTCACGTGTCTCAACTCCGCAAGTGCTTGAAGACACCTGAACGCACCATTCCGTTCGAGGAGATTGATCTTCAACAAGACTTGTCTTATCGTGAGCACCCTATTGCTATTCTTGAAGAAACTGAGCACAAAACCCGCAACAAGTCCATCAAGTTCTTAAAAGTGAAGTGGTCACACCATATCGACAGAGAAGCTATGTGGGAACAAGAAGATCACCTTCGTTCTGAGTATCCTTCCTTCTTCCAGTCCTAGATCTCCGGACGAGATCTTTTTGTAGTGTAGGATAGTTTGTAACACCCCATATGGGATACTTTCCTATATGGCAATAAAGCATTCTCATTTTGATCCTTGTCCTTATCCTTGGGGGTTCTTGTCTTTTGAGCTCATTTTATTTTTTTGCATGGCCATGTCATTTATTTTATTTTGCATCCATGCATTGCTTTCATCATCATGGCATCTTAGTTTACTTCTTGTTGATGTGATGTTTGTGAGGCACCTTGTGTATGTGTGAGTGTGGTGCCTAGCCATGACTTGCTAAACCCTAGACCCCTCCTTTGTTTCCCTCTTCTTCTTATTCCTTTTTCTTTTCTTTCCTTTCTTGGCTCTATTTTGCAAGTCACCTAGCCAAGTCCTTTAATGTTCTTTCTTTTCCTAAAAACCTTGCACCATGTCTACACCCCCTCTGCCAAATATCACCCTATTTGGAATTGATTTGATTGGGTTCAAAAATGACAAGAGTTTGAACCATATTCAAACTCCTTTTATTTTTCTGCCTCTAAAAATGTCCAAGCCAATTTTATTAAATAGGGCGTAAATCAAGGAGCATGGGGATATTTCCTTTTTCCCCTAACTCTTTTCCTTTAAGCATGTGCTTTTCTTTTTCTTTTCTGCCTGAAGAAAAATGAAAAGGAAAAAGGGTTTCAACAGAAGCAGCCACAGCAGCACAGCCCGGCCAGCTTGGGCCTCCTTCTCCCCTCGGCCCAGCTCCAGCGTGCGCAACAGCCCAGCTCAGCCCGCAGCGCGACCCTCTCTCTCTTTTACACCCACGCCCCCGCTTACCCCCGCTTGCTCGCGCAAACGTGGACTCTCGGGCCCCACACGTCAGCGACTGCTTGCCCAAACCTATCCGCCTTTTCTTCCACCTCCAGCGACGCCATGGGGACTGCGAGAGCGTCGCCGTCGTCGCATCGTCGCGCCTCTGGCCCCTCTTTTAAGCCCGCAGCTTGTCCAACCCCTTTCTCTAGGGTTCCCCTTCCTCCTCCTACCGCCTGGAGAGCCAAGCTCCACTAGATCCGCCGCTCCAGAGAAGTCCCGCACGCATCTGGGAGCGCCAGCTCGTCGCCGGCGTGCCTCCCGTCGACCTCAGCCTCGCCAATCGTGTCCAGCTGCTTCCCCGATGTCGACTATGTCGACTACGTCCTCTACGCGGAGCCGATCGCCTCGTCGCCGACGTCTTCTTCCTCTTCTTCATCTCCGGCGCCCGTAGCTGTTCGAGCCTCGCCGCCGTCGACTCCGTCCACCTCCGGGCTAGCCGAACACACCTCCGTGTTCGTGGTGAGTGCCTCCACCTCCTCGTGCCGTTTTCCCCTTCTTGCACACTGTCTAGCACCGAGTTCCTCGAGCACCCGAGCTCGTCGCCGTCGGGCCTCGTCTCCGACGAGTGCCCCAACCATCGTAGGCCGTCTAGTGCTGCCCGTTCACTTCAGCTCATCGCGTAGATGCTGCCTGTGCAGTCGCCGCTCCGCCTAGGCCGTTGCATCGTCACGTCGTTGCGCGCCGCCGCCGTTCTGTCAGGTGCTCACCGCTGGCGCTGTAGTGCATGCTAGGTGCTGCGTTTGCTTCGAGTGGGTGCGGCACTCCCCCAGGAGCGCACCGCACCACTCCGCCGTGCCTTTAGGTCGCCGGAGCAGCTCCGATGAGCAGCTCCGACGAGCCCTGCTTTTCCCCTGCTCTGCATCTTCAGTTACTTCTTCAGTCATCGCACCTGTTCTTTGTCAAGTTTCGATTGCTAGCGCAGTGGATGTGTCTCGTCAGTTAAGCAATAGGTTGTGGGTTCGAATCCGTGTGGGGGCAGTGGATTTCGGCCCCCTTTTATTTTTCTTGAGAGGCTGACAGGCAGGCCCCACCTGCCAGTCACTCAGCCGCCTCCAACCCCCTTGCGCACCCGCTGGCGCCACCTCAGTGCAGTTGGGCCCCCCTCGTCAGTGGCTTGGGCTGGCGCAGGCGTGGGTCAACTTTGACCCCTACACCTATTTTCTTTTCTGTTTTTCTTTTTCTTTTTCTTTTTCTGCATTTTCTTTGTATAATTATTTTCTATTGATATATTTATCTGATGCAAATAAGTCATATATGAAAAGTGCTTTGAGTTTCATGTAGATTATGAATATGCTGTTTGTTGCCATGTTTAAAAACATTTAAAATGCTGTTTGAATTTATTCTTGTTTTAAATATGCCTAAACTTGTAAAATTCATAACTAAATATCTACAACTCCAATTTTAATAAACTTTATATGCATTTGGGGTGGAAAAATGTGTAGAATATTTTGGTGCTATTGTTTAGCATGTTTGACAACTTTATAATAGAAGTTTTTCAGATCTGTCCCAAATGCAATTAATTAATATTGAGAGTTTCTGGAAATTGTTGTTTATTATTTTCTGCCCATTTAAATGTGCTAGCATGTTGCTGTAATATTAGTTGCACCCTTGCCATGTTAACCAACTCCTTAAAACTTGTTGGATGCTTGTATGAATAACCTACATAAACTTGTTAGTTGTTCTTTTGCTTACTTTCTTTCATGTGGGTGATCTTGTTGCTTTGATGCTATTGCACTTTGTGACCCTAGGCCATGCATCATATCTACTCTTGTCCTTCTTCATCAGGTTCATGCATCATGTGGTTGAGCATTGCATGTTGATTGATTGTTGTTCCGGTGTTGCTTGTTGTGTTTGGTTAGATCCCGGTGAAGACTCGGAGTACGAGGTTCCTACCGAGGTTGAGTTTGAGGAGCAAGGTTACGATCCCTCCGTGGAATCAACAGGCAAGATGACCTTACCCAGATATCACTACTGTCTTTGCCTATGCTAGATGTCTCGCTCTTTAGATATTGCCCTGATGCCTATGTCTGTTTGTCAGCCCTCCTATTGTTGCCATGAAACTCTCTAACCACCCACCTAGCAAACCGTTGTTTGGCTACGTAAGAATCGCTTAGCCCCTCTTATAGCGTTGTTAGTTGCAGGTGAAGATTTGAAGATTCTTGCTTCACGATGAAGTTATTGTTGGGATATCACAATATATAAACTGTTAAACTAAATCATCTATATATTGGTAATGGGCGGAAGGCTAAGCCTCTTGCTTGGTGTTTTGTTTCACTCATGCCACCCTAGGAACCGTTAAACCGGTGTTATGTTCCTTGATTTTGCGTTCCTAACACGGTTGGGGTTTATGGGCCCCCTCGATAACTCGCTTAGTGCTAAAGCTTTTCCAGCAAGGCCCAACATTGGTTTTACATTTGCCTAATAACTAAAACTTGCATAGGGCGTTGCAAACCCGAGTTCTTAATTAACAACCCTGGGCCAGTGCTGCTCATGAGTGTTGGTCCAAACTGGGGGTCCTGCAGGGCCACCTTGGGGAAACCCGAGGGCTGGTAAAACCTGTAGCATCACCCATCCGGTCGTGGCCTGAGACGAGATACGCGCGGCTACTATCAGGGTGTCGGCACGCCGGGAGGTCTTGCTGGATTAGTTTTACCTATGTCGGAATATCTTGAGCACGGGATTCCGAGAATACTCGGGTCTTCCCACCTTGGAGTTGCGACTCCGCAGATCGTGAGCTTGTGATGGGCTAAGTTGGGACACCCATGAAGGGTTTGATCTTTCGAAAGCCGTGCCCGCGGTTATGTGGCAGATGGGAATTTGTTAATATTCGGTTGTAGATAACTTGACGCCATGTTCATAATACACTACCAGTGTGAGTAACCGTGATGGTCTCTTTCCGAAGGGGTCCGGGAAGTGAACACGGTGGGGTTATGTTTGATCGTGAGTAGTTAGGATCACTTCGTGATCAACTTGGCGATCGTTGGCACTTGTTTCTCTCCTCGCTCTAAACCCGTAAGTTAGTGCTACTGCTGCTGCAACCTTGTTATAAGCCTTTTCCACACCTAAGGATTTGATAGTATTGCTACCCGGGAATGGGATTGCTGAGTCCTCCGTGGCTCACAGATTGTACACAACACTAGATGCAGGTACCGTTGAGAACTACACATGTGGTGGTTCAGAGTTGTATTGGGAGTTCGATGAAGAGCATGGACGATACTACGTGTCTTACCCCGAGGATCAGTAGGGCTCTTACTAGGATGATCGGGACCTTGTGTTGCTTTATTTATGGTATCTTTCATTTGGATCTTCATCCGTAGTCGGACTCTGATGTTATTTGGATGATGTATGTTAATGTATTACATTGTGTGACGTGGCGAGTGTAAGCCAACTACTCTTTTACACTTTCATCCCTACTTTTACATGTGTTGTGCAAAGATACCATACTTGAGATCATTCTAGTATGTGATTATGTCTTTAAGTCGTGCCTCGACACGTGGGAGACATAGTCACATACTGGGCATTACACCACGGCACCTCCGAAACCTTGTTTTATAAGTGGCCGGAAAATATTCTCGGAATGAGATGAAACTTGGCATGTGGTCTTCTTATAGTGTAGGCAGACAGCCTGTCAAATTTCGTCGCATTCGGAGTTTGTTTGATAGCCCAACAGATAAGTATAGCGGCAACGTTGCCGGTTTATTCGTCGGACGTTTTCGGTCTCCGAAAACCCCTGCCGGGCCGCTCTTATTCCCTCTCATCTCAGCCCATGGCCTCCTTCACAGCCCATCAAACCCCTCCCTCCAATCGGAACCATTGGATCACGATCCGAGGGCTCCGAAAGCCCCCAAACCCACTAGACCACAAACCCTAGCAAATCTGCTATATATGGACACCCCCTAGTCCATTTTGGGCAGCCTAGACCCCCTACACCTACCTCTAGCCATCCCTCCTCGCTTTCCGTGTGCAACTGCTCCAGATCCACTTGGCGCCGCCGCCGGCGCGCCCTGAGCCAACCTGGTGCCGCCACATCGCCACCCCATCGCATCCAGCCACTCCCAAGCCGCCACGTCGCGCCCCTCCAGCCCCACTTCCCCGCAGGCCCGCCTGGGCCCGGAGCCAGCGCGCCCGTGCCGCAACTGGGCCCGAACCGCTACTCCATGTCCGCAGTCCCGCGAGCCCCGCTCCTCCTAGCGCCCAAGCGGTTCGCCCCACCGCCGCGCTCAGATCCGGGTGCCGCCGCCGCCCCGCGCCACCAGAGGAGTCCGCCTCGCGTCGCTGAGGTCCGCCCCGCCACCTTTGCTCCACCGGCCGGTGAGCTACCTCCCGCCGGAGCTGCACCGTTCACCGCCGCTGCCCGCGCGCCCAGCTCGACCTCGAGCTCTCCTGCCTCTGCCTCCTCCTCGCAATGCTCGCCGCCGCCGCTTCAGGCTCCTCCTCGCCACCGGAAGTCCCGCCTCCGGCAGGATCCAGGTCGGATCCGCCCGTCCCCTTCTTCAATGACGTCGCGCAGCCCCGCCGAGCTCACGTATTGAGAAGAGAACACGGTGGGGGTTATGTTTGACTCGTAGGTAGTTCAGGATCTCTTAGCGATCATTACTAGTTTGCGACGACTTGCGTAGATGCTCATCTTATTCTTGTACTCGTAAGTTAGCCACCATATAATGCTTAGCCGCTGCTACAACCTCACCACTTAACCTCTCCATACCCATTAAGCTTTGCTAGTCTTGATACCCATGGTTATGGGATTGCTGAGTCCTCGTGGCTCACAGATACTACAACAACAGTTGCAGGTGCAGGTTTCCGATGACTTGACGTGAAAGCAATGTTTACTTGTGTTGGAGTTCTTTCTTCTTCTTCTTCGTCAGTCTTGGGATAGGTTCCTGGTCGGTAGCCTGGGATAGCAAGATGGATGCCGTTGTTCTTTTCATGTTTTCATCCGTAGTCGGATGTCTTGTGTATGATGTTGTTGTATTCATGTGGAGTTGTATGACTTGTATGTATCCCCATCTATGTATGTAATGGTACGATGTAATGATATCCATCTTGCTAAGCGCCCGAAATGTGGTTGTGCCTCAATCACAAGTTTTATCTAGTGATCGAGATAGAATTGCATCTTGGGCGTGACACCAGGCCCTCCGACTGCCACTCGCCGTGGGTGTTCATGGAGTCCTCCATGACCGGCCTCATGAGCTTGGCCTCCTCCTCCTCGGTCATGGGATATGGCGGTGGCGGGGACGTGGATGGAGATGGCGTCAGCGTCATGCCGTGCACACGCTTATGACCGCACGTTTGGGGCAGGCTGTCAGCACGAGCAAGATGCGGGCGGTGCGGGCTTGGAGGACGACCGACAAAGAATGATTGCTGCCGCAGGCCATGCTCGTCGCGGAGCCACGCATCCCGCAGCGATGAATCCATGGCGTACCTAGGGTCATAGAGAAGATTCAGTGGTAGGCTTGCGTGGCGTTGGTTGATCTCGACACGGCGGGCGCGGCTGCTCACCGACACTAGTGGGATTGGCACATGGTTCATGGAGAGATGCCAGTTGTTGGGGAGGTGGACATCTCCCCACGGGAGTAGCTGTGACGCCCCAAGACCGACGCTCCAGAAGACTTCCAGATGTTCCGGGTTTTACCGTGTGTTTCATTTGTGCTTGCTTTATTATGTTTGCATTGCATCATGTCATCATGCCATCAGGTCATTAATCTTTTGCAACTCAGCTAAATAAATTGTGTGGATGTTCGATCCATTTAAATGGAGGGAAGGATGCCTTCTCTTTATAACATATCCTCCTAATATTTATGGAGCTATTATAAAAATATTCCATTTGTTGGAAGTAACCATAACACACTTGCATATTTTTCCCCATGCCTTTTCTTTCTCAAGTCCTTGCCTCTCCTATTTTTCGTGGACCGTGCACATTTTTTGCGAGTCCGGGAAAAAAATTACCCCTTGTCCAAACACTATCCCTAGCACCTCCTTTATTCTCCTTTTTCTTCTTTGTTTTCTGTTTTTATCATTTTAGTAGAGAGAGAGAAGAGGGCCAAATGTAGCCTCACCCAGGCCATCTAGGCCCATCCGGAGCAGCCAGCAGCCCGCCGGCCTCCCTGGCCATCTAGGCCTCCCAGCGAGCCAGCCCAACTCCCTCCTAGGCCCAGTCGCTGGCGCCCTTAACCCTAGCCCTCTCCCATCGATCTCACCTCTCCCTCCCGAGCCGCCGCCAGCCTCCCTCTCCTCTCGATCTCTCCCTCCTACTCGATCCCCCACTTTCCCCGATCCAGCGCGCCCCTCCTCTGCACCTCTCCTTCTCCTTTCCCCTCGTGCACCCCACCACGCCTCGCCATGGTACCCCGCGGGCCGGCCTTGCCGCGTCCGTCGCCGCGCCGCATGAACCTCCCTGGCCCGTCAGCCCACCTCGCCTCTGCATCGTCTTCAGACGCCGTGCCTCCAAGCTCCGCCGTCGGCCGGCGCCGCCGCGCCGCCTAGCTCCCCATCGCTGTCCTTCGCCGCCTCCTCTGGAACGAGCGCCTGGCTCTGTCCCGTCCGCGCCTCTTCGCCTCCGTGCAGGGAGCCGCGCCCTGCCGCCGTCGAAGACCACCAGGGGTTCCTGGCCGCAATGCCGCTGCCGAGCTGCTATGCCCAACGGTCTCGCTAGCTCGCCGGCCTGCTGACCTTCTCCACCCACGGCGTCGCCGGCCTCCTAACCGCCACCGCCTCCCGGATTCTACTGCCGCCTCGCCGCTGTTGAGTTGTGTCGCGCCCGCCAACCACCTCTGCTCCGGTCGTCCTCGCCGGAGTCCAGCACGAGCCGCTGCCTTGGCATCGTCTCCGATGGTCGTTGCTCGACACCTCCTGCTGCTTTTGTCTCTGCCGCGACCAAGTCCAAGACACCCTTCAAGTTCGACTACCGCATGGCTACATCAAGCTCGAGTACCCACACCATGTGTTTCTGTCGCCGAGTACAACAACGACCGAAGATCGAAGTTACGCCAAGTTCGACACCACAAGTACCTCGTCGGTTCATCAAGACCATCATGTACGACTACACGATATGACGCGTCAAGTACCACTACGTCCGACGATGCGACAAGTACCCCTTCCGACGACCTGAACATCTACGGAAACGTGAACGGCTACGAAACGTGTACCACTACCACCGCGTGTACCACTACTTCCCTGACGACCCTTGAACGACTACTTCCACTACGAACTCGAACCGCTTTGAAAACGCACGCTTCGAAGGTATAACTGTCGAGCCGATGACCCCGTGGATGAATGCATGTGAATGTGTGATGTATGAGATGTTCACTTGTTGCATCGATTCCGAAGTGCCCCTCGTTTGCCTTGTCGCCAACCCATGGAACTCGGTAACGGGATCACCCCACCTTTCTTTTTGCATGACACCCTCACGCCGCCCTTCTTTTGTACCGGCATCTCGACGAGTTGTAGGATCATCGGAACGTTGCCGTGGCACCATTTCCATTCTCGCCACCCTGACACCCCTTTCCTTCCGTCGTGGCGACCAAATACTCCATATCTTGCTCATGTTAACTTTTAACTAAAAAATGCGTAAAAACTTGCATTTGTCATTCGCATCATGTTAACAACATCTTAATGACTAAAATTGTTGTTGCTTTAAAATTGCTAAATGACACGTGGGGAGTTTCGGGAATTGTTGTTGTTATTTTCGGCCTCATTTAAAATGACTAGATAGTGTAGTTTTGCTCATGCTTCACCTCTTGCCATGTTTAATAAAAACATTAAAATTTGTTGGGTTCATAATGAGATCAAACTAAATAAATAAAATGTGGTGTTTCGTCAATATGCAACTCGTTGCATATTGAGCTCCACTTAACTTGTAGTATTGTTTGTGCACTCTGCCATGCCATGCATATTTAACCGGACATGCATCATACTTGTTTGTGCATCATGCCATGGTTATGATATGTGTGTTTACCGTGTTGTTTGCTTATTTCCGGTTGCTTCTCTCGGTAGCTTCGGTTTCATTCCGGAGTTGTGGGGTTTTGTTCGACTACTTCATGGACTCTTTCTTCTTCCTTGCGGAATCCCATGCAAGATGACCGTTCCCCGATATCACCTCTATCTTTGCCTATGCTAGATGTCTCGTTCTTTAGATATTGCCTCGATGCCTATTCCTGTTTGTCAGCCTCCTATTGTTGCCATGAGACCTCTAACCTTTGACACCTTCCCAGCAAACCGTTGTTTGGCTATGTTACCCGCTTGCTCAGCCCCTCTTATAGCGTTGTTAGTTGCAGGTGAAGATGAAGATTGCTCCATGTTGGAACTTGTTGTTGGAATATCACAATATCTCTTAAATATATTAACACACCTATATACTTGGAAATGGGTGGAAGGCTTGGCCTTTTTCTCGGTGTTTTGTTCCACTCATGCCACCTTAGGACCCGATAAACTGGTGTTATGTTCCTTGATTTTGCGTTCCTAACACGGTTGGGGTTTATGGCCCCCCTTGATAATTCACACTGCTTAAAGCTTTTCCAGCAAGGCCCACTTTGGTTTTAATTTGCCTCATAATAAAACTTAAATTAAATTAATTAAATTGCATAGGGGGTCGCGTCCCCGGGTTCTCAATTCTACATAACGGGGGGCCAGTGTTGATGGTGTTGGTCCCAAACGGGGGTGCTGCAGGGCCACCACGAGGAAACTCGAGCTCTGGCTCCCGTAGCTTCGCCCATCCGGTCATGGCCTGAGACGAGATACACGCGGCTACTATCAGGGTGTCGGCACGCCGGGAGGTCTTGCTGGATTAGTTTTACCTTTGTCAAAATATCTTGAGCACGGGATTCCGAGAATACTTGGGTCTTCCCACTTTGGAGTTGCGACTCCGCAAATCATGAGCTTGTGATGGGCTAAGTTGGGACACCCCTGCAGGGTTTTGAACTTTTGAAAGCCGTGCCCGCAGTTATGTGGCAGATGGGAATTTGTTAATATCCGGTTGTAGATAACTTCACACCTTATTCATAAGAATACACTACCTGTGTGAGTAACCGTGATGGTCTCTTTCCGAAGGGCTTCGGTAAGTGAACACGATGGGGTTATGTTTGATCGTGAGTAGCTAGGATCACTTCTTGATCAACTTGGCGACCGTTGGCATTTGTTCTCTTCTCGCTCTAAACTCGTAAGCTAGATGCTTAGTGCTTGCTGCAGACACTTTTATAGCCTTTCCTCACCTAAGGCTTTGGTAGTTTTGATACCCGGGAACGGGATTGCTGAGTCCTCCGTGGCTCACAGATTCAACACACAATAGATGCAGGTACCGCTGAGACTAATGCAGGAGATGGACAAGAACTTCACTGGGAGTTCAATGAAGAGCTTGGCCGTATGTATGTGACGTTTTCGACGATCAGTAGTGGTTCCTACTATGGGCGATCATGCCTTGTGGTTGTGGTATCTTTCTCATTTGGGTTTTCGTCCGTAGCCGGACCCTGTGTTCTTTCGATGATATATGCTATTGTAATCATTGTGTGACGTGGCGAGTGTAAGCCAACTATCTTTTCAATTTCATCCCTGAACTTTTACATGAGATGTGCAAAGATACCATACTTGAGATCATTCTAGTATGCGCTTATGTCTTTAAGTCGTGCCTCGACACGTAGGAGACATAGTCGCATACTTGGCATTACAGTAGCGTTACCATCTAGGTCTGACCGGCATGATCTCAAACATGGCAGAGCAGGTGGTGCGGGCGATGTGGACCTGGTGGAGCAGCGTCGACCACAGGAGGAGCCAGCCTCGGGGTCGTGCTTTCTCTTGCTGATCCAATGCTATCCATGACACCGGTGGGGAGTTGGACGAGTGGATGCGATAGTGGCGGCTAGGGTTTGCTCATGTCGGAGCTCGAGGAGGCATGCCGACTAGGAAGTGGAACCTATGGGCTGGCCGGTTGCTAGGTGGCTTCTCACCCCTCGTTGGTTACCCCAAGTGGAAGGTTTGAGATGCAGTGTAGCAGAAGTTTTCCCTTGGTAATACCAATGATCGATTTCCCAGAGACTCCCAGTTTCAACAAGAAGGTGTCAACTGCTAACGGCGCCGGATATTAGCAATCAACGTGGACCTGCACACAGATACAAATAACTTTGCTCCCAACGAGTACAGAGAGGTTGTCAATCCCTCCGGCCTTGTAGTTTACAAAGGATCAAACGCAAGTGATAATAGTGATAGGTATAATTGCAATAGTAAGTAAATAGCGGAAAAGTAAATAGCGGATGTGATCAATGATGGTGATATGGACCGGAGTCTCATGATGTTCACTAGTGATGTCTCTCTCCCAAAAGAAGATAAAACAGCCATGTGAGGTAAACGAATTACAGCTGGGCAATTGACAGGACCATGTGCGCGAACCAATGCTGACTACATTGCAAGAAAGGTTGAGGTTCAAAGCATGGGCGGTACGCCAAAGTAAGTAGACCGAAATCCATCAATATCTACTACTAATCATCCACCTTGAGATATCTATCCAGAACATCTCGCTGGTATTAAGTTGCGAGCCCCACCCATAGTGTAAACTCAAAGCAACAGACAACTGCATTAAAAGAACTTTGCGTAAAGTAAACAATCCTTGCACCCGCAGGCACAAGCACCGTTGTTTTCCCCCTTGTGGCAACAACACATCCCCTAGACTCATGTTTCTGTCACTCAAGCTAGTCATCGAGGGGCATGAACCCACAATTGAGCATAACGTTCCCTCTTGGAGTCACTACCTACTACTTGGCCGAAGCAATAAATAACAACGGAGAACATGCAAGAATTACTTACGAACATAAACATAAAAGAGGTGAATCAAATATATTACTCAAACAAAATCTGAACATAATCTCATAATCCATCGGATCCCAGCAAACTCATCATAGCAACAGCATAAGGATTACATATGTGCCTCGATTATGTAGGGCAACTCACGAGGACTAATTAGTGAAGCACAAGAACGGGAGGAGAACATCACATAGCTACTGGTCATGGACTCATGGTCCAAGGGAGACTACTCACAACTCATCCGGGAGGCGTCCATGGTGGTGGAGAAGCTCCCGGTGGTGATCCTCCCCTCCGGCAGGGTGCCGGGAAGAGTTCTCCTGGTGCTCCCGATCTTGGAAGCGGCGGCAGCGGCGGAACAGAGATGGGATCGCGAAAAGAGTTCCTGTTTCAAGGGTTTCGGGAGATGCTTTAAATATATGCCAAAGGGGGGCATCGGAGGAGCCTCGGGGGCCCCAGGCGCCCCCCCGGCACAACCCAGGGGGGGGGGGGGGCGCCGCCAGGGCGCCTGGAGCCCTGGTGGCCCCCCGGCTGTCCTTCGGGCGCACGGTAGGTTCTGGAACGCTGATTTTTTATATAATTTTTCTGGATTTTTCCTGGCAGTTCTCGTAATGTGAAAACCTGAAATGCAAAAACAGCCGAAAACAGAAACTGGCACTGGGGTGCACTGAGTTAATAGGTTTGTCCAAATATGATCAAAAGTGTATGGAAGTGTATAAATATCATAGAAATATCGCCCAAAATAGGCATGGAGCAAGCAGAAATTATAGATACGTTTTGGACGTATCACCGGTCCAATAGATACGTTTTGGACGTATCACCGGTCCACGACTTCCACATTAAGAAGGACGACAACCCACCAGCTGGGTGGCTAACAACCGGGGCCCATCACGTGTGTGCATTTACTTTGGGCGATTGGGGTAGGTGGACGGCCGCCACGCGTCCCCGAGGCGGACGGCGAGCAAGCGTGTGCCAGTCTGTTCAGCGTCCGTGTGGACGCAAACCGAGCGCAGGTTTGCGCCGGAAATGAAGCTGGCCCTACGCCAAACAGACAAAAAATGCGGATGCGGCCGAGGGTTGGGTCGTGCCGTTTGTTCATTTGGGTCCAAATGGAGATAGGCGGATAAGACGGGGTTATACGTTGGAGTCGGCCTTAGTGGCTTTTGGATGGGCAGACATGAACATAATGCCGCATGTGTTCCCTTCTTTTGGTGGATAGGAGTAGCAGCCAGCCAGCCGACAATTTGATCCCGGTGAGCATGCATTATTTGCCCAGGGACATGCCATGTGTTCCTAATTGATACACCTCTATCCATCCATCCATCCATCAATCAACACTGTTTCTATCTCCTTCTTTTCACTCTTTTGTGCGTCGTTCTATTGATCTATCTAGAATCCTTAGTTTGGTTGATTGCTGATCAAGTGATCAGCATGGACCAGAGATGAATAAACCTTCACCTTTTTCTCTTGGGTGGTCCTTGCCTGTGCACATGATTGGAGCTGGGTCCACCCCCATAAACCATATATAACATGCCGCGTTTCAGTCGTCTCCCGCTCCCGCTCCCGCTCCTCTTGAGTGAAACGGAGGGAGAGACATGTGTGCATGTGTTGCTGATACAAATGCTGTCATCTGTTTTTGATGTGCCATTCAAAGGAATTGAGCTGGATGGGGATGATGAGTCTGCATGAAAGCCGGCTATGCGATGATTGTGGGTCATCTCAACATCATTTCCATCCAGTTGGGCTAGCTCAGGATTTTCCTTGATGTTCACACCCACATTATGCATCTGCAATCTCTTCATCTCCTTTCTTCTTTTGGTAGCATGTTCTGGATCCACTGCCCTCTAAATATTGTTGAGTAATCTGTAATAAGTTAACAAGGTAAAAGTAAAACAGTGGAGTGTAGGGTTCTTCACTGAGGTTAATAGTTGGGGAGGATATTCTTCATCAGATTTGGTGCGACCACAAGGCCAGGGTACTACTCCTACTATAACTGCAATCAGAGTAGCTTACGCAGTAGCAGTATCTTTTCTTTGGAGCTCTGCAATTGATTGGCTAAGGCATGTCGCGTACATAACATTTTTCTTCTTCTTAATCCCTGTTGGGGTATTGTTGACCGGTGCGGGTCCCCATCCCCCGTGTCGCCCTCCCTGGCGGCACGGGGGAAACCCTAGATCGGCGCCGCCAGCTCCGCTTTCCAACCTCCTGATACGCCTCCAACGTATCTATAATTTTTGATTGTTCCATGCTATTATATATTATTTTTTGGATGTTTAATGGGCTTTATTATACACTTTTATATTATTTTTGGGACTAACCTACCAACCCAAGGCCCCAGTGCAAATTGCTGTTTTTTGCCTATTTCAGTGTTTCGCAGAAAAGGAATATCAAACGGAGTCCAAACAGAATAAAACCTTAGGGAGAGTTATTTTTGGAATGATATCAACACAGAAGACTTGGAGTACACGCCAGGAAGCAAGAGAGGCGGCCACGAGGGCAGGGGGCGCGCCCAGGTGGTAGGCGCGCCCCCATCCTCGTGGGCCCCCTATGGATCCCCTGATGTGCCTCTTCAGCCTATATATACTCCCATACCCTGAAAACATCGAGGACGACCATGAAACCCTAATTCCACCACCGTAACCTTCTGTACCCGTGAGATCCCATCTTGGGGCCTGTTCCAGAGCTCCGATGGACGGGGCATCGATCACGGAGGGCTTCTACATCAACACCATAGCCTCTCCGATGAGCCGTGAGTAGTTTACCACAGACCTTCGGGTCCATAGTTATTAGCTAGATGGCTTGTTCTCTCTCTTTGGATCTCAATACAAATTTCTCCTCGATCTTCGAGGAGATCTATTCGATGTAATCTTTTTGCGGTGTGTTTGTCGAGATCCGATGAATTGTGGGTTTATGATCAAGATTATCTATGAACAATATTGGATTCTTTTCTGAAATCTTTTATGTGTGATTTAAATATCCTTACAAGTCTCTTCGAATTATTGGTTTGGTTTGGCCTACTAGATCTATAGTTCTTGCAATGGGAGAAGTGCTTGGCTTTGGGTTCAATCTCGCGGTGTCCTTTCCTAGTGACAGTAGGGGCAGCAAGGCACATATTGTATTGTTGCCATCGAGGATAAAAAGATGGGGTTTATATCACATTGCTTGAGTTTATCCCTCTACATCATGTCATCTTGCTTAAGGCGTTACTCTGTTCTTATGAACTTAATACTCTAGATGCATGCTGTATAGCGGTCGATGTGTGGAGTAATAGTAGTAGATGCAGAATCGTTTCGGTCTACTTGTCATGGACGTGATGCCTATATACAATGATCATGCCTAGATAGTCTCATAACTATGCGCTTTTCAATCAATTGCTCGACAGTAATTTGTTCACCCACCGTAGAAATCTATTATCATGAGAGAAGCCACTAGTTAAACCTATGGCCCCCGGGTTTATTCTCATCATATTAATCTTCCATCAATTATTTACTTTACTTTGCTTTATTTACTTTCAATCTCTATACCAAAAATACCAAAAATATTATCTTATCATATCTATCAGATCTCACTTTTGTAAGTGACCAAGAAGGGATTGACATCCCCTTTTATCGCATTGGCTGCAAGGTTCTTATTTGTTTGTGCAGGTATGAGGGACTCACGCATGGCCTTCTACTGGATTGATACCTTGGTTCTCAAAAACTGAGGAAAATACTTATGCTACTGTGCTGCATCACCCTTTCCTCTTCAAGGGAATACAACGCAAGCTCGAGAAGCAGCACCTCCCAAGGCTCGCCGCCACCGGAGGAGCGGCCGGCAAAGCCCGCGCCGGCTCTGGTGAAGGTGGCGGTGGGGCCCTTTTGTTTTCCTTGCCTGCAAGCTTGATGAGGCCGCACGCAACGAGGTAGATCGGGGTGGCACGCAGTGGGGGCCTTGCTGCAGCAGCGGCGTGCGGAGGGATGCTGGTTGCAGGATGGGGCCAGGGCGGCGCGGAGGCTCGCCTGATCGCGAGGTAAACTCGAGCGACCCGGTGACCCTCGGCGGCGCGAGGGGGATGGGGTGCTGCTGCGGAGACGCGCGGCGGGAGGCTGGCTGCGGTGGTGTGTCCATATCCGCTTGGTGGTTTTCATCCGGCAGCTCGTCTGTCCGCGGCGCCGAGATGGAGGTGGCTGGCCGCTCGTCAGCGCGCGTCGTTGCCTTGGTGAGGCCGGATCTGGCAGGCCCTTCCCGGCCGGATCTGGTGCCCTGGCAGCTGGGGGTCTGGAGGCGGCTTGGCCAGTGACGTGGTCGGCGTGGCCGCAGGCCACATGCCATGCGAGAGAAGATGTCGGAGATTAATGGCACCCTACTTGGTGTTGCATTCTCCTGATCGTGGATCCGAAAGCTCGATGCTGCTGCAGGTGGGAGGACGAGATGGTGGTGGCTAGAGGGAGAGGAATGGCATCGTTGTGGTTGTGGCATCCTTCGTCGGGAGATGAATGTCCCATAGGCGTTGCATCCTCGAGGAGACAAATGGCGTCCTGCTTGGTTGCATCCTTCCGATGGAGAAGAATGGCGCCGCTGCGAGGTTGCATCCTCCGTCTGTTGACGCTCAAAAATGGCATGATCGCAAAGAGTGACTTGATTCTATAGTGGAATGAGGTTAAAATTATGAGTTCATGTCACCATTTGATGGTCCTCCTCAAGATGATCGAAATAAATATGAAGATGGACCAAAACAGAGCTCAAGTGCAAAAGATATGACAATTTCGGAGATACCCGTGTTGACATCAGATTATAAAATGGCATGGAACCTAATTAAGATGGCCTCAAATTAAAAACTCTTCAAATGCAAAGTTCTTCGTCTCGTCCAAATGGACGATTTTGGTATAAAAATCATCCCCATCCGAGTTCGTATGCAAAAGTTACAGGCAAAACCGTGCGCTGCAGCCATGTTTGGCCGGATCATCCGGGCCGGCGTCCGGATCATCCGGGCCGGCGTCCGGATCATCCGGGAAACTGAAGCACCAAACATGCCAGAAGTTTTGTGATGAAGCCGGATGATCTGAGTCCAGTCCCGGATGATCCGGGTGGAGGCCGGACAGTCCGGGTATAAGTCCGGACGTCCGGACAACTTTTTCTGCTACAGACTTTATAAAACGGCCCGAAACACCCTCAAGATGGCCTCAGATAAAAAAATATTCAACAGAAAAGTTGCGCGTCTCGTCGAGGCGGTTGATTTTGATATAAAAATCATCATAATCCGAGTTCGTATGCAAAAGTTATTGCCCGATTAGTGAGATGCTGTCAGAAAACTGGGCTAGGCCGGATCATCCGGGCCTTGAGCCGGACATCCGGGCCGGAGGTCGTGAATAATCCGTGTTTTATTAGGTTTTGATGATTTGGACGGTTAGGAAAGTCCTTTTCTTGTACGGGAAGTCCATCCGCCTCATATATAGATAAGAGGTGACGGCCGATTGAACAACAACACACAATCGCAAAACTCATCCACTTTTTACCTTAGTTTTACATCTCTCCCTTGTTCTTTCTCTCTCGTTCTTCGTTCGTTCTTCATATTGAAGGGCAGCGATCTTCGAGGCTCTAGGGGCGGGCGAACCGACCTAGGGCAGCCCATAGCCGCCGCGTGTCCAGACGGGGTCCCTCCCGGACACGTGGGGTTTCGGGTGCTCAAAAGCGCCCGCCGGATTGCTTGCGTACTGCGCTTCCCGGCGGGTCTCCTTCGGCGTGAGCTGCAGTGCATGACCCCCGGCGTCGAGGGTACACGGTGACGTGTTCGTGTGCGAACACACTTTTTGGCGACTCCGCTGGGGACGAAAGATCAAGAATCATCATCAACCATGTCTAATCTCCCCAAGCCCTCAGAAGTTGACACCGATAACATCATTAAGCCCATTCTTGATGAGCTATCAGAGGAACATTGCCAAGCCTATGAAACGCGCAAGAAGCAGTGTGAAGAGGCTTTTGAAGCGCTCAAGAAGAAGCATGAGGAGGAGGATTTGGAGGCGTTTCTTGCAAGTTTCAAGAAGGATCGTCAAGGCAACATCACTCCGGTTGGAAACGTCAATTTTTCTCCTCTCATTGACAAACAAGATTTAATCACCGTGAGTAAAGTTTTTTCTCCAGAGCAAGTGGATGTGATTGAAAGTCTTGTTAGTAAGGGTAATGTGATGACGTACAATTCTTTTGTGGCAAATACTAATGCTAAGAAAAATATGCCGCTGTCATCTAGTGGTACTGTTGGTGTATCTGAAAACCCTAGTCCAACTTTACCTATTTCATCGGCACCTCCTATTCAACAACAGTATGGTATGTCGTTGAATTTTTACCCTAACCAAACCAACCAGCTTGTGGCTGCACCTACATATCCTAATCCTATTATGAGTGTGCCCAATTCGGCATCAACGCCGAATCACTTTGTCACATGACCTATAGGCGCAAGCATGTTTGGTCTTCCGCCGAATTATAGTTCAGCGTGCACCCCACAAGTTGCACCACTAGCTAGTGGTCAGGTTGCCATGTCATTACCACAAACATCTGCATCTACTTCGGATCCAATTCTAGCTAAATTAAGAGAGGATTTGCATAAGATGTTTCAAGAAACTTTCGGAAACAAGCCAAAAGTAAAGAGTAATGTATACCAAAAGCCTTATCCTGAACACTTTGATGCAGTTTTGTACCCTCAAGGTTACAAGGTTCCTGATTTTGTTAAATTTAGTGGAGAGGGCACGAAAACAATTTGGGAGCATGTGAGTCAGTATTTAGCACAGTTGGGTGAAGCAGGTTCCATAGAAGAGTTGAAAGCGCGTTTATTTCCCTTGTCTTTAACTGGCACCGCATTTTCATGGTTTTCTTCTTTTCCACATGGCTTAGTTCTCTTATGGTCGCAATTAGACCAAAAGTTTCATGATCACTTTTATAGCGGCGATAATGAGCTGAAGTTGTCACATCTTACATTGGTTAGGCAAAAACATGATGAATCGGTCACCGATTATGTCAAGAGATTTAGAGATATAAAAAACCAATGTTATAGCTTAGTGATAACTGAGAGAGACTTGGCGGATCTTGTTCTTAATGGTTTGAAAACTCACATTAAAGAGAGGCTAGAAAGTTATGAGTTTTTCAGCATTAATCAAGTCTTGCAAAAGGCTTTGGCCCAAGAGAGTCGAAGTAAAGAGGTACATAGGTCTACAACTGATTGTCCTAGAATGCATATGGTTGAACACAATGATGATAATTCGGACGATGAGGTTGATGTCTATACTACTGACTTTGTTTGGTCCTCAAAGGCCAAACCCTATATGTGCAATGCTCTTAAGCCGATTCGCAAGAATCGTGATGAGGAGATGAGGTTTACTTTTGATATATCAAAGTGTGATAAAATATTTGATGCTCTCTTGCAGGACAAGGTGATTAGAATATCACACACCATACCGCCATTTGAGGAGCTAAAACGGCGTGCTTATTGCAAGTATCATAATTCATTTTCTCATGCTACTAACGATTGCAATGTTTTCCGGCGACAGATACAATCGGCCATTAATGACGGACGATTGAATTTTGCTGAGATGCAAGTTGATAAACAACCCTTCCCGATAAACACCATAGACTTGGAAGGGAAGAAAATGTTAATTCGGCCTAACATACCCGAATCCGCTAATAAAGATAATGTTGTTATTGGTGAACCCAGGAATAGCAAGGAGGGCGACAAGGTCTTGGGAAGAAAGATTGTGCTTGAGAAGCAACCCGATGGCAAGGAAGTGTTGAAGATCACTATAAAAAATGCTACACTCGGGGGGCAACCACAAGTGCAAGAGGATACTCATGTCAAATTGATCAAGCCCAAGAATTCAGAAGTTGGCAAGTGGAAAAATAATGATATTAAGCACAAGAAAATTAAGCCAACTTTTGATATGTTGTTATCCAAATATGCAAGTCAAGCGGCCGGTTCTAGCTCTAATCGGCCATCACATTCAAAGCGTTCAAGATCGCCTCCGGAGCAAGAGTTTCGACGCTATGCAAGGCTATATGGGTCATGGGCACCGACACCTTGGATGTCACAACCCCCCTATGCACCATATTACATGGGAGATTTCAATGAAGGATGGGGGCAGCCCCCAGTGGCTCCTTATGCTTTTCGTATGGGGTGGGTAGCACCTAGAAGGTCTGCTCGTGAGAGGATTTATTATCCCACACAAGTCCGTTCGAGCCATGTTGCTAATCGACCAACAAAAATTTCTCCAAGCAAGTTCAACAAAAAAGTGTGGCGTGTTAAGTCACCTAATGCAGAAATTTCAGAATGCGAAAATCAAAAGGAGATCACAAAGCCGATTATTGGTAATCTGGCCAATTCTAATGGTGATATTCTTATTGTTCAACAGGATTCCATGGCTAATGATCATGAGGCTAGCACAAGCAGGGCCAAACATAGGGATCCCAAATGTATTCAACCTAGGTGGTGTCCTCCAGGTTTGACTAAAACCATGAAAAGGAGATTACAATGCATGAGGAACCATGAGAAGGTAGAGCGTCAAGATAAGAAGCAAAGGGACGAATTGTTCAATGAAATTCGGCCCACGGCACTCAGAAAACAAGTGTGGAGGCCTAAAGAAAGAGAAAACACATATGCTTCTACATTAGCTACAACAACGCCTTCACCATCAAAAGAGGATGATGTGACCCCTATTACATCGTCCACACCACCTGAAACATCCCTTTCAACTGAGGAAACTTTAAGCCGAATATACACATTTGGAGATGAAGATGAGATGGTGGATTACAAATCTACGCCGGCTCAGGAAGGTATGTATATTAATATGGTGTATTACTTACCTGCCGAGTTTCGTGCTATAGGTGAAGAAGAGGAGGTGGCCCAACTGGATTTTGGTCCTAAGAACGCTATCTTTGAGAAGCCAAAAGAATCGGTGAAACACTTGAAGCCATTGTACCTCAAAGGTCATATTAACGGATCGTCGGTTGCTAGGATGCTCGTTGATGGTGGTGCTGTGGTAAATCTTATGCCCCACTTTGTCTTCAAAAAATTTGGGTTAGATGATGATGCATTGATGAAGACCAATATGGTACTTAATGGATTTGAGGGTAAAGAAAAGACAGAGGCCAAAGGTGTGATGTGCATGGAACTCACCGTGAGAAGCAAAACTTTGGCCACCACATTCTTCATCGTGGAGGTGCAAGGTAACTATAATGTTATATTAGGCCGCGATTGGGTTCATGCTAACCAATGTGTGCCATCTACCATGCATCAATTCTTAATACAATGGGTCGATGATGAGGTAGAAGTCATTCACGCGGATAATTTGGCTTGTGTTGCTTTGGCCGATGCATCAGTGGATTGGAATCATCCCGATGTTACTTGCTTAACAGGCGTGACTTCTCGGAATTTGATTTCCTTAGTGCTACAAGAAACGGGTTCATTCCCATCTCTTTAAAGCCGATTGGTAGTAATCGGTTACAAGGTATGATGTGAACAAGAAGTTCAAATCAATGGCCGATATAAAATTATCGCCCTAAGCATAAACATGGCCGATATAGAAATTATCGCCCTGAGCACATATGAATGGCCGATGGAGTGTTGACATCGCCCTTAGAACCAACACGGTATAAGTTATTTTTCGGCACACTACCTTTGCCGAAAAATAGGGGGGCATGTGTTGACGCTCAAAAATGGCATGATCGCAAAGAGTGACTTGATTCTATAGTGGAATGAGGTTAAAATTATGAGTTCATGTCACCATTTGATGGTCCTCGTCAAGATGATCGAATAAATATGAAGATGGACCAAAACGGAGCTCAAGTGCAAAAGACATGACAATTTCGGAGATACCCGTGTTGACATCAGATTATAAAATGGCATGGAACCTAATTAAGATGGCCTCAAATGAAAAAAATCTTCAACTACAAAGTTCTTCATCTCGTCGAAATGGACGATTTTGATATAAAATCCGTCCCCATCCGAGTTCGTATGTAAAAGTTACAGGCAAAACCGTGCGCTGCAGCCATGTTTGGCCGGATCATCCGGGCCGGCGTCCGGATCATCCGGGAAATTGAAGCGCCAAACATACCAGAAATTTTGTGATGAAGCCGAATGATCTGTGTCCAGTCCCGGATGATCCGGGTGGAGGCCGGACAGTCCGGGTATAAGTCCGGACGTCCGGACAACGTTTTCTGCTACAGACTTTAGAAAACAGACCGAAACACCCTCAAGATGGCCTCAGATCAAAAAGTGTTCAACAGAAAAGTTGTGCGTCTCGTCGAGGCGGTTGATTTTGATATAAAAATCATCTTAATCCGAGTTCGTATGCAAAAGTTATTGCCCGATTAGTGAGCTGCTATCAGAAAACTGGGCTAGGCCGGATCATCCGGGCCTTGAGCCGGACATCCGGGACGGAGATTGTGAATACTCCGTGTTTTATTAGGTTTTGATGATTTGGACGGTTAGAAAAGTCCTTTTCTTGTACGGAAAGTCCATCCGCCTGATATATAGATAAGAGGTGACGGCCGATTGAACAACAACACATAATCGCAAAACTCATCTACTTTTTACCCTAGTTTTACATCTCTCCCTCGTTCTTTCTCTCTCATTCTTCGTTCATTCTTCATATTGAAGGGCAGCGATCCTCGAGGCTCTAGGGGCGGGCGAACCGACCTTGGGCAGCCCATAGCCGCCGCGTGTCCAGATGGGGTCCCTCCTGGTCACGTGGGGTTTCGGGTGCTCAAAAACGCCCACCGGATTGCTTGCGTACCACGCTTCCGGACGGGTCTCCTTCGGCGTGAGCTGCGGTGGATCACCACCGGCGTCGAGGGTACACGGTGACGTGTTCGTGTGCGAACACCGTCCAGTGGGGGAAGCGGATGCAAGGTTGGAAGCATGTCGAGCTTGTCGGGGATGTGCGGTTTGCCGTGGAGGCAGGGGTAGTGGCTTTGTGTGTAGGTTGATCGGATCCTCGGCTCGAATTGTGTAGGTGTGACGGTCCATGAAATTCGTAATCCAGTTGTGGCTGGAATCATCGATGGCGGCGCTTTCTGCCTTTCCTGCCATGCTCTGGAGGAAACTCCTGATCTAGTTTAGATCGGATGATGGCGGCACTATCCGGCGTCGTGTTCCCTCTTGGGGGCATCGTACCGGAGGTGGATCCAGTTAGAGGGACCCGTGGCTCATGAGGATGTGTGTATTGTTTGCCGAAAGGTGCAGTTTTTATGGTTTTTGGGTTCGGTTTCTCTCATAAACTGGACCAATCTTTCTCCCGTTCAATGAATTTAGCAGTAATGTTAACAATAAAAAAAAAGGAAAAAACCATGTTGGGGTGTGCTTTTAGTTCACCGATGTCGTAACTAGCGGAGTATAGGAGACACAGGTTGCTATGGAGCTACCTACTAGTAGGATCTGCTTGAGGTTAGTTGGAGATGCACACTTTTGCTTTGGTAGACCGAAACACAAGGACGACCAAGATTGCCCATAACAAAGGGCACGATGGGCATAGTTTGAAAAAGAGGCCGCCCGTGCCTGTCCGTTGGAGTGTATACATATACGAAAATAGGTTTGTTTTCTCATCAAATCGTCCCGCCCGTCCGCCTGCCCGCCCGCCGAGACAAACCATCATGCCCGCCCGCCCGCAATCATGACCCGCCCGCGTTCGACGCGGCGGCCCGCGGTCAATGCGGCGGGATGGGACTGCTGCTCGACACCTCCACCAAATCGCCTGCCAGCCGACCGTCGGACCGCTCCGCCTCGTTGCCTACCCCGCTCGCCCTCTCAACTGTTGTGGCCATTAACGCGACAACGTAAATGTCCCGACGCCTCACCTACCCCGGTTCCTGCCCCGCCGCTATATAAACCAGGCGGCCCGCCCCCGCCCTAACATCTCACCTCGGTGGCCTATCACTCCCCTCTCCGGTCTCTCCACCTCGATGGCAAACTATCCACACGTCGGCATGTCATCGAGCGACTCTAACACCGAGGGTGCTACACCGGGTGGCGCCTGGCCGTCTAGCCTGACCGTCGGCCAGACCTAGGATCTGGCCGGGTTTGGGATGTATGTGCCGCCGTTGGCCAAGCTGCCGTGCCCATGGAGGATATCGGTGGACGGCTTCCCGACACACGGCCCGCCGGCGATGAATGAGGAGCTTCGCCGCCACATCGGCGACCGATACAACAAACGTGGCCGCCGACACTTCTGGCGTGGCAAAAACTTTGACGAGGTCGTCGGCGTGTTCAAGCGCGCCGCCCGAGGTCTCCCCGTCGGCACATCATGGGGGAGCCGGCCCTTCCAGCCGCCGTGCAGCCACCCCCGCCCCACCTGTCCCAGTGGAGGTCCCAATCCAGTCGGAACATGCGGCGCTTCTGCAGGACAGCGACCCCAAGGACACGCCGGGGCTGCTGGCGGCGCTGGCGCGGTCGGCGAAGAAGGCCCGCCCAGGCGGCGGCGCAGGAGGCCACGGATCATACCACCGCCGACGAGGATGAGGACCGGGGTGACGACGACGACGGTGACGGCTGCATGACAGTGGTATTCGACCTCGTCGTCTGTGACGACGATTGGTAGATTAGGTCTACTTTAGGGTTTACATTTAAATTCCATTCTAATCCATGTAAAATATCTTCAAATATGGATGGAAAATGAAACATTTTATACTAAATTTAGAAAATTGATATATTTGATTTGATGATGCATTTGTACACGAATATACACTAAATCAAAAATAGAATAAAATAAAAATAAAACATACAAAATATAGCGTGGAAACTTTTCAGCATGATAGATGAGTCTATAGAAAATTTGAATTTAGTTGTTGTATGCCGGAAAAAACATCCGTAATACATGCACAAGGTATCTTCAAACACGAATGGTAGAACAACTTCATATTTTGGTAGCGGTTGTGCATGCACAAGGTAGTACCCCTCGCAAAATTAGAACGAATCCCAACGTCATGCGCATTTAGTCAAGTTAGAAGAAAAAACACTTGAACAAACACATGAAATAACGGTGCTGGTTGCACATGACGACGACGATGACGATGGCGAAAATGCACCGGGCATAAAAAATACCGAAAATTGTCATGCAGGCTTGCCATGGTGCCTGGAGTACGTGGAAAAAGTTAGGGTTCATTCGGTTGAGGTGGAAACAAAACATCTTTGAGAGTATCCGTACCGGCAGACCTGGACGGTGCTAGTTGCACTAGGGGTACGTGATCGCCTACATGAAACGAAACCAATTTTTGCAAGCGTGTGTGCATGGCCAACGTAGGCCCCACGCAAGATATGAACAATTTCGGACACCAAACGCACGTTGCGGCACGTCCGGGCACCGATTTAGGATTTTTTTTCACCGGGAAAACCCTAGAAAATGCATCGGACGTCGGGAAATACCGAAAATTGTCACGCATGCTTGCCATGGCACCTGGAGTACGTGGAAAAAGTTAGGGGTCATTCGGTGGAGGTGAAAAAACCCGTCTTTGAGAGTAGCTCGCCGACACCCCCGGACGGTGTTGATTGAATGAAATTAATTTTTGCGAGTGTGTGTGTGCATGACCAACATAGGCCCCCACGAAAGATATGAACGAATCCGGACACCAAACTCACGTTGCGGCACATCCGGGCACTGATTTAGGCTTTTTCACCGGGAAAACCCTAGAAAATGCATCGGACATCGAAAATAACAAAAAATGTCATGCATGCTTGCCATGGTACCTGGAGTACGTGGAAAAAGTTAGGGGTCATTCGGTGGAGGTGACGAAGATGTCTTTTAGAGTAGCCATACTGGCACATCTGAACGGTGCTAATTGCACTAGGGGTACGTGATTGCACGCATGCAATGAAACTAATTTTTGCGAGTGTGTGTGCATGGCCAACATAGCCCCCCACGCAAGATATGAATGAACCGGGACACGAAACGCATGTTGCGGCACGTCCGGGCAGTGTTTTAGGGTTTTTCACGAGGAAAACCCTAGAAAATGCATTGGACGTCGAAAAATACCGAATATTGTCATGCATGCTTGCCATGGTGTCGGAAGTATGTGGAAAAAGTTTTGGGTCATTCGGTGAGGTGAAAAAAGCGTCTTTCAGAGTAGCCCTACCGGCACACCCGAACGGTGCTAGTTGCACTAGGAGTACGTTATCGCATGCATGAAATGAAACCAATTTTGCGAGCTTGTGCGCATGCTCAACGTAGGCCCCCACGCAAGTTATGAACGAATCCGGACACCAAACCTACGTTGCGGCACGTTCGGAAAGTGCTTTAGGGTTTTTTCGCCGGGAAAACCTTAGATAATGCATCAAACGTCGAAAAATACCAAAAATTGTCATGCATGCTTGCCATGGTGCCTGGAGTACGTCAAAAAAGATAGGGTTCATTCGGTTGACGTGAAAAAGTCATTTGCTTTAGTTGAAAAAATAACGCTTTCTGCGGTAGGGCGTGTTCGTGCGTCCGAGGAGACCGACGCGTTTAGGCGGGCCCGAGAGGGTCTATCGGGATTAGTGCGCCCCAGGCCCTTCCAATCGTTACCTGAAATACCGATCCGGCCACCCTTCCCACGCCAACATGCACGCCACCACCCTGCCCCATCACGCACGCCACCCTCCCAACCCTAGTTATCTTCACGCAAGCCGCCGACAAATGCCTCCGTCTTGCCGACGCCCCCTCTGCGTATCACGTCTACGCCCCCACCCTGCCCCCATCACACCGACGCCGCCACCCTGCCCTCATCACGCACACCGCTCCCTGCCCCATCTCACCAACACTCCCATCTACACCATCACGTCTCCGCCAGCAGGAAGCAGGCCGACCTACCCACGTCACGGACGCCGCTGTCCGACGTTCCCCATCATGGCTCCCGTGGCTGTCCCCCGATCCCAATCGAGCACATCGTCCCCCGAGTTGCAGAAGTACATCACGCACGGCGCCGGCCACCTAGGGCTAATTGGTAGGAGGTAATGTTTTGTTAAACTTGTATTCGCGGTGTAATCATCATGTATATCATGTAGACATATACGGTAGATAATATTTTTTTGCTTGTATTAATAGTGATGGACGAGTATGGAGATATATATTGTTCTGTTGAGAAGTGGTTCCTGTTGGCCAGGAAATTAAACTCTAGGCATAAAAAGCGATTTGCAAGCACTAGGTTGGAAAAAATGTTGATGATTCCTAGTGTGACATGCGAAACTGCTTGCTCAAATTCATAATTAAAACATATGACTTGACTAGAAAAAGGTTCATTATGCCACCAAAAAATGGTGTGATTCATTGCGCACTGAAGATGTGTTTGACATTTTTGGGCTAGACAACAAGGGCAAAGATGTCATGAAAGTGTTAGGTAAAGGGGGGTTACAGGTAATGGTGAACGTGCCTTCTTGTTTTGTAGATTCCACCATGGGTGAAATAATGATAGTCCAACTGATTGAGAACATCATTACGAGTGGCACGTATGATGATGATTTCCCGCGTAGAATTGTGTTGGTTCTCCTTGGCACAGTTCTTGCACTGCACTTCACAAAATAAGTTCCTAATGGTTTTTATAAGTTGGTGGAGGATGTGGAGGCCAAAAAAGCATTTAAATGGAACGCAAAGGCGGTTTGCGTTGATGGCGTCACAAAGACGGTCCAGGATGTTACAAAACTTACATGGACAGTGGGTAACCTTGCCGTCATCAAGGTAAATTGTAATTTACATTTTTTCTTTCTAATTACAGTTTCAAAAATAAAGATTGCTAATATATTTCATGTTCATGCAGTACTTGTATTGGGAGAAAGTGCACCCAATAGATGTGGAGACATTCGATCCACTGGCTCATGAATATTCGTCAATGCTAAATTGGACAGAAGTTGAGGTTGCGAAGCGTGACGGCTATGACACATCATACGGCCGCAGTAATGGGAAGGTAAGTATTTATGGTTTGTACTACATGCACATATGGTACTATTTAAATGTTGAGTAATTTAAATTCGTTGAACGTGTCACATATTGATGACTTAATAAGTGAGAAGTACAGACATGCATTAATTGCTCAAGAAGGAAAAATTGCAATCATCGTAATTTGAGCCAGAAGAACGAATAGGTCGTGCCCAGAAATGGAAAGATAATAGATATGAGGCTTCGTCGAGTAGGGACACTACATTAGATCAAGTGATGAAATGCATCAAAGATATGCAGGAAGAAATTCGTCTTCTCCCTGATAAATGTGTTGAGGTAATGACTGATTTGTATTTCGATTTACATGGTATTATTCATAATGTTTGCATGTAGTTTATGATTTTGATGTTTTCTTGCAGATACTAGTGGAGAAGCTGCAGAAGAAAGGTATCGTCTTGAAGCCTAACAGGGAGTTCCATGATGATGTTGAGTTTGTGAAGGAAAGTGAAGCGTGGATGAAGAAGTATGATTCGAAATATTGGACAGACGTGAAATAATTTCCTGTAAAAGAAGGTACGAAGGACAGGGTGGAGGCATCCTGATGTAGGGTGGAACCCTAAGAGGGATCTTTTCGCACTTGGAGGGGGGAAAGTGGATGAACACCAAGAACACGAAGATGAATTCACTCCAACAAAACCCAATTACACATCCACTAGATTAGCAAACACATAGATCCACAAGAATACATGAACAATCCAAGGAAACAAGCACTAGGTAAAGGTTCTTCCCACTCCTAGAGGAGGTGAGGTCTTGATGATAGTATTCTCCTTATGGAGGTCTTGAAATCCACAAGGATGCACTACTGCAGGATGCTGCTAACACGACACTACGATCAGAGACCCTTCGAGAAACTGTGTGCGATGCAATAATCACAAACGGTGCTGTATGAAAACCGTCAGAAATGTGTAAAACGTTTGCGATGACGGATGCATCAAACACGGTTCAGGTTTTAGTTGCGTGTGCGATGAAGGGCATACGGTTCAGTTCAATTAACTGTTTGCGATGAGGAGGAACAAAAGAAACGGGCAGCCAGATGAAGGCGTGTGCGATACACAGCATACGGTTCACTCGGATGAACTATTTGTGATTAGGCAACACAAAAGAAATGGCCAGCCAGATCAAGGTGGGTGCGATATACGGCATGCGGTTCACTCGGATGAACTGTTTGCGTTGAGACATGAGAACATAAACGGTTCAACTTAACAAGATGTGTGTGATACGCGGCAAACAGGTCTGTAATAAGAAATGCATGTGAAGACCGATAATAACACAGATGGTTGATTCTAATAAGATATGTGTGTTGTGCGATGGGATTGCGTACAGAACAACAACAACAACAACAACAACACACACACACACACACACACACACACACACACACACACACACACACACACACTTATAAGGACTTGCTTGCATAACTAAATTAAACATCCACTTACATAGGTGGCTACTACAACCATGGCATTTGAACACACCATAGTAAACTATTACATGCATAATTACATAGGTGGCTATGACACACATGACATTTCCACACACCAATAAAGTAAACTATATATTACATGCATGATTAACTAGCATAAACGATCATCTGATCATCATCTAATTCTTGTGACGCTTGCTCTGCTTGTGGCTCGATCCGGACTCGTCGATTTGGGTAACGAGGCACTTCCTTGCTACCTCTTGAGCTTGCGTTGTTTTTCCCTTGAAGAGGAAAGCGTGATGCAACAAAGTAGCGTAAGTATTTCCCCCAATTTTTGAGAACCAAGGTATCAATCCAGTAGGAGACTACACGCAAGTCCTTCGTACCTACACAAGGAAATAAGAACCTTGCAACCAACGCAATAAAGGGGTTGTCAATACCTTCTCGGCCACTTGCAAAAGTGAGATCTGATAGAGATAATAAGATACATAATTTTGGTATTATTGTTATAGATTGAAAAGTAAAGATTGCAAAATAAAAGTAAAGCAAAGATAAATAGTTGATGGAAGATTGATATAATGGAAGATAGACCTGGGGGCATAGGTTTCACTAGTGGCTTCTCTCAAGATAATAGATTTCTACTGTGGGTGAACAAATTACTGTCGAGCAATTGATAGAAAAGCGCATAGTTATGAGAATATCTAGGCATGATCATTGTATATAGGCATCATGTCCGTGACAAGTAGACCAAAACGATTATGCATCTACTACTATTACTCCACACATCGACCGCTATCTAGCATGCATCTAGAGTATTAAGTTCATAAGAACAGAGTAACACTTGAAGCAAGATGACATGATGTAGAGGGATAAACTCATGCAATATGATATAATACCCATCTTTTTATCCTCGATGGCAATAATACAATACGTGCCTTGCTGCCCCTGCTGTCAATAGGAAAGGACACCCAACCCAAAGCTAAGCACTTCTCCCATTACAAGAAATATAAATCTAGTAGGCCAAACCAAACTGATAATTCGAAGAGACTCGCAAAGATATTCAAATCACGCATAAAAGATTTCAGAGAAGAATCAAATATTGTTCATAGATAATCTTGATCATAAACCCACAATTCATCGGATCTCGACAAACACACCGCAAAAAGAATTACATCAAATAGATCTCCATGAAGATCGAGGAGAACTTTGTATTGAGATCCAAAGAGAGAGAAGAAGCCATCTATCTAATAACTATGGACCCGAAGGTCTGCGGTAAACTACTCACAACTCATCGGAGAGGTTATGGTGTTGATGTAGAAGCCCTCCGTGATCGATTCCCCCTCCGGTGGAGCTCCGGAACAGGCCCCAAGATGGGATATCACGGGTACAGAAGGTTGCGGCGGTGGAATTAGGGTTTCGTGGTGCTCTCGGATGTTTCAGGGTACATGGGTATATATAGGAGGAAGAGGCATGTCGGTGGAGCTATGGGGGGCCCACGAGGGTG
>LR738710.1:558953429-559017847 GCA_902687465.1 Secale cereale | reverse complement strand
GGGGGGGGGGGGGGGGGGGGGGGGGGGGGCGCCTACCCCCCCGGGCGCGCCCCTGCCTCGTGGCCACCCCGTGGCTTCCCTGGCGTGTACTCCTAGTCTTCTGGGTTGCGTTTGTTCCAAAAACGACCCCCCGAAGGTTTCATTCCATTTAGACTCCGTTTGATATTCCTTTTCTGCAAAACACTGAAATAGGCAAAAAACAGCAATTTGCACCGGGCCTTGGGTTAGTAGGTTAGTCCCAATAATAATATAAAAGTGTATAATAAAGCCCATTAAACATCGAAAACAGATAATATAATAGCATGGAACAATAAAAAAATTATAGATACATTGGAGACATATCAAGCATCCCCAAGCTTAATACCTGCTCGTCCTCGAGTAGGTAAATGATGAAAACAGATTTTTTGATGTGGAATGCTACCCAACATAATTCTGAATGTAATTTTCTTTATTGTGGCATGAATGTTTAGATCTGAAAGATTCAAGACAAAAGTTTAATGTTGACATAAGAATAATTATACTTCAAGCATACTAACAAAGCAATTATGTATTCTCAAAATAACATGGCCAAAGAAAGTTTATCCCTACAAAATCATATAGTTTGGCTATGTTCATCTTCGTCGCACAAAATACTCAAATCATGCACAACCCCGGTTTCAGCCAAGCAATTGTTTCATCCTTAAAATTTTCAAACTTTTTCAACTTTCACGCAATACATGAGCATGAGCCATGGATATAGCACTATAGGTGGAATAGAGGGGTGGTTGTGGAGAAGACAAAAGAGGATGATGGTCTCACATCAACTAGGCGTATCAATGGGCTATGGAGATGCCCATCAATAGATATCAATGTGAGTGAGTAGGGATTGCCATGCAACGGATGCACTAGAGCTATAAATGTATGAAAGCTCAACAAAAGAAACTAAGTGGATGTGCATCCAACTTGCTTGCTCACTGAAAGAAAATGCGGTGCCCCCATGTTTGGTTTTGGTAACTGGTGACAATCTCTATGGACTAATGGTTGCCTTGAGTTATATTTGAAGGGTTTGTCCATAGGCTTTTCTTGGAGTTCATTTGTTGGTTTCAAGGAGAGTTTGTGATGACCAAGGTGCTATTAAAGAATTATCCAAAGATTGGTCTTGTGGGGGTTGAGCTTATTGCAAGCATGTCTTGAAGAAGAAGAGTTTGTGATCATTCATGTTTACCTTCAAGACATCATCCAAATGAAGAGAGTTGGAAAGATTCAAGGTTGATCAAAAGTGAGTCAAAGAATTAATCAAGTTGATCAACACACAAAGTGTAGAAGATGTACCGAGAGGGATCAAGCAATCCCATGGTATGGTAAGCATTATCAATCACGCTTTGTGTACTAACCCATGGTCTTCGTGAGAGTTCTTTGTGGGGTTAGGTTGAGGTGTGCAAGTTCAAGTGGAGCATCATGAAGAGATCAAGTGCTTGAAGCTTGCCGTCCATTGTGGTGACAATGTACTTGTGAAGATATGCCAAAGAGTGGCTCACCCATAGTGGAGTATGGGGGAGCAATCTACTAGTCTTCACCGAGACAACACAATCAAGAAAGGTGGTCCAACTTGAGGAACTCAAGATCATCTACATCTAGCTCAAGTGGACTTTGTGCAAAGCAAAGGTTTGCCCTTGATAGGTTTTCTATTTTACCGGTCTCGTGGTGGTAGTTGGGAGACGGGGTTATAGGATCGTTTGCCGTACTATCAAGGGGGGCTCTCAAGTTGGTAGCTTGATCGTATCGTTAGTAGAGAGCTCAAACCATTGCATCCTTGCATCATGTTTCTTGATTCTTGCTTGGTTCTCTTTGTGAGGCTTAGAGCTTATGGTCATCTTGATGACAAGCTTGAGTTCATCGAAAATGGAGTTCACATGCGTCTTCTATGATGTTTTTGGTGTTGGAGTTTTTACTAGTCTTAATTGAGAAAGGGTTCTCACCATTTTATTTTGGATATTTTCTCAATTGCTTTTTCTTGATATTTCTATCAAGATTGTGTTTGCTCTTGTCCTTAGCTTTCCAACAAACTTGATTTCGTCGAATTCGGAGTTCGTATGCGAAAGTTGTGGCTGTTTTGATCTTACCTGTTTTTCTTAGAGAGGTTGTACCGCCCCATAGAGAGGTTGTACCAGTTGACCGGTACTACCGGTGTTTGGAGCGGTAGTACCGGTCCAAAATTGGTCTGGAGGTTGTACCGGCCATGTACCGCTCTACCACCGGAATATTTTTTGTTTTGGAGCGGTTCTTGGGCGGTTGTTGACCGGTTGTACCGGTTAGTTTAGTTTAACCGGTACTATCAGTTCCCCGGGCTGTTGTACCGCTTAGTGCTTTTTCCTACAGGTTGGTTTTTCCTCTACCTTGACCAGTTGTACCGGTTCGTGCACCGGTTGTACCGGTCCTACTGTTTTCTGCACATAATGGGCAGATTCGTGGGGACCTATAAAAGGGGATCTTCTTCCCCATTGGACTTTATCCTTTGAGCTCGTGTTCTTCCCCTATTGTTGACCTTCTTCGAGCTTGCTATCTCTCAATCCCTCCGTGGATTCTTGCTAGTTTTGGGGGGAAAAGAGAGAGGAGATCTAGATCCACATTTCCACCAATCACTTTCTCCTCTAGGTGAGGGGAACCCCTTGGATCTAGATCTTGTAGTTCTTGGTGTTCTCCTTCTTGTTCTTCCTCTCTTTTCCCTCCCTAGCATTAGTTGCTTTGGTGGGATTTGAGAGAGAAGGACTTGGGCACTCCGTGTGCCCTTGCCATTGCATTTGGTGCATCGGTTTGAGTTCTCCACGGTGATACGTGGAAGTGAAGTTTGAGAAGCTTATTACTCTTGGGTGTTTGGGCACCCTAGAGCTTGTTCCTCTTGGGTGCCTTGGCGCCCTAGACGGTTGGTGTTGTTCGGAGCTCAATCATTGTGGTTTAAAGGTCCGGGCAAGCGTCGGGGTCTCCAATTAGGTTGTGGAGATTGCCCCGAGCAATTTGACGGGTACCGGTGACCGCCCCCAAAGGTTGCCAAAGTGTACGGGTTCGGTGACCGCCCCCAAGGGTTGCCATTTGTACGGGTTCGGTGACCGCCCTCAAGGGTCCCTTAGTGGAATCACGGCATCTTGCATTGTGCGAGGGCGTGAGGAGATTACGGTGGCCCTAGTGGCTTTTTGGGGAGCATTGTGCCTCCACACCGCTCCAAATGGAGATTAGCACCCGCAAGGGTGTGAACTTCGGGATACATCGTCGTCTCCGCGTGCCTCAGTTATCTCTTACCCGAGCCCTTTACTTATGCACTATACTTTGTGATAGCCATATTGTTTCTTGTCATATATCTTGCTATCACCTAGTTGTTTATCTTGCTTAGCATAAGTTGTTGGTGCACATAGGTGAGCCTAGTTGTTGTAGGTTTTGTGCTTGACAAATTAATCGCTAGGTTTATTCCGCATTTGTTCGAGCCTAAACCGTAATTATTTTAAAGCGCCTATTCACCCCCCTGTAGGCGACATCCACGATCTTTCAATTGGTATCAGAGCCTCGTCTCTCTTTATAGGGCTTAACCTCCTAGAGAGTAAGGATGTCGACTAGAGGTCTAGGTTTCTCTGACACTCTTAGTTTCGATGGCACAAATTTTGATGTTTGGGTAATTCGCATGCTTAATCTCTTTAGGGTCATGGACCCAAATTTAGAGCAAATTGTAGATATGGGTTTTTCTCCTCCAAAGGATCCACAAAGATTATCTTTAGAGGATGAGAAAAACTCTTATCTCAATGCTCAAGCTTCTAATATGCTTTTTGATGCTTTGAGCAATGTAGTTATATTTCAAATCATGCCATTCCGGGATGCTCATGAGTTGTGGACAAAGCTTCAAGATAAATATGGTGTGTCCAAGAATTGTGGGAATGATTGTTCTCCCTCCACCTCCGACCGTGTTGTCTTCTCAACTTCTTCTACTTCACCTACATGTGGTTTGCCACAAGGTAATGATATGGTGAGTAGTGTTGGTCATTGCAATGATGATAGTATGCTTATTGTGGATGATCCTTCATCACTATCTTATTGCAATGCATATTCTTTGGACTTTAACACTTCGAGCACCCTACATGTTTCACATGCTTGTGTTGATAGTCCTTGCATATCATGTAGAAATTGCTTGACCAAAACTCATGATGATATGCTTGCTATATCTTGTTGCCATGATAAAAATGCATCTATTTCCTCGAATTGTTATGCTAACAATGTAGAGGAAACCCAACACCCCACGGAACAAGATGTAGTCTTGAATGGTTCTTCAAGGGATCCTACATCATCATCTATTGTGTTTTGCCTTATGGCTAAGGCTTCAAAGGTATCTCCCACTTTGAATCCCAATATATCTTGTGATGATAGTGATGATGACAATGATGATGATGTTGATAATGATGAAGAGAATGATAATGTTGCCTCCTTAAAAATTAAGGGGGAAATGATTTTTAAAGCTCTTCATAAGAATAAAATGGCTCGTTCCAACTTCAGGGAAATCATGTCTATTGCCTGTAGCGACCAGACCTCAAACAGTCAGATCTCCATGCATCAGTGTCATCCCTGGATCAGTAATGCTGACACGCATGGTACTCGAAGGATTTATACCAGAGTAGCAATCACACACTTATTACATCGATAGTCCAACGATGAATTTATTACAAATAATATGGTTGAAGGCCATCTAATACGATAACAGCGGAAGGCTTGGAAGATAAGTGAGTCCATCAACTCCAGCGGCATCACTGAGTATAGAACCACGACCTAAAAGGGCATCTTACTCGTCGTCTGAAACGTCTGCAACATGAAACGTTGCAGCCCGAAAAATGGGTCAGCACATGGAATATGCTGGCAAGGTAACACAAGAGATGCAATGAAAGTAAAGCTATACTATATGCAATATGGCTGGTGGAAAGCTCTATGGTTAAGTTTTTGCGTAAAGCCAATTTTTCCCTACTTCAAAGGAATGCATTTTAATTAACTATCATGGTAGTTGAAACATCGTTGAGAAGATAGACATCCTCTCAACCCCAATTAAAAGTAATCATTAAACCCAACAAAATTAAATTAAAGTAACATGTTGAGATGCACATGAAAATTCAAGTACCAGATACTCAAGATGTCCATAACCGGGGACACGGCTAATCATGATCAGTTTGTACACTCTGCAGAGGTTTGTGCACTTTCCCCACAAGACTCGATCGCCTTCGTTTGGTTTCTCGCACTGCATGGTGTTTGAGAAACGGATGACCGAGACATAGTCTTTCAGAAGCGCTAGCACCTTACGATCGGGCGGACCGTACCAACCTACATCCCCTACATCTGCTAGTCCACCACTGTAAGAGTTCGCACAACTTACTCATACTATGCTAGAGCCCATAATAGCATTGTGGTTGCACACGGAAGTTTCTAGTATGAATAATCTCATGATCCCTTTGAGCCTGGGTGGCGGTCCAAAAGAAAAACAGGCAATCCTGGAAACCCAGATGCCTCAATCCACCCAGATGTGTATTAATGTTGCCACCTTAAGTTGAACCATTAATTAACAACTCACATCTATCATGGATTTCACTCAAACCCAAACCATGTCTACGAGCATAGCATGTCCTAACAACAAACGTAGAAGTAACTCCCAAGGGTTTGAACGTAATGCAAGTAATAGGTACTACCTCAATCTACTTCTCAATCCCACAAGTTAATTGATCCTACTCATGCAATGTGTGAGGGGTTTGACTAATGCAATGAAAACTGGGTAATTGGAAAGCATGATCAAAGTGTTACTTGCCTTGCTGATGATCCGCAAAACCTAGAGACTCAAAGTAGCAAGCGGCGCACTCCGGGTACTCTATCGCAATCAAACAACAAGCATACAATAAGTACTTAACTAATGCACGGGTAAAACTCAATTAAAAGATCTAACCAGAAAGTTCAACTTAAGAACTCCGGTTTGCAAAAGAATCAACTCGAAAGAAGCAACGAAACTCAAACTGCAAAAGAAACGAGCTCCGAATTACTAGTTGGCCTAAAGTCAAATTTTACAGTAGCCAAAACTTTGTTCAAGTTGATCTAACGTAAAGAGGGCTTCGAGACGAAGATCTAGGATTTTGAATCACCTGATTCCGACTCTCGAGCGAAAAGAAAAACGAAAAACAAGATCAGGGCAGAAATCGCGATCGAAAAAATCGTGGATAAAATACCCCGAAAAAGAAAATGACGAACGGCTAATGAACGAACGTTCGCTGTCTGCGGTTAACTAACGAAAACCGTTCGTTAAAACGAACGTACGGACGAACGTCCGCTATTTAACTAATCCGACGAAAACCGATCTAAACCGAAAAAAAACCAGATCTAGGGTTTTTGTTTTTAAAACCGATCTGATCTTTTAAAGAAAAACCGAGGCGGCTTCTACCTCGACTCCGGCGGGCGGCGGCTCCGGCAAGGGGCGGCGGGGCGGCGGGTCCGGCGAGTGGGCGGCGGCGGCGGCGTCCGGCGGCGTCGGCGGCGGGGCGCGGGTGGCGGCGCGGCGGCGGACGCGGCAGCGGCGGCGGCGGCGGCGGCGACGGTGGCGGCGGTGACGGGGCGCGGCGCGGCTTAGGGTTAGGGTTTGCGCGGGCGGGCTGGCTGGGCGAAATCGGGCCGGCCTGGGCGCTATATAAAGCCCGGAGTCCCGGGCGAGGACGACTCCTAGTCGGTTCCTTTTCTTTTAAACAGAATCCCGGCGCAGTAAAACTAACGAAAGAAATATCAAACGGATTCCAAAATTCCCGAAATAAATTTTCACCGTCCTCTAATAATATTTAGGACAAGGTGAACATTTTTCCGGACCTAAATGCAATTTTGAAAAACGAGTATTTTTCCTATGCGAATAAATCCGAAAATAAATCCAGAAAAATACCAAAAGTGATTTTAATATTTTTCCTCCAATATTTCTGTTATTATGGAGAAGTCATATTATCTCCGCTCATTTATTTTATTTACAAATATTTTTAGGAGAGAAAAATAATTAGAATCACACTGTCCTCGTACCGGTATTCGAGCGAACTCAAATACGAAAACAGTCAAATTCCCAACTCTCTCCGTAGGTCCTTGAGTTGCTTAGAATTTCGAAGAACTCCACGAACAAAATTAAAAAATATGCAAATGCAATTACGATCTATGTATAACATTCCAAATTGAAAATTTGGGATGTTACAAACCTACCCCCTTAGAATGAATCTCACCCTCGAGATTCGGCTTGGCTAGAGAATAGGTGTGGGTGGTCCTTGCGTAGATCATCTTCTCGTTCCCAGGTGGCTTCTTCCTCAGTGTGGTGACTCCACTGAACTTTGCAAAACTTGATAACCTTGCTACGGGTAACTCTACTAAAAAATTCGAGAATCTTAACGGGCTTCTCCTCGTAGGTCAGGTCACTGTCCAACTGAATTGCTTCCAGGGGTACTGTATCTCTAAGCGGTATATCGGCCATCTCCACGTGGCACTTCTTCAGTTGCGAAACGTGAAACACGTCGTGCACTCCAGACAATCCTTCGGGCAACTCCAACTTATAGGCAACCTCTCCCATGCGTTCCAAAACACGGTAAGGTCCAACAAATCTCGGGGCTAACTTCCCGTTAACTCCGAAACGTTTAACTCCTCGCAGAGGCGATACCCTCAAGTACGCTCTGTCTCCGATCTCATAGTCTATCTCCTTGCGCTTCGAGTCGGCGTAACTCTTCTGCCTGGACTGAGCTACCTTCAGTCTATCTCGGATTAACTTCACTTTCTCCTCAGACTCTTTGATTATGTCTGGTCCAAACAGCTATCGGTCTCCAACTTCGTCCCATGACAACGGTGTTCGGCATCTCCTTCCATACAACGCCTCAAACGGCGCCATCTTCAAACTGGCCTGGTAACTATTGTTGTATGAGAACTCTGCGTAAGGCAAGTTGTCATCCCAACTAGATCCATAATCTAATGCACATGCTCTCAACATATCTTCCAGAATCTGATTGACTCTCTCCGTCTGTCCATCTGTCTGCGGATGAAACGCTGTGCTAAACTCTAGCCTCGTACCCAAAGTTTCATGTAACTGATTTCAGAACTTCGAGGTAAACTGAGTTCCTCTATCAGATACAATACTCCTCGGAACTCCATGCAGACATACAATTCTGGTCATGTATATCTTTTCCAACTTCGCACTGGTATATGTGGTTTTCACCGGAATAAAGTGGGCTACCTTCGTCAATTGGTCTACTACTACCCAGATTGAGTCATACCCTGCTTTGGTCCTGGGCAATCCGGTGATAAAATCCATACCAAGCTTCTCCCACTTCCATTCGGGAATTGGCATAGGTTGTAGCAATCCTGCTGGCTTCTGATGTTCTGCCTTTACCCTTTGACACACATCACAAACTGCTACATACTCCGCAATATCCTTCTTCATACCGGTCCACCAGAAAGTATCCTTTAAATCCAAATACATCTTAGTATTTCCTGGGTGAATCGAGTATGGTGAATCATGGGCCTCCTGTAAAATTAACTTCCTAATCTCCGGGTCATTGGGCACATAGATTCGATCCTTAAACAATAAGGTGTCGTGCTCATCCTCACGAAAACCTTTAGCTTTTCCTTCGCTCATCCTCTCCTTGATAGCGACAATCTCCTTGTCAGCTTTCTGAGCTTCTCTGATTTTATCCATCAAGGTAGACTGGATTTCTAGTGTTGCTACGTAACCTCTCGGAACTATCTCCAAACGTAGTTCTTGTAGGTCCTCGGCTAACTCCTTTGGAAACTCCTCCATCATTAGGGTATTGACATGGCTCTTATGGCTTAGTGCATCAGCTACTACGTTAACCTTCCCGGGATGGTAATGCAATCTCATGTCATAATCCTTTATGAGTTCCAGCCATCTCCTTTGCATAAGATTCAGCTCCTTCTGAGTGAATATATACTTCAGACTCTTATGATCCGTATATACTTCACAATGGTTTCCTATGAGAAAATGTCTCCACGTCTTCAATGCATGCACTACGCCTGCTAACTCCAAATCATGGGTGGCATAGTTCATCTCATGAGGTTTCAGTTGTCGTGAAGCATACGAAACTACTCTTCCTTCCTGCGTAAGAACTGCTCCAAGTCCTCGACGTGAAGCGTCATAGTACACCTCATAATCCTTATGTTGATCTGGCAGAATCAACACAGGGGATGATACCAACCTTTTCTTCAACTCCTGGAAACTAGCCTCACATTCTTCCGTCCAACTGAACTTGGTTTCCTTTTTCAACAACTCCGTCATTGGCTTTGCAATCTTCGAGAAATTCTCGATGAATCTCCGGTAGTATCCTGCGAGTCCAAGAAAACTCCGGATCTCTCCAACGGTCGTTGGTGCTTCCCAATTGGTCACAGTCTCCACCTTGGCGGGATCTACTGCTATTCCTTCTCCGGATATAACATGTCAGAGGAATCCAACTTCCTTCAACCAACACTCACATTTGCTAAACTTGGCATACAACTGATGCTCTTTGAGCTTCTCTAATACCAAACGCAAATGTTCTTCATGCTCCTCTTCATCCTTCGAGAAGATCAAAATATCATCTATGAACACTACGACGAACTTATCCAAATACTCCATAAACACTTTGTTCATCAGGTTCATAAAGTAGGCCGGTGCGTTTGTCAGACCAAACGGCATAACGGTATACTCATACAACCCATACCTAGTGGTAAAGGCCGTCTTATGGATATCTTGCTCTCGAATCTTCAATTGATGGTACCCTGATCGCAGATCGATCTTAGAAAAGACCTTAGCTCCTTGCAATCTATCGAACAGATCATTGATCATCGACAGTGGGTACTTGTTCTTGATCGTTACTTCGTTCAATCCTCGGTAATCAACAACCATTCTTAACGATCCATCCTTCTTTTCCACTAGAAGTATTGGCGAACCCCAAGGCGAAGAACTTGGGCGTATAAATCTTTTATCCAGTAACTCCTTAATCTGCTTCTTAATTTCCTCCAAATCCTTTGCGGGCATCCTATAGGGTCTCTTAGAAATTGGCCCGGTGCCTGGCAAAAGTTCTATCGAAAACTCTATATCTCTATCCGGTGGCATGCCAGGTAACTCCTCTGGAAACACATCCGGATAATCCTTCACTACTGGCACTTCCGCCTGAACAACTCCTGACAGGGAATTTAATCTACTCCTCTTTGACTCATGCCGGGATACATACTTGATCCTTCTTCCTTCCGGCGTAGTAAGCAAAATGGTCTTACTGGCACATTCAATATTCCCTTCATACTTAGATAACCAATCCATTCCTAATATCACATCTAGTCCTTGAGATTCCAGTACTATTAGGTCCGAAGGGAAAATGTATTTACCAATCCTTAAGGGCAACTGATCACACCATGACTTGGCCATATACTCTGCTCCTGGTGAGGTTACTAACATGGGCGATCTAAGGGCTTGGGTCGGCAGGTTATACTTATCCACGAATCCCCTTGAAATATATGAATGCGATGCGCCAGTATCGAAAAGAACGAGTGCAGTAAAGGTCTTAACTAAGAACTTACCTATGACTGCATCTGGTTGCTCCTCTACTTCTTCCACAGTCATGTGGTTCACTTGTCCTTTGTTGAACGGGTTGGGCTTCTTCCCGGCGCTTCCATTGCCGTTCCCATTCTTAACTTCTGGGCATTCATTAGCATAATTTCCAGTCTTCCCGCACTTGTAACAAGTGACATGGCTAAAATACCTCTTGGTGGGTGTGGGCGGTGTAGGGCGGTTCTGGTTTCCATTGGCTCCATTCCCATTCCCATTACCATTGCCATTCTTGGTGCCATTGTGGTTGTGTGAGCTACTTCCTCCATGGGTATGCTGAAACTGTCCTACTGCTTTAGGGGTAAAGCGAGGCTTATGCTGAGCTCCAGAATTATACTTCCCTTGCCCATACTTCCTCTTACGACTCTCAATCTGCTGATGCTTCCTTTCAATCATCAGGGCACGGTCAACCAACTCCTGATAGTTATTGAAAGTTGCCACCATCAACTGTACACTCATCTCATCATTCAGCCCTTCCATAAATCTCTCCTGCTTCTTGGCATCTGTTGCCACATCATCTAGGGCATAGCGAGATAGGGTACAAAACTCATCCACGTACTGAGCCACGGTACGGTTTCCTTGGCGCAAGTTGCGAAACTCCTGCTTCTTCATACTCATGGCTCCAGTCGAGACATGGGCGGTACGAAAAGCTTGCTGAAACTCATCCCAAGTGACATTGGCTACGGGGTAAGTGGCTGTGTAGTTTTCCCACCATGCTGCGGCTGGTCCAGACAACTGGTGTGCGGCAAATCGCACCTTCTCAGCTTCCGAGCAATTGGCGGTGGTCAAATCCCTTCCAATCTTGCGTAGCCAGTCATCAGCCACAATTGGTTCGATGCTGCTAGCAAACACAGGTGGTTGCAACCATAAGAAACGTGCCAGGTTGTCCACAGGTGGTGGTGGTGGAGGGTTGTTGTTGTTGTTCTGGTTGTTCTGGGTGTTCTGGACAAGAAGTTGCATCAGGGTGTTCTGCTGCTGGATCAACTGGGTGAGCTCAGGGGGAAACTCAAATTCACGTCTTTGAGGCATCTGATGTGTGTAGAGGGAAGAGATTAGAATAGAATTAAGGTCTAAGGGAAAATCACTACCCATATGCTCATGAGACAAACACACAATCATATCACACCAATCAATTTCAAACAAGGTCTTACAAATCTAACGATCGTTACAAAAGTGCTCTAAATCTAATATATGGGGGTAAACTACTAGTTATAGGGTGGCCATCTAGAAATATTGGTCGACAGAGGATTCCATAATGTCTGCCCCAGCCTCATCTCCATAATCATCATCCTTGCTATCTCCAGCTTCAGAATCCATGTCATCTATGATGATATAGTCCTCCGGTGGAATCTCCTTGGGTTCTTCTTCCTCGTCTTCTTCTCCCATGAGTATCCCTAACTTCCGGGTCAAATCATCATTCTTCCCCACAAGTATCTTTATCTCCTCCTCATATCCGTCGCGTGTAGACTTGAGTTCTTCTTCTAGCTCCAAATTCCTATTTAGGGCCTTCTTCAAATCTATCATCCCTGCACACATCTGGTGCTCCTGGCGGCGAATGTGGTGGTTCAACTCCTGGATGAATGCTGCTATGGATATACCCTTCTTGGTGCTGATCAAATCCCAATTCTCATCTTGGCGTCCACAAATCTGGTAGATGGTGTCCTTTAGCTCCTGCTTGTAGACTTCTCCAATCCTTCCCATAGCAATGTGGGCTTCCATACTCCTTCCTAGGCTCCATGTGGGTGCATTAAAGGAAAATGCTATGAGTGAGGTGACGGGTGCGAACGTCCTTCCTGGAACTTGAGCTTGAATCAGCCAACGCTCCTCCTCAGGTAGAGTGGCATTGTAGGTTCCAGTGAAACTTGGTAATCCAATGTGTAGATATCTGGTGACCTCCTTCAGGTGTCGTCCAAACGGTGTGTCTTCATCCGGTTGCATGAACTTGTGCTTTGCTTCCACCATCCTAAAGAATAGAAAAGATGAGGAGTCAGAAGAGAGAAGAGTGAATTGTGTTCTAGGGCTTGTCTTAGTGGTCGTGTCCTATAGTCAGCGTGTGCTCTGATACCATCTTTGTAGCGACCATACCTCAAACAGTCTAATCTCCATGCATCAGTGTCATCCCTGGATCAGTAATGCTGACACGCATGGTACTCGAAGGATTTATAGCAGAGTAGCAATCACACACTTATTACATCGATAGTCCAAGGATGAATTTATTACAAATAATATGGCTGAAGGCCATCTAATACGATAACAGCGAAAGGCTTGGAAGATAAGTGAGTCCATCAACTCCAGCGGCATCACTGAGTATAGAACCACGACCTAAAAGGGCATCTTACTCGTTGTCTGAAACGTCTGCAACATGAAACGTTGCAGCCCGAAAAACGGGTCAGCACATGGAATATGCTGGCAAGGTAACACAAGAGATGCAATGAAAGTAAAGCTATACTATATGCAATATGGCTGGTGGAAAGCTCTATGGTTAAGTTTTTGCTTAAAGCCAATTTTTCCCTACTTCAAAGGAATGCATTTTAATTAACTATCATGGTAGTTGAAACATCGTTGAGAAGATAGACATCCTCTCAACCCCAATTAAAAGTAATCATTAAACCCAACAAAATTAAATTAAAGTAACATGTTGAGATGCACATGAAAATCCAAGTACCAGATACTCAAGATGTCCATAACCGGGGACACGGCTAATCATGATCAGTTTGTACACTCTGCAGAGGTTTGTGCACTTTCCCCACAAGACTCGATCGCCTCTGTTTGGTTTCTCGCACTGCATGGTGTTTGAGAAACGGATGACCGAGACATAGTCTTTCAGAAGCGCTAGCACCTTACAATCGGGCGTACCGTACCAACCTACATCCCCTACATCTGCTAGTCCACCACTGTAAGAGTTCGCACAACTTACTCATACTATGCTAGAGCCCATAATAGCATTGTGGTTGCACACGGAAGTTTCTAGTATGAATAATCTCATGATCCCTTTGAGACTGGGTGGCAGTCCAAAAGAAAAACATGCAATCCTGGAAACCCAGATGCCTCAATCCACCCAGATGTGTATTAATGTTGCCACCTTAAGTTGAACCATTAATTAACAACTCATATCTGTCATGTATTTCACTCAAACCCAAACCACGTCTACGAGCAACATGTCCTAACAGCAAACGTAGAAGTAACTCCCAAGGGTTTGAACGTAATGCAGGTAATAGGTACTACCTCAATCTACTTCCAAATCCCACAAGTTAATTGATCCTACTCATGCAATGTGTGAGGGGTTTGACTAATGCAATGAAAACTGGGTAATTGAAAAGCATGATCAAAGTGTTACTTGCCTTGCTGATGATCCGCAAAACCTAGAGACTCAAAGTAGCAAGCGGCGCACTCCGAGTACTCTATCGCAATCAAACAACAAGCATACAATAAGTACTTAACTAATGCACGGGTAAAACTCAAATAAAAGATCTAACCAGAAAGTTCAACTTAAGAACTCCGGTTTGCAAAAGAATCAACTCGAAAGAAGCAACGAAACTCAAACTGCAAAAGAAACGAGCTCCGAATTACTAGTTGGCCTAAATTCAAATTTTACAGTAGCCAAAACTTTGTTCAAGTTGATCTAACGTAAAGAGGGCTTCGAGACGAAGATCTGGGATTTTGAATCACCTGATTCCGACTCTCGAGCGAAAAGAAAAACGAAAAACAAGATCAGGGCAGAAATCGCGATCGGGAAAATCGCGGATAAAATACCCCGAAAAAGAAAAACGACGAACGGCTAACGAACGAACGTTCGTTGTCTGCGGTTAACTAAGGAAAACCGTTCGTTAAAACGAACGTACGGACGAACGTCCGCTATTTAACTAATCCGACGAAAACCGATCTAAACCGAAAAAAACCCAGATCTAGGGTTTTTTTAAAACCGATCTGATCTTTTAAAGAAAAACCGAGGCGGCTTCTACCTCGACTCCGGCGGGCGGCGGCTCCGACGAGGGGCGGCGGGGCGGCGGGTCCGATGAGTGGGCAGCGGCGGCGGCGTCCGGCGAGGGGCGGCGGGCGGCGGCGTCGGCGGCGGGGCGCGGGTGGCGGCGCGGCGGTGGACGCGGCAGCGGCGACGGCGGGGTGCGGCGTGGCTTAGGGTTAGGGTTTGCGCGGGCGGGCTGGCTGGCTGGGCAAAATCGGGCCGGCCTGGGCGCTATATAAAGCCCGGAGTCCCGGGCGAGGACGACTCCTAGTCGGTTCCTTTTTTTTAAATAGAATCCCGGCGTAGTAAAACTAACGAAAGAAATATCAAACGGACTCCAAAATTCCCGAAATAAATTTTCACCGTCCTCTAATAATATTTAGGACAAGGTGAATATTTTTCCCGGACCTAAATGCAATTTTTGAAAACACGTATTTTTCCTATGCGAATAAATCCGAAAATAAATCCAGAAAAATACCAAAAGTGATTAATATTTTTCCTCCAATATTTCTGTTATTATGGAGAAGTCATATTATCTCCGCTCATTTATTTTATTTACAAATATTTTTAGGAGAGAAAAATAATTAGAAGCACACTGTCCTCGTACCGGTATTCGAGCGAACTCAAATACGAAAACAGTCAAATTCCCAACTCTCTACGTAGGTCCTTGAGTTGCTTAGAATTTCGAGGAACTCCACGAACAAAATGCAAAAATATGCAAATGCAATTATGATCTATGTATAACATACATTGCCATTGAGGGCAAGAAATATATAGAGGAGTTGGAAATTCATCTAGAGGAGCATGAGGTCACCATTGAGAAAATGGAAAGTCATGAGCGTGATTATGCTAATGAGATCGCCGACCTCTCACAAGGTCTTGAACTTGAACAAACCACCAAGGAATCTCTTGAGGAGACTTTTGCTCTAGAACTATCTAGAATAAAGGAATCCCGTGATAGAGCTCTCGAGGTGGCTAATGATTTTGAAACTAAAAATGAGAAGCTTGAAGTTGCACATGCTATACTCCTTGAGGATTTTGAGCACCTCGAAAATGGCTCAAGGGTCATTAAGAGTGAGCTCATCAAACTCACCGAGTCTCATGCTCAACTTAAAGCTCCATATTCTAAAGAGCTTGCCAAGTTGCCTTCTGCTCTTGCTATTATTGATGATGCTTGTGCTACTAACTCTATTTCTAGTGAAGCGTCCTTTTTGAAGGAGAATGTTGAGATAAGGGCTCAAGTTGAGTTGCTATCTGGCAATTATGGGAAATTGGAAGAAAGTCATGTAAAGATCACAAGCTCTCATGATGATCTTCTAGTATCCCATAATGTGCTAAAGATAGCTCATGAGGCTATGAGTATCAAGGTAACATCTAGTGAGCCTCATGTGGATACTAGCACTACTTCAAGTCAAAATGCTATCTTGCCATGTGCTAGTCCTCGCAATTCATCTACTCACAATGTTAGTACATCTTGTGATGAATTGCTCTCCTTGCCTTGTTGCTCTAACAATGAAGCTTATACTTCCTCTAGTACTTTTGTTGATACTAACCATGTAGAGGAAATCAAAGAGCTCAAGGCCCAAGTCACTTCTTTGAAGAAAGACTTGGAAAAGTGTCATGAAGGGAAGTCCACACTCAACAATATCTTGAGTGTGCAAAAATACCCTAATAACAAAGGTGGACTTGGATTCAACTCCAACAAGAAGAAAAGGTCCAAGATCATTAACAAGAATAAGGGCCAAGGACAACTCAAGAATTCGGCCAAGATTATTTGCTTCAAGTGCAAAATTGAAGGGCATCATGCTAGATCTTGCCCATTGAAGAAGAAGGCCATTAGTGACAATCAACAAGGGAAGAGGCCACAAGTTCAATCTCGTGCTCAACCGCAAGTTGGAGAAAGGCCGCTTCCCAAGAAGACTCATGGTAATGCTTCTCATTTTGAGGAATCAAATGAGAAGAAAGTGAAGAGTAGATGTTGCTACTTATGCCGTGGGAAGGGTCACCTTGCTTCTTCATGAACTAGTGGTAACTTATCCAACCCAATTATTATTGATGATGTCTATTCTCTTGGGAAGGATAAGGTTGGCAATGTGTTTGCCAAGTTTCTTGGGACTCAAAGTGGTGTCAAGAAAAGAACCATTTGGGCAGCCAAGCCTATTGTGACTAACCTCTTAGGACCCAACTTGGTTGGGGACCAACTAGCTTAAACTTGATCAATAGGTGTTTTGGAGGGCATTTGAGACTTGGTTACATTATGAAGAATTAAGGGGTCTTCATCATTCATATCGTCTCAAGCCAAGTCATTCGGTTTATCAAGTTTCTATCTTATATCCAATGTTCCTCCTTGCGGTAACTCGTGCTTAAATTGTTTACATTGAAAATTACTTGCCCCTTTGCATGTTTTGGTTTTGTTCCTTGCATGTGTTTGCATATGTTGTGTGTCCAATTTGCGTATCTTGAGAAATCAAGTATGTGCATATTGTTTTGCACATCATGTATGTGTGTGTCGTGTGTTGAGCCTTTGTACATCTTGCTTTTATCTTAGTTGGGTCGTGTGAGAGATTAATGGAACATCCCAATTTGGAGGAGTGATGTGCTTTGTGCACCTGACAATCCTATAAATGTGTGTACATGAGGAATACCATCTAGTATTGATATTACAAGATTATCTAGTCTCTATGTGGTATGTCTTCTCATGAGAAATTCAAATTCTAGATGTTCCATTAATTATCTCTTGTTGGTCCTCTTTTGCATCTTGGTAAGTTTTTCATTGGTATCACATTATGGGGGAGTAATGTGCTATGTGCATATTACTAGCCTAGAAAATGTGTACATTTGAGATATTGTCACCTAGAGTTGATATTGTAAATTATCTTGTTCCTAGGTGATATATTAGCTCTACAAGTTGCATTTTGCTTGTGTTTGGTGTGAAGATGATGTTGGATATCATTGCTATCTATCACTGGGAATTATTTCCAAATACCTCTTGTCTTTGACAATTGGTAATCTTTTATGTGGTGGAAATTATTGATCATCTTTACATTGTCTTTTGGTTTTATTTGTCTTATCTCTTGCCAAGTGTGTCAACTCCCATTGCCTTCCCTGCCACTTGTGGATCTTGTTATTTTATTGTTTTTTTTCAAGTGTTCTCTAGATATAGTGAAAGTGGTGATCCCACCTTGTGCATTTTGTATTCAATTGCAAATTCTCTTTAATGCACAATTCTTGGGGGAGCTATCCTATTTTCGATAGAACACTCATCTTGTGATCCATATCAAGTGTGTGTTGATGGAAGGCAAGCCGTTTCTTTTTGGTACTTTGTGCCATCATGAAACTTTGTAGATGGGTTGGTTTGTTTGGAACCATCCTCTCTTTTGGGAGTGCGATAACTTTCCTTTTGCGTGTATCAATGGATATCTCATTCCTTGAGCTATCTTCTAAATAGATATCTTCCAAGTGATGATTTATCCATTTGGTATCCTATTTTCACTTGGTATTTCTTTTCCTTTTATTTCGTTTCTTGAGAGTCTTGAGCATGCATATTTACTTCATGTATTTTCTTTGGCATGCTTTCTTTCTTTAACCCAATATATAAGGGAAACTCCACCTAGTCTCAATTTGGATGAGATGTGCATGAAATTCATTTTCATATATAAATGCACATATGTTTGTGGAGTTTTTCCTATGTATTGGTGTTTCTAACTCTTTGGTACCAATGAGTTTGGGTACCATTTTGTTTGTGTTGGTGTTCTAGGAATAATTGGAGATGCATTGGATGCTCGGCTCATTCAAAAGGAAGGTGGTGTCACCATGTGCTTATTGGAGTCAAGCTAGGATGATCAATAAACTACTATCTACCTTCAATTGGTATCTACTACATCCTTCCAATGGTATCTCGGTAACAAGTATCACCATCTACTTCATGCACACATTTCTTGCACCAACCTTGTGTAGGTTGTATCATGGCATGTTAGTCATTCCTTCGTATGATACTTGTTTCCTTTCTCAAAGCATCTCAACAATGATCTCTTGTTGCTAGTTGTGATGTCTTTGATGCTCGTGTGGTTGGAACTCATTTATATACAATAAGAACACATCTAGCCATGTGCTATGCCTTCAAGCAAATATCTTATTGGTATATTTATGACTTCCTTGGGAATATCTTATTCATTCCTTTTCGCAACAATTTCGTGTGTACATCCTTCTTTGTGGATTGATATCATCATGATCTTCATCTACCTAGAATCTTATACACTTGAGAGAAGTTGCATATCTATTTGATATCCCCTTCTTTCACGTCCACCTTTTCGTTCCTGTTTTATTTCTTTGGTGGCTCCGTGAAGGTGTGTGTCTCGAGTGCGGATCTTATATCATTGCATCTTGATGCACTCTTTTGTGGTGAAGATCATTTTTTTTCTCTTGCTTGTCTTGACGAGGCTTTTGCCATTTCTATTTGTATCCCTCCTCATGACAAAGCTATCCTTTTTATATCTTCACCACAGGTTGTCACAAGCATAGGTTATTTATATGATTAGTAGTGAGCTTGTGAACCCATTTGATGTTATGTGTGGGAATGATAGGCCTTGCACTGTGTATCTCATTCTTTCAAGAGTATATTGATGCTTAATGTTCATCCATACATTAATCTTCTCAAGTGCTTTGCCATGACTCACACACATCTTTTTGGTTGAGCCTACTCTTAAGTTGACTCTTTTATTTATTGCACAACCAGTTGTTTGTTGCAGTGCTAGGCTTTGTTTCCTTCATGCCCATTTGCACTTGGTGTGAGGTTCTATTGATCTTGGGGGAGCGACGATCCAATTTTGCGCTCGTTGTATCCAAATACAAAACCAAATTATGCACAAAACATGGGGAGCTTCTCTAGTTTCTCTAGGACACTCCTTTGCTAATATCATAATATATTTTATTCTTGTGGCTCGTAGGATCATTGGTCTTGTTGGTTCAATTGGTATCTTTTGATAGCTTGCTTCAATTGGTATCGTTTGATTGCTTGATTGTGTGTCTATCTCTTTGTTATGTCTTTGTGGCATATCATTCTTTTGCAATCTTTGGGCCTCAATATAGTTTGTCTTCCTCCAACTATTTACAGTTGGATATATGTATTGCATTCCACTCTCTTTTTGAGGAATACACAATTATGGAGGAACACAATTTATATTGGCCTTCTAAGCTTTTTTCCCATTTTGGCAATCGATGCCAATGGGGGAGAAGTTTCAGAGAGTTCAGTTTTGTGAGGAAGTTTAGAGAGTTGTCTCTTCTCTCTTCTTGCTTTGGTTTTGTTCCTAAGCTTTTGCATCTCATGCGCATAGATTATTTATGGTGATGCATAATTCCTTATATAAACTCTCTTGAAAGTGATTGTCATCAATTACCAAAATGGGGGAGATTGAAAGAACATGCGGTGCCCCCATGTTTGGTTTTGGTAATTGGTGACAATCTCTATGGACTAATGGTTGCCTTGAGTTATATTTGAAGGGTTTGTCCATAGGCTTTTCTTGGAGTTCATTTGTTGGTTTCAAGGAGAGTTTGTGATGACTAAGGTGCTATTAAGGAATTATCCAAAGATTGGTCTTGTGGGGGTTGAGCTTATTGCAAGCATGTCTTGAAGAAGAAGAGTTTGTGATCATTCATGTTTACCTTCAAGACATCATCTAAATGAAGAGAGTTGGAAAGATTCAAGGTTGATCAAAACTAAATCAAAGAATTAATCAAGTTGATCAACACACAAAGTGTAGAAGATGTACCGAGAGGGATCAAGCAATCCCATGGTATGGTAAGCATTATCAATCACGCTTTGTGTACTAACCCATGGTCTTCGTGAGAGTTCTTTGTAGGGTTAGGTTGAGGTGTGCAAGTTCAAGTGGAGCATCACGAAGAGATCAAGTGCTTGAAGCTTGCCGTCCATTGTGGTGACAATGGACTTGTGAAGATATGCCGAAGAGTGGCTCACCCATAGTGGAGTATGGGGGAGCAATCTACTAGTCTTCACCGAGACAACGTAATCAAGAAAGCTGGTCCAACTTGAGGAACTCAAGATCATCTACATCTAGCTCAAGTGGAGTTTGTGCAAAGCAAAGGTTTGCCCTTGATAGGTTTTCTATTTTACCGGTCTCATGGTGGTAGTTGGGAGACGGGGTTATAGGATCGTTTGCCGTACTATCAAGGGGGGCTCTCAAGTTGGTAGCTTGATTGTATCGTTAGTAGAGAGCTCAAACCATTGCATCCTTGCATCATGTTTCTTGATTCTTGCTTGGTTCTCTTTGTGAGTCTTAGAGCTTATGGTCATCTTGATGACAAGCTTGAGTTCATCGAAAATGGAGTTCACATGCGTCTTCTATGATGTTTTCGGTGTTGGAGTTTTTACTAGTCTTAATTGAGAAAGGGTTCTCACCATTTTATTTTGGATATTTTCTCAATTGCTTTTTCTTGATATTTCTATCAAGATTGTGTTTGCTCTTGTCCTTAGCTTTCCAAAAAACTTGATTTCGTCGAATTCGGAGTTCGTATCCGAAAGTTGTGGCTGTTTTGATCTTACCTGTTTTTCTTAAAGAGGTTGTACCGCCCCATAGAGAGGTTGTACCAGTTGACCGGTACTACCGGTGTTTGGAGCGGTAGTACCGGTCCAAAATTGGTCTGGAGGTTGTACCGGCCATGTACCGCTCTACCACCGGAATAGTTTCTGTTTTGGAGCGGTTCTTGGGCGGTTGTTGACCGGTTGTACCGGTTAGTTTAGTTTAACCGGTACTACCGGTTCCCCGGGTTGTTGTACCGCTTAGTGCTTTTTCCTACAGGTTGGTTTTTCCTCTGCCTTGACCGGTTGTACCGGTTCGTGCACCGGTTGTACCGGTCCCACTGTTTTCTGCACATAACGGGCAGATTCGTGGGGACCTATAAAAGGGGATCTTCTTCCCCATTGGACCTTATCCTAAGAGCTCGTGTTCTTCCCCTATTGTTGACCTTCTTCGAGCTTTCTATCTCTCAATCCCTTCATGGATTCTTGCTAGTTTTGGGGGGAAAAGAGAGAGGAGATCTAGATCCACATTTCCACCAATCACTTTCTCCTCTAGGTGAGGGGAACCCCTTGGATCTAGATCTTGCAGTTCTTGGTGTTCTCCTTCTTGTTCTTCCTCTCTTTTCCCTCCCTAGCATTAGTTGCTTTGGTGGGATTTGAGAGAGAAGGACTTGGGCACTCTGTGTGCCCTTGCCATTGCATTTGGTGCATCGGTTTGAGTTCTCCAAAGTGATACGTGGAAGTGAAGTTTGAGAAGCTTATTACTCTTGGGTGTTTGGGCACCCTAGAGCTTGTTCCTCTTGGGTGCCTTGGCGTCCTAGACGGTTGGTGTTGTTCGGAGCTCAATCATTGTGGTGTAAAGGTCCGGGCAAGCGTCGGGGTCTCCAATTAGGTTGTGGAGATTGCCCTGAGCAATTTGACGGGTACCGATGACCGCCCCCAAAGGTTGCCAAAGTGTACGGGTTCGGTGACTGCCCCCAAGGGTTGCCATTTGTACGGGTTCGGTGACCGCCCTCAAGGGTCCCTTAGTGGAATCACGACATCTTGCATTGTGCGAGGGCGTGAGGAGATTACGATGGCCCTAGTGGCTTTTTGGGGAGCATTGTGCCTCCACACCACTCCAACGGAGATTAGCATCCGCAAGGGTGTGAACTTCGGGATGCATCGTCGTCTCCGCGTGCCTCGGTTATCTCTTACCCGAGCCCTTTACTTATGCACTATACTTTGTGATAGCCATATTGTTTCTTGTCATATATCTTGCTATCACCTAGTTGTTTATCTTGCTTAGCATAAGTTGTTGGTGCACATAGGTGAGCCTAGTTGTTGTAGGTTTTGTGCTTGACAAATTAACCGCTAGGTTTATTCCGCATTTGTTCGAGCCTAAACCGTAATTATTTTAAAGCGCCTATTCACCCCTCCTCTAGGCGACATCCACGATCTTTCACTCACGAAGACCTAGGGCATTTGAGGAAGCCCATCGTTGGAATATACAAGCCAAGTTCTATAATGAAAATTCCCACTAGTATATGAAAGTGACAAAACAAGAGACTCTCTATCATGAAGATCATGGTGCTACTTTGAAGCACAAGTGTGGAAAAAGATAGTAGCATTGTCCCTTTTTTCTTTTCCCTTTTTTGGGCCTTTTCTTTTTTTCCTTGGCCTTTCTTTCCTTTTTTATTTTTTTATTTGGGACAATGCTCTAGTAATGATGATCATCACACTTCTATTTATTTACAACTCATAGATTACAACTCGATACTAGAACAAAATATGATTCTATATGAATGCCTCTGGCGGTGTACCGGGATGTGCAATGAATCAAGAGTGACATGTATGAAACATTATGCATGGTGGCCTTGCCACAAATACGAAATCAACTACATGATCATGCATGGCAATATAACAATGATGAAACGTGTCATAGTAAACGGAACGGTGGAAAGTTGCATGGCAATATATCTCGGAATGGCTATGGAAATACCATAATAGGTAGGTATGGTGGCTGTTTTGAGAAAGGTATATGGTGGGTGTATGGTACCGGCGAAAGTTGTGCGGTACAAGAGAGGCTTGCAATGTGGAAGGGTGAGAGTGCGCATAATCCATGGACTCAACATTAGTCATAAAGAACTCACATATTTATTGCAAAAATCTACAAGTCATCAAAACAAAGTACTACATGCATGCTCCTAGGGGAAGGGTTGGTATGAGTAAACCATCGCGCGATCCCGACCTCCACACAAAGGATGACAATCAATGAAATACCTCATGCTTCAAATTTGTCACACAACGGTTACCATACGTGCATGCTACGGGACTTGCAAACCTCAACACAAGTATTTCTCAAATTCACAACCACTCTACTAGCATGACTCTAATATCACCATCCTTATATCTCAAAACGATCATCAATTATCAAACTTCTCATAGTATTCAATGCACTTTATATGAAAGTTTTTATTATATCCATCTTGGATGCCTATCATATTAGGACAAATTTTATAACCAAAGCAAATTAGCATGCTGTTCTAAAAGACTCTCAAAATAATATAAGTGAAGCATGAGAGATCAATAATTTCTATAAAATAAAACCACCACCATGCTCTAAAAAGATATAAGTGAAGCACTAGAGCAAAACTATCTAGCTCAAAAGATATAAGTGAAGCACATAGAGTATTCTAATAAATTCCGATTCATGTGTATCTCTCTCTAAAGGTGTGTACATCAAGTATGTTTGTGGTAAACTAAAAAGAAAAGTCTCAAATCATACATGACGCTCCAAGCAAAACACATATAATGTGGTGAATAAAAATATAGTCTCAAGTAAAGTTATCGATAGACGAAGACGAAAGAGTGGATGCCTTCCCGGGGCATCCCCAAGCTTAGGCCTTTGGTTGTCCTTTAATTTTACCTTGGGGTGCCTTGGGAATCCCCAAGATTAGGTTCTTTCCGCTCTTTGTTTTGTATTCCATCAAATCCTTACCCAAAAACTTGAAAACTTCACAACACAAAACTTAGCAGAAAATCTCGTGAGCTCCGTTAGTATAAGAAAACAAACCACCACTTTAAGGTACTGTAATGAACTCATTCTTTCTTTATATTGGTGTTAAACCTACTGTATTCAAACTACTCTATGATTCATACCCCCCGATACTAATACCCCCCGATACTACTCATAGATTCATCAAAATAAGCAAACAACACACGAAAAACAGAATCTGTCAAAAACAGAACAGTCTATAGCAATATGTAACTTTCGAATACTTATGTAACTCTAAAAAAATTGAAATAAAATTTTGGACGTGAGGAATTTGTATATTAATCATTTGCAAAAAGAATCAACTTAAAATCACTCTCCAGTAAAAAATGGCAGCAAATCTCGTGAGCGCAAAAGTTTCTGTTTTTTTACAGCAAGATCACAAAGACTTCACCCAAGTCTTCCCAAAGGTTCTACTTGGCACAAACACTAATTAAAATGCAAAACCACACCTAACTAGAATGTAGATTAATTATTTATTAGTAAAAATAATTAAAAGCAAATAAAAATAAAATTGGGTTGCCTCCCAACAAGCGCTATCGTTTAACGCCCCTAGTTAGGCATGATACAAGAATAGATCTAGGTATTGCCATCTTTGGTAGGCAATCCATAAGTGGCTCTCATAATAGATTCATAAGGTAATTTGATTTTCTTCCTAGAAAAGTGTTCCATGCCTTTCCTTAACGGAAATTGGAATCTAATATTTCCTTCCTTCATATCAATAATTGCACCAATCGTTCTAAGGAAAGGTCTACAAAGAATAATACGACATGTAGGATTGCAATCTATACCATGAACGATGAAATCTATGGGCACATAATTCCTATTTGCAACAATAATAACATCATTAATCCTTCCCATAGGTTTCTTAATGGTAGAATCCACAAGATGCAAATTTAAAGAACAATCATCAAGTTCATGGAAACCTAACATATCACACAAAGTTTTTGGAATTGTGGAAACACTAGCACCCAAATAATACAAAGCATAGCATTCATGATCTTTAATCTTAATTTTAATAGTAGGTTCCCACTCATCATAAAGTTTTCTAGGGATGGAAACTTCGAATTCAAGTTTTTCTTCATAAGATTGCGTTAAATCATCAACTATGTATTTGGTAAAAGTTTTATTTTAACTATAAGCATGAGGAGAATTTAGCACAAATTGCAACAAGGAAATACAATCTATCAAAGAGAAATTATCATAATTAAATCCCTTGAAATCCGAAATAGTGGGTTCATTACTACGTAAAGTTTTGACCTCTTCAATCCCACTTTTAATAGTTTTAGCATCAAGATCTAAAAACTCCGAATCATTGGGATGTCTTTTAACTAAAGTTGACTCATCTCCAGTCCCATCTTTATAAAGATTCATATTAGAAAACAAGGATTTAATAGGAGACACATCAATTACTTTTAGATCTTCATCTTTATTATCATGAAAACTAGAAGAACACGCTTTCACAAAGCAATCTCTTTTAGCACGCATCCTAGCGGTTCTTTCTTTGCACTCATGAATGGAAATTCTCATGGCTTAGAGAGTCATTGATATCATGCTTAGGTGGAATATATCTAAGTTTCAAAGAATCAACATCAAGAGAAATTCTACCCATGTTGCTAGCCAACTCATCAATCTTAAGCAATTTTTCTTCAAGCAAAGCATTGAAATTCTTTCACGAATTCATAAATTCTTTAACACTAGTCTCAAAATCAGAGGACATCTTATTAAAATTTTCATAAGAGTTGTTGTAGGAATTACCATAATTATTAGAGGAATTACTAGGGAAAGGCCTAGAATTAAAGTTTCCTCTATATGCGTTGTTACCAAAATTATTCCTACCAACAAAATTCACATCCAAAGATTCATTATTATTCTCAATCAATGTGCATAAAGGCATATCATTAGGATCAGATGACACACTCTTAGTAGAAAATAATTTCATAGGTTCATCCATCTTTCCACTCAAAACACTAATCTCTTCAATAGCATGTACTTTTTTACTAGTAGATCTTCCGGTGTGCCATTGAGAGTAATTATCCATAATATTATCTAGGAGTTTAGTAGCTTCTCCTAAAGTGATTTCCATGAAAGTGCCCCCTGCGGCCGAATCTAAAAGATTTCTAGAAGCGAAATTCAATCCAGCATAAAACATTTGTATTATCATCCATAAGTTCAAACCATGTGTAGGGCAATTGCGTATCATTAACTTCATCCTCTCCCAAGCTTGTGCAACATGCTCATGGTTAAGTTGCTTAAAATTCATAATATCATTTCTAAGAGAGATAATCTTAGTGGGAGGAAAATACTTAGAGATAAAGGCATATTTGCACTTATTCCATGAATCAATACTATTTCTAGGCAAAGAAGAGAACCAAGTTTTAGCACAATCTCTAAGCAAAAACGGAAATAGCTTCAATTTAACAATATCATTACCGTATCTCTCTTCTTTTGCATATCGCACAGATCAACAATGTTGTTTAGATGGGTAGCGACATCTTCACTAGGAAGGCCAGAAAATTGATCTTTGATAACAAGGTTTAACAGAGCAACATTGATTTCACAAGATTCAGCATCTGTAATAGGATCAATCGGAGTGCTAATAAAATCATTATTGTTGGTATTGGAAAAGTCACACAATTTAGTATTGTCTTGAGCCATAGTGACGAACAAGCAATCCGACACACAAGCAAACAAGAAGCAAGCGAAAAGAGGTGAATGGAAAAAGGGCGAATAAAACAGAAAAGGTGAAGTGGGGGAGAGGAAAACGAGAGGCAAATGGCAAATAATGTAATGCGAGGGATAAGAGTTTGTGATGGGTACTTGGTATATGACTTTTGCATAGATCTCCCCGGCAACGGCGCCAGAAATTCTTCTTGCTACCTCTTGAGCTTGCGTTGTTTTTCCCTTGAAGAGGAAAGGGTGATGCAGCAAAGTAGCGTAAGTATCTCCCTCAGTTTTTGAGAACCAAGGTATCAATCCAGTAGGAGAATACATGTGAGTCCCTCGTACCTACAAAAACAAATAAGAACCTTGCAACCAACACGATAAAGGGGTTGTCAATACCTTCTCGGCCACTTGCAAAAGTGAGATCTGATAGAGATAATAAGATAAATAATTTTGGTATTTTTGTTATAGATTGAAAAGTAAAGATTGCAAAATAAAAGTAAAGTAAAGATAAATAGTTGATGGAAGATTGATATAATGGAAGATAGACCCTGGGGCCATATGTTTCACTAGTGGCTTCTCTCAAGATAGCAGATTTCTACGGTGGGTGAACAAATTACTGTCGAGCAATTGATAGAAAGCACATACTTATGAGAATATCTAGGCATGATCATTGTATATAGGCATCACGTCCGTGACAAGCAGACCGAAACGATTCTACATCTACTACTATGACTCCACACGTCGACCGCTATCCAGCATCCATCTAGAGTATTAAGTTCTTAAGAACAGAGTAACACTTTAAGCAAGATGACATGATGTAGAGGGATAAACTCATGCAATATGATATAAACCCCATCTTTTTATCCTCGATGGAAACAATACAATACGTGCCTTCCTGCCCCTGCTGTCACTGGGAAAGGACACTTCAAGATTGAACCCAAAGCTAAGCACTTCTCCCATTGCAAGAAAGATCAATCTAGTAGGCCAAACCAAACTGATAATTCAAAGAGACTTGCAAAGATATTTAAATCATGCATACAAGATTTTAGAGAAGAATCAATTATTTTTCATAGATAATCTTGATCATAAACCCACAATTCATCGGATCTCGACAAACACACCGCAAAAAGAATTACATCAAATAGATCTCCAAGAAGATCGAGGAGAACTTTGTATTGAGATCCAAAGAGAGAGAAGAAGCCATCTAGCTAATAACTATGGACCCAAAGGTCTGTGGTAAACTACTCACAACTCATCGGAGAGGCTATAATGTTGATGTAGAAGCCCTCCGTGATCGATTCCCCCTCTAGTGGAGCTCCGGAACAGGCCCCAAGATGGGATCTCACGGGTATAGAAGGTTGAGGTAGTGGAATTAGGGTTTCGTGGTGCTCTTGGATGTTTTCAGGGTACATGGGTATATATAGGAGGAAGAGGCATGTCGGTGGAGCTACCAGGGGCCCACGAGGGTGGGGGCGCACCTACCCCCCTGGGCGCACCCCTGCCTCGTGGCCACCCCATGGCTTCCCTGGTGTGTACTCCAAGTCTTCTGGGTTGCGTCTGTTCCAAACACGATCCTCCCGAAGGTTTCATTCCATTTGGACTCCGTTTGATATTCCTTTTCTGCAAAACACTGAAATAAGCAAAATACAACAATTTGGACTGGGCCTTGGGTTAGTATGTTAGTCCCAAAAATAATATAAAAGTGTGTAATAAAGCCCATTAAACATCCAAAACAGATAATATTATAGCATGGAACAATCAAAAATTATAGATACGTTGGAGACGTATCATTCCTCATGTCAACGATCCGCCTATGCATCTCGTAGCATGTGTACACGCTCTTGGACGCAAACCTGAGGTGAAGTTCATCCAGTTACCGCATCCAGGCCCTGTGCCAGGATACGGGACTTGTTCTCTTGGCATCCTGCTTCATCTTTTTGTAGTAGGGGTCGATGATGGCCGAGGTGAGTTCAACCAGGGAGTCCTTCTTCGTGCTGCCCCAGACCCTGTAGTGCTCACGGATTTCAACAAGGTTCTAGCAGGCCAAGCCCGTAACCCTGAGCACTTTTACATCGTCGGTGGTTTCCACCGTCGGGAACTTGTAGTCGGTGCTGTTGACAAACCTGTTGAAATGGTCACAAGGCTCTTTGGCCATGCAGTAGTGGTAGATGAGGACATGATGGCGCACACATAATTGGGCGATGACAACCTTCTCATCTATGTCGGGACGACCGGCGGTGTAAAGGAGGTCGATGCCGACCACCTTGTACTTGTCTCCAGCAAGCAACTGCTCAACGGTGTTGATGTAGTCGTCCACCATGGCCGGGTCGATGGCGTACACCACCGAGAGATCCGTTTGCCTCGCGCAGGTCTCCACTCTATGCTCGCCGAACTGCATTGGAGCGCCGCTGGACATCCCCTCTCTATGTGTCATCATGGGTGTGCTTGTTGTGTTGTGGGGCGCGATCGAAAGGTTGAAGAGACTAAGGTTATAATGGCCGCGGGAATTAAAGGGGAAGCCAGACGGCCAGGAATATCGGCAGGCCCTGATGCCAGTTCTAATTTGCAGCGCGTAACTCCATCGTGCCACACGTAACTGCATCGCGTGGCAACGCGCGCGGCGTAACAACATGCATATGGGGCCCCTGACGTGATCGTGCGCACGCCCAACCGCTGGCAGAGCACGCGCGGAGGGACGCAAGCATAGCGCTCCGCGGTCACCTCAAGGAAAAGCTGTCCACAAGCCGAGCGCGCCAACGGACGCGATAGAGCGCGCCGTGGCGCCTAACGGCGAGCACATCATGCTGCGGTGCCTAACGGCGAGCAGAGCTTGCCGAGGGACGCGAGCAGAGGACGGCACAATGATACGTGGCAAATTAGACGAATTGTGCGAGTGATGTCGGAGACATCGAGCATGAATCAGATTAGAGTTGCGTGTGCGATATGTGGCAGACAGTTGATCCATCAGAGCTGTCTGTGATGGAATAAGCCGTGTGTTTTGCGTGCAAACACTTACTGGTGTATAACCTTAAATTTAACCAAAAAAGTGTAAATGCATGTTAAAAAAATTGTATAGCTGGAAACTATGTTCAAATACGACTCCAACGATATAATCTATGGCGACATGCATTCGTATTTTATTAGATAAATCCTACTTATAAACCAGGACGGGGGTATAGTAGGTAATTAAATCGCCAATTTTTTTTATTAACTGTATGTGTATGTCTCCTCTCTTCCTCCTCTCACACGTGTTGTCACCCCGCTGCCGCAGACGGCTTACAGCGCAAGCTTGCGCAGCGCTCGGGGGTGTTCTTTTGGCCGAATGGTGGCGCCAATGAATCATCGGTGAGCCCGTTCCCATGCAACCTCGCATGTTCCCGCGCAAGCTTCCCGCCCGACTCGGTGAAATCCCCCAAAATCCCAATGCTTGTCGGCCTGCTATAAAAACCCTTACGGCCGGCGAGTCCGGCGTCGCATTTTCCCCTCCCTCCCTGTAGCTTATCTCGTCTGTTTCTCCCACAATCGCCAATGGCACCGGTCCATCATCATCGCTCAGCCACTCCGCTGTCATCAGAGGACAGCTCCCGCTGGGAGGCTACACCGCGGTGGCGGCGCAGTCCCCAGCATAGTGTAGTGCGCGTGGCATCCCAGTTGGGTGTGTGCGGAACACCCACCACACGCTCCGCCGCCGCTACCCATCGGCAGCTGTTGCCGCCACACCACCGTCAAAAGTCAGGGCCACCTCCCACTCCGCAGCCGTGGCCCGAAGGCGGGAGGTGGCCGTCGTGGCCGCCACGCCACTACCGGCCACCGTGGCCATCACCCGCTCCCGAACCACAGCCCGAAGGCCGGAGATGGTGGTCGTGGCCGCCACCCCATCGCCGGCCGCCGTGGCCTCTAGCCCAATGTCGACCGCCGGGATCATCACCCGCTCCGCCACCGCCACTCGAAGGAGGGAGGCGGAGGTGGAGGCCCGCACGTGCGTCATCTACCTTGCGCGCTACATCGAGTTCCTACGGGAGGAGGAGGAGCGCCTCGTCGAGCACGCAAAGAGCCTTACCACAGCCGTGGCCGCAACACACGCCGACGCAGAGGCGGGGAATCAGGAGATCTACGAGTAGGCCGGCCGCTTCGAGAGGGATCGTCTGGAGCGGTAGTGGGCGTTCAAGCTAGCGAGCGTCGCTGAACGTGCAGCAGCGGTAGGCACCGTATTGCATTTGTCTAGCTCGTCGGTAGGCTCCTCCTCCTCATCTGCCTCTTATTGAGCGCGCTCGGCAGAGGAGAGGCTGCCGGAAGTAGCACAAAGCCCCTCCGTGGTAGTAGTAGTATTTAGGGGCTATTTTGTTTAGTTCATCTGACTATAATATGTGGTGGAACTGTACAACGTACTTAAAATTAGCTAGTATATATAGTTGAACTAGCTATTTCAGTACGTGGTTGGCAACAATTGGGGAGAAGACTGGTCAGTTCAGCTGTCGAGTTGAACTGTTTGTATAAGTTAAGAACGACTGCTTAATCTATGAATAAAATCTATGCTTAATTACTGCATTTTAGTTGCAAAAATTACATAGAGCTAATGATTTCTAGTTGCATATTTTGACAAATCGCAGTGTTACAAGGATTGAAAAATGGCAACGTTACTAGATTTACAAATGTAAATCTTTCCAGTTTGACAAATGGCAACATACCCAATATGACAGATGCATATCTTACCAAATTGTTTGTATGTGGTTGCACACAGGTCATCCGGAACAACCGTTTGCATCGAAGGGATCCACAAATCATGCGCTGCTCTCACTTTGCATACAGGTGTTCTATCTAAATCATTTGCGATCAAGAGCTGCAGAAATCCTACTCGGCACATTTTCTCTTGGCTTCCTGGGGAAGCTGTCAGTTTGCATACGGGTGCTCTAACTAAAACGTTTGTGATGAGTGTTTCATATTTAAAAAACGAATTAAACTGCGGCTTGGGCGCCATTAATGGAGAGGACGCGAGCAAGGCGGGCGGCCATGGAAATGAAAGGGCTCGCTTCCTAGTGAGCCTGTGCAGCGTACAGCTCGCACGCTTCCTGATGAGCCTGCGCACTCGAGGACAGCTTGCATGCCTCTCGGTCAACCTGCGCACCAGTCGGCGCTCGCACGCCTCCCATTCGGTCAAGGTCAAGCAGCTGTCCGCACGACACCTCCTACAACCATTAAAACCAAGACACATGGCGTCACGTGAATGGTTAACCGAATTTTGGATTTACTAGAATTTAAAAACCAGGCATCTCAATGTTTTGCCGGCAATCAACACTGCCCTGGTATTCAAAATTCATGCCCATTTGTTGCATGGGACCTATGCATGCACCCAAGGACACAAATTTGATTTTTCAACCACTTTATATGCACTGGATCATGTGCATGTAGTTCAAATTTGAATTATGCACATAAATGCATTGAAAACTCAGTTAATGCATAAAAATGTCCAAACGAACCCCGAAAAATCACAAAAATTCACACAACACTCCTGTTGTTCTATGTTGACACGAGAATATTTTTTGAAAGCAATAAGAGGCAATGGATATCATTTCGTCCCCAAAGGTGGGACATTCCCTACCGAAACCATCATGCTTGTTGTGAGAAGATCCGGTTTGTGAGAAGCATATACCCAAACCTGCCCCAAATGGGACAAAATTTGTACCACGACATGTTGATTCCGCTCCATGATAGCATGCCAAGTTTCATGAATTTCAGACGAGTTTTGGATTTACTAGAATTTAAAAACCAAGCATCTCAATGTTTTGCCGACAATCAATGGTGCCCTGGTGTTCGAAATTCATTCCCATTTCTTGCATTGGACCTAATCATGCACCCATGGACACAGATTTGATTTTCAACCAATTTATATGTACTGGAGCATGTCCATGTAGTTTAAATTTGAATTATGCACATAAATGCATTGAAAACTCAGTTAATGCCTAAAAATGTCCAAACAAACCCCGAAAAATCACAAAAATTCACGCAACACTCCTGTTGTTCTATGTTGACACGAGAATTTTTTTGAAAACAATAAGAGGCAATGGATATCGTTTCGTCCCCAAAGGTGGGACGTTCCCTACCGAAAACCATCATACTTCTTGTGGGAAGCTCCGGTTTGTGAGAAGCATATACCTAAACCTACCCCAAATGGGACAAAATTTGTACCACGACATGTTGATGCCGCTCCATGATAGCATGCCAAGTTTCACGAGTTTTGGATTTACTAGAATTTAAAAACCAGGCATCTCAATGTTTTGCCGGCAATCAACGGTGCACAGGTGTTCGAAATTCAATCCCATTTCTTGCATGGGACCTAAGCATGCATCCAAGGACACATATTTGATTTTTCAACCAATTTATATGCACTGGAGCATGTGCATGTAGTTCAAATTTGAATTATGCACAAAAATGTATTGAAAACTCAGTTGATGCATACAAATGTCCAAACGAACCCCAAAAAATCACAAAAAATCACACAACACTCCTGTTGTTCTATGTTGACACGAGAAAAAAATTGAAAGCAATAAGAGGCAATGTATATCGTTTCGTCCCCAAAGGTGGGACGTTCCCTACCGAAAACCATCATGCTTGTTGTGAGAAGCTCCGGTTTGTGAGAAGCATATACCCAAACCTGCCCCAAATGGGATAAAATTTGTACCACGGCATGTTGATGCCGCTCCATGATAGCATGCCAAGTTTCATGAATTTCAGACGACTTTTGGATATACTAGAATTTAAAAACCAGGCATCTCAATGTTTTTGCCAGCAATCAACGGTGCCCTGGTGTTCGAAATTTATGCCCATTTCTTGCATGGGACCTAAGCATGCACCCAAGGACACATATTTGATTTTTCAACCAATTTATATGCACTGGAGCATGTGCATGAAGTTCAAATTTGAATTATGCACATAAATGCATTGAAAACTCAGTTAATGCATAAAAATGTGCAAACGAACCCCGAAAAATCACAAAAATTCACACAACACTCCTGTTGTACTATGTTGACACGAGAAAAAAATTTGAAAGCAATAAGAGGCAATGGATATCGTTTCGTCCCCAAAGGTGGGACGTTCCCTACCGAAAACCTTCATGCTTGTTGTGAGAAGCTTTGGTTTCTGAGAAGCATATACCCAAACTTGCCCCAAATGGGACAAAATTTGTACCACGGCATGTTCATGCCGCTCCATGATAGCATGCCAAGTTTCATGAATTTCAGATGAGTTTTGGATTTACTAGAATTTTAAAACCAGGCATCTCAATGTTTGCGGCCGAGTGACGGTGGCAGGGTGTTTGAAATTCATTCCCATTTCTTGCATGGGACCTAAGAATGCAACCAAGGACACATATTTGATTTTCAATAAGTTTATATGCACTGGAGCATGTGCATGTAGTTCAAATTTGAATTATGGGCATGAAATGCCTGGAAACCCCAATTAATGTATAAAAATGTACAAACGAACCCTGAATAATTCCAATTCTTTGACGACACACCTATAGTTGCGTGTTCACTTCAAGTAAAGGTTCTAACAATTCAAACACCATCCTTTGTAGCTATGACCCCATTACGTAATTGAAATGATCAAGACGATAAATCAAGTAGATCGCACACAATTTATTATAACCAACCATGTGAGATGCAGCACAAAATATTTTTGGACCGTGTCTGAATAAGGGACCGTGTCTGATGACACTTTGCGCGCCAGTATTTTGGCTGAAGAGATTCCAAATTTTCGGCTTCCGCGGAAATATCTACCTCCCCGCCCCCCTTACCAAAAGCCACATTTCCCCTCTTTCCACCTTCCTTTCCAAGTTGAAACCTTCACTCCTTGCTTGCAGCGCCGCCGCCTCCTCGCCGGTGACCCTCCTTCACGCTGCTCGGCCTCGCCTATCCAGGCAGGTAATCCACACCCGACCCCCATCCTCCTCCTCCTTCCACATCCCACATGCCCCGACCGCCGGCACGAGCGCGAAACCTTCCACCCAAATCACCGACCCCTCCACCAAATAAGCGCCGGCCTAAGCCATGGTGCACGCAGTATAGGGAGGACCTCAAGGAGCATTTGGCAGCGGAGGGGCAAATCGCGGCCGCATGCGCGGATGAGGTCGCGAGGCTTCCATTCGTGCCGACCCCCAGATCTTGGAGGAGCACCTCGCTATCGAGGCCACCGTTGATGCCTCCCGCGCCGACGCTGCGACGTGGTTGGCTGCTTTAAACGACAGTTCATGGCGTTTTCTCGAGGCCATCGTCGGGGCCTTCGACGAAGAATACGAGGTGTTTTCTCAGCGTGCACATGCTTACCTCATCTCGAGATCCAGAAGGTTGGTGCCCGGAGCGGCTCAGGCAACTCACCACTACAACGAGGGCACCCACGATGCGGAGGCCTCGCCCTCTTCCATGTCCAAGGAGCCAATCGTCATCGATATCTCCGATAATGAGGAGTAGCTTGTCTTATTAGCTCACTATAAGGACCCATGTTCAGTTTGCTAGCTATTGCCTTTCTGTAACCAATTCTAGTGAATTGTGCTATCTACTTTCACCATGCAATCTTCTGCTATAGTGTATATGTTCTATATGTCGTGCAATGCGGTGTTCAATTAACTGCTTGGTTCAATTCTGCAAATGTGATGTTCAATTCTTCAGGGTGCAATATTTCCAAGTTGTTAAGCATGCTTGGTTTGGTTATCTGTCTGATCTTCTATTAGGAGTATGTTATATTGTTCAATTGGTGTTTACTTAACTGCTTGGTTCATTTGTTGTGGCTTGGTTCACTTGTTGTGGTGTTTAGTTAACTGCTTGGTTCAATTCTGCAATGCGATGTTCAATTGTTGTGGCTGCATTCTGTTATTGTATACCATGTGAGGAATAAATCGAATTTGGTTGTACTAAATACATGAGAAACAAATACAATTGCTATATTTCCAAGTTGTTAAGCATGCTTGGTTTGGTTAACTGTCTGATCTTCTATTAGGAGTATGTTATATTGTGCAATGTGGTGCTCAGTTAACGTTTGGTTCATTTGTTTAGGTGTTTAGTTAACTGCTTGGTTCAATTCTACAATGCAATGTTCAATTGATGTGGCTGCATTCTCTTATTGTATACCATGTGAGGAATAAATCGAATTTGGCTGTACTAAATAAATGAGAAACAAATACAATTGCTATATTTCCAAGTTGTTAAGCATGCTTGGTTTGGTTAACTGTCTGATCTTCTATTAGGAGTATGTTATATTGTGCAATGTGGTGCTTAGTTAATGTTCGGTTCATTTGTTGTGGTGTTTAGTTAACTGCTTGGTTCAATTCTACAATGCGATGTCTAATTATCGTGGGTAGAATTTTGTATTGTTGTGCATGTGAGGAATAAATCGAATTTGTCTGCACTTAATACATGAGAAACATAGACAAGTGCTATATTTCCTAGTTCTTAATCAAACCCATTTGGATAAATGGGTTTTCCCTGTGGCTTGAATTAATCTGATGAATCTGCAATGTGATTATTTTTCATCAACATATTTTACTCATAGCATGCAAACCCTTACTTAACCTGATGACTAACTACCTTATATGTGTTGCAGGGAAACAATGGGAAGCACTGAGGTTTACAATCGAGGTTAGCACGTGCATGGTCCGTTGTCTAGTAGCACATTATTGTGCAATTGCAGGAACCATTCTAATATTTAGCTTTTTAACAATTTGGTCTTGCGCATGTAGGTCATGCTGTTAGAGGTTTTGACCCACTGTTTGACCCTTTTTGCGTATGGGGAAATGAGTTGTCCATGAATATCAGTCAAGTCAAGAAACTCAAAAAGATTGTTATGATAAAGAAATTAGCGACAAAAAACAACAAGATCTTTGTCTGCACAATGAAGAAGACATCAATTCATTACATGATGGTACTAACTATTATACCTTGCCTTTTTAATTCCTTTGCCCCATTTCCAATATAGAGAAGATATTTATGCACATCCGTGTTTTGAGGACTTTCCAAAGTAGTTCACTGATGATTACCTCTCAAACCACCTATATGGTCAGGAGGCAAGGAAGGTATTCATACAACACCCACGGTCCAATATTGAAGTGTTCCTGAAGAGGATGAAGGATGGACGGTCAATCATCCACATGCACTGGCCTAATGCTACAAAGACCTTCAACATCAATGAAGGCTCAATAGTCGCCTTCTACTTCAGCATTTTTCCAGATGAGATACATCTGTCTATGTACCGTCTATGATGCTAATTTCGGAAGGTTATAGATGTTGCATGTGAAACTTGGTCCTGGTGTAGTTGTGTAATGGGGTAGCTGAGTGCTGAAGCTATATGATGTTGTACTCTGATGTATTTCAATTATGAAAATGAAATATATTGTGTGCTTTATATGAGCTGTGAATTAGATTAATAAATGGATTATGAATAATCGGATAATTAGCCTGCTAGTGGCGAATTAGTTTGCTAATTGGGTTTTGCTATTGCAAACGGTTGTTGAAAAAATACCGTGGGCGATGACCTCAGGAAACGCACACAGTTTTTAGGAATAAACCATGTTGGATCAATGAACAATCACACATGAATTTCTCTTGAAAATTGTTTGTGTTAGGCCACCTTGCACAAACGTTTACCACATGAAAACTGTGTGTGATGGATAGCCTTTGACACACAGTTTCTTCCATGGACCGTGTGTGATATATTTAATAACACAAGTGATTTAACGGGAAAAATTGTGTGTGATGTACCCGTGAATGGAAACGTTTTCATTTGAGCGACTGTGTGGGATGTACATACGAATGGAAACGTTTAGCGGGGACTGACTGTGTGGGATGTACTTGTGACTGGAAACAATTTTGCCATATAATTGTATTTTTTAGCTCTACTGTATGTATTTCTGTATTTGAGCACTCGCTGGTCGCACACGACCTCATTTTGCCGAACGTGTGTGCCAGGAGGGCATATCCCTGATGGTTTCTGGGTCGTGCGGGAAGGACCCCCTATCGCCCACACTCACTTGGCGACGGTTCCAAATGCCGTCGCGAAAAGGGGTTAAAAACTGTTTGTTTAGGAGCTCGCTATACTAGTGATGCGTCCCTAAAGGGGTCTTGACCGACAAGAGGGAAGGAGCAAAGCTCAAAATATCTCACATACACTTTGCTAACCCTAAACATAACCCTAAGTACGAAATATATAGGCTTGGGGTCGGAGTGGAAGAAGAGGGGTCGAAATGCAGATCATAGCCGTCCATCCTGGGAGGGCCCGTGCGCACGGGGTAAGTTGGGCCCGTGCGCACGGGGGTCCCGTGGGCATGGTACAAGGCCGTGCGCACGGGGTAGCTCCAGCTCCACTTCCTGTGTAGCCCGTGGGCACGGGGTCTTGGGGGCCTGTGCGCACGGGGCTACCTGGGACTTTCTGTCTAGCACCTGTTGGCCTTGTTCTTCCTCCTCGGTGACTTGGGGCACTTCTCCTTGGCCTTGGTAATGTTCCACAGCTGCTTGGGGAGGATCCTCTTCGCACCTAATGAGGCATAGAGTATTTTGGTGAGGTAGCAACCAAGTTCCACTTGTATTCATATGCATGTCAATTAGGAAGGAGTTCACCTCGGTTTGTATTGCACGTGCTCTAGCTCTTGTCATGGGTACAAGTGGGGCTTGATGTGTTGAAGTAGAGTCCATGGGAATGATAGCTGGATGCTCCGCATCACCCCCCCACCCCTTGGGAGAGATCCGTCCATGGATCGTGATCTTCATCATCATGGTAGATGGCCAAGTCCTTGACGTGGAAGATGTCTCTTATGTTGTACTTGTCTCATGGGATGTCAATCTTGTAAGCATTGTCATTGTAGCGTGCTAACACCTTGAAGGGTCTGTCGGCTCGGGGTCGTAGTTTGTACTTGCGCTCGTTGGGGAACCGGTCCTTGTGAAGATGAAGCCATACGAGATCTCCCGGTTGGAACACCATTGGTGTCTTTTTGACGTTGAGCTTGGTGGTGAGGCGATGCACTTGACGCTCGATTGTTGCCCTTGTATATTCGTGCATCTTCTTGAGATAACTTGCTCGTGCACTTGCGTCCATGTTGATGTGCTCTTGGAGAGGTAGAGGAAGAATGTCTAATGGGGACAACGGGTTGAAGCCGTAGATGACCTCGAAGGGGGACTTGCCGGTAGTTGAGTGTCGTGCGCGGTTGTAGGCGTACTCGGCAATGGGCAAGCATTGCTCCCATTCCTTGATGTTCTTATTGATCAACACCCGAAGTAGAGTGGATAGCGTGTGGTTTGTCACCTCCATTTGGCCGTCGGTTTGTGGATGGTATGCCGAGGAGAATAGGAGCTTGATCCCAAGCTTTGCACAAAGTGTCTTCCAAAAGTAGCTTAGGAACTTGATGTAGCGGTCCGAAATGATTGTCTTGGGTACTCCATGTAGGTGCAAGATTTCCCTACCAAAGATATTAGCAACATGTGAAGCATCGTCTATCTTATTGCATGGAATGAAATGAGCCATTTTGGAAAATCGTTCCACAACAACAAAGACGGAATCCTTTCCATTTTGTGTTCTAGGCAACCCAAGTACAAAGTCCATGCTAATGTCTTCCCAAGGTTGATATGGTATAGGAAGAGGCATGTAAAGACCGTGAGATTTAGCTTTGTGACATGTGGAGCACCGGTTGGTGAAGCATGAGACGTCACGGAACATCTTGGGCCAATAGTAATTCTTGGAGAGCATCACGAATGTCTTGTCGCGTCTGAAATGTCCCATAAGTCCTCCTCCATGAGATTCGTGCGAAAGGAGCAAACGAAGAAATGACTCGGGAATGCAAAGTTTGTTAGCTCTTATAGGATAACCATCCTTGATGTAATATCGATCCCATGAGGTATGCGTCATACATTTAGCATCAGAATTGCAAAGAAGGGATCATGCTCATATAATTCTTTTATGTGCTCAAAGCCAATAACATTCAACTCAAGTTGGGTAACAAGCATGCATTTGCGGGAAAGAGCATCCACCATAACGTTCTCTTTGCCTTTGATGTATTTGATGACATAGGGAAAAGACTCTATGAACTCACTCCACTTAGCATGACGCTTGTTAAACTTAGTTTGACCCTTAAGATACTTGAGTGTCTCATGGTCCGTGTGAAGAATGAATTCATGAGGACGGAGATAATGTTCCCACAAATGCAAAACTCTCACTAAGGCATATAATTCCTTATCATAGATGGTGTAGTTAAGTTGCGCTCTGGAAAGTTTCTTGCTAAAACACGCAATCAAGCGCTTTTCTTGCATTAACACGCCTCCTATGCCTGTACCACTAGCGTCACAATGTATCTCAAAAGGTTTGTCAAAGTTTGGTAGGGCAAGTAGATGTGCGTGAGTAAGCAAGTTTTTTAGCTCACTGAACGCGGTGTCTTGCGAAGGACCCCAAACAAAGGGTGCGTTATTCTTGCTCAAAGCATGCAAAGACATAGCAATCATGCTAAAATCCTTGACAAATCGGCGATAAAATCTGGCAAGGCCTAGGAAGCTATGCACTTGATGCAAGTTTGTTGGAGTTGGCCATGTTTTAATAGCTTCAATTTTACTCTCGTCTACATGCACACCTTTGGATGACACAACAAATCCTAAGAACACAAGTTTGTCTGCACCAAATTTGCACTTTTCCATATTGGCATAAAGTTTTTCCTTGCGGAGATTTGCAAAATGGTGCTAAGATGATTCACATGGTCTTTGAGAGATTTTCTAAATACGAGGATGTCATCAAAGTAGACTACTACAAAGACTCCAACGCAAGGCCTAAGAACATAGTGCATCATTCTCATAAATGTGCCGGGTGCCTCGGATAAACCCATGGGCATAACAAGCCATTCATACAACCTAAACTTCATTTGAACGCGGTTTTCCACTCATCACCCTCTTGTATGCGAATTGGGTAATAGCCACTTTTGAAGTCAATCTTTGAAAAGATTGTGGCTCCGCTAAGCTCATCTAGCATATCATCTAAGCGCGGTATTGGGTGACGATATCTAACGGTAATAGCATTGATTGGACGGCAATCAGAACACATACGATAAGTGCCATCTTTCTTGGGGACAAGGATTACCGGAACGGCACAAGGGCTCATGCTTTCGCGGACGTGGCCCTTGTCGATGAGTTGTTGGACTTGCCGTTGGATCTCCTTGGTCTCCTTCGGGTTCACGCGGTAACGTGCCTTGTTAGGAAGGGGCGCTCCGGGAATGAGGTTGATGCGGTGCTCGATGCCACAAAGAGGACGTAGTCCCGGAGGTAGCTCATCTGGAAAGACATCTTGAAAATCCTACAACACTTGAGACAACACCAAAGGTAGAGGTGGTGAAGTGTTAGATGGTTTTGCTTTCCATTTGCATAGAAGCACAAGGCGGAATACACTCGATGGGTTCTCACACACTTCTCTCATCTCACTTTTGGTGGAAAATAACACTAGTTGTTTCTTGTCGCTCATCATGGAGGTGCTTGATTTAGGCTTGTGGCTCTCACTCTCCTTTTGGTGGATCACTCTCTCACTACTCTCTCCACGATGGTTTGTTGATTGCTTGTCAGCGGCTACTTGACTTGGTGAACTAGGGCGTAGCACAAACTCTTTGCCCTTCATCTTGAAGCTGTAATGGTTGGTAGATCTGTTGTGGTTGACTCCGCGGTCGAATTGCCATGGTCTTGTATGCTCCGATCTTGAAGGATACTTGCACGGTGTGCTCGACTCGAATAGTGCCGTTGTCGCTAAGACACTGGTCCTTGTAGCGGTGAGGGTGCTTCGTCTTGACCAATTGAAGCTTGTCGCATAGCTCTTCACTCGCCAGATTATGGCAACTTCCTCCATCGATGATAACCTTGATGGAACATCCATTGATGCCGGCCTTGGTGTGGAAAATGTGACACCGTTGGTCTTCCTCTTGTTGGTGTTGAAGTGTCAAGACCTTGGAGAGGACGAGAGCGGGACTTGAGTCATTGTCGCAAAAGACTTGATTGTCTTCATCATCATTCACTTGGCAGTGCATCGCCACATGCTCGATAGCTTCCATCTCATATTCACTCATGGAGTCGTATGTTCCATCATCGTTGAAGATCATTATGCACTTGTTGGTGCATTGGAAAGACTTGTGTCCGCAGCCACCACATGTAAAGCACTTCAGAGAACTTGTCTTGACGGGATCGTTCGGTGGTTCTGAAGAAGAAACCTTGTTCTTGTAGATGCTTGCCGGAGGACGAGTCAAGAAAGGCGTGGCTTGCTTGAAACTTGACTTGTCTCCGGTGCTTGGAGATGCTCTAGTCGAGGTAGGAGGTGCCGAAGTCATTGTTGCTTGAGTGTATGAGCCGTAGTTCTTATATGAGTACTTGGCGTACTTGAAGTCTTCTTGTAATTGTCGTTCTACCTTGTTCGCTTGATGAACTAGCTCGAGAAGGTTTGAGTATGGTTGGAAATCTGCAATCTTCCGTATTGGGTAGGTGAGGCCGTTCAAGAAGTGTGCCGTCGTTTGCTCATCATCTTCCTTGACATTGGCTCGTATCATGGCAATCTCCATCTCTTGATAGTATTCTTCCACCGTCTTCGTGCCTTGCTTGAGGAGTTGGAGCTTCTTGAAGAGATCTCGTGTGTAGTAGGTAGGCACAAAGTGGGCTCGCATGACATCTTTCATTTGTATCCAAGTCGTGATAGGAAGCTCATCCTTCTCACGTCTCCTTTTCACCACTTGCTCCCACCAAATGATAACGTAGTCCTGAAACTCAAGAGATGCCATGGCGATCTTCTTTTCCACTTGGTAGTTGTGGAGACGGAATATTTTGTCCACTTTCAATGCCCACGAGAGATACTCCTCGGGGTCGTCGCTTCCTGAGAACTTGGGCATGTTTAACTTGAGCTCGCCGTAGCATAGTTCTTCATCATAGTGCCGGTGGTGATGACGCTCTTTGCGTGGAACATGTTCTTCGTCATGATGACGGTCTTGGCGAGGAGGAGGGCGCAACATGTGTGCCCAATTTCACCGTTCTTGTTGTTTTTTGCGACGTGCCGTTTCTTCTTGTCGAGCTTGGCTAAGTGCTTCCTCTTGTTCACGGAATTGGCGGCTACGAGCGGCAACGGCTTTTTAGGACTCTTGTAATGCATCTTGGGACACTTTAGCTTGAGCTTCATGGCTTTGTTGCTCTTGCCAGTTCCGGTCGCCGTCCCGAGGGACTTGCCGAGGAAGATATGGTGGTAGTTGGTCTTGGTCCATGGCTTCTCGCTCTTGGCGTCACACTTGCTGACGTTCTCGAACTCGGTCTTGTAGTCCATTGCCATGGAACAGATTTTCTTGCGCTTGACGGTCTTGATTGTCGTCACGTCGAGGAGAACTTGTGTTGGAAGAAAAGTTTGACGATGAGTGGTGACTTGAGTGTCGATGTCTTGGCGAAGAGATCGAGGAAGACGAATGGTGCGCGATCAAGTGGCGGAAGTCTTCCATTTGTTTGGAGAGCTTGTCGTCCAAATAGTCTCGTTGTCTTGCTTCCGATTGACGTAGGTCGTTGGCGAGTTGATGGATGTGATCACCCAAAGCTTCACTCTCTTGATGTAGAGCTCGTTGGGCGATGAAGAAGTGCTTCTTGGTGACGTAGTCGCGATCGACATCTTGCTCCTCAAAGAGAGGGTTCACCGAAGAAGAAGGCCTATCCATGACGTGGAAGTGGTGGTGACTAGGAAAAGGAGAAGAACAATACCAAAGTTACCTTTTCTGAAGATTGTGGATGTATCGAGTACAATCCCACGTGATGCTATAATAGAGAATTGTTGCCGGGTTTTGTTTCTCACACCTACACACACAAAAGGCTTTTCGAGGATATCGGTTAGGATGTGGCACAAATAATTCAAGCAAATGATTGTCAAGCTGTTGAAAAGTTGACAAGATGCACAAATCGCAAGTAAGAGAAATAGATCAAACCCAAAGATATCACTAGGAACACACACACAGTAGATAGACGGGATTCACACAACCAAGGGGTGAGCTCAAGATAAAACCATGGGAATGCTCTTGTTGCACGGATACTAGAGAGACGCTAGCTCGATTGCACTAATGGGCTAGATGCGCTAGTGTACCAACCTAATAGAGAAATGAGTCATCTCACTATCCCAAGTATGCTTATGTAGATATGAACCTTGATGATGAACTAGTTGAATGATATGCGAAAGGCTCAATGCTTTGATTACAAGCTCTTGCTTCTCTTCTCTTTTGCTTAAAAGCTTTCTTCTTATTCTTCTTCTTCTTCTTCTTCTTCTTCTTCTTCTTCTTCTTCTTCTTCTTCTTCTTCTTCTTCTTCTTCTTTTTGACTATGCCACAATGCTTGATATACGAGCCACACTATGAGGTAACAAGTAGTAAATGCACGGGAGAGACCTAGCACTAATGGTGCACTAAGGCATGGCCCGACAATACTAAACAAGCTAGTATCAATGGGTAAGCTACGAAAAATAGGCTCGAGGCTATCAAGGTAATGGCAAATGTAGCACAAAGGCGTTGTCGAGGTTACCGTCCTTCTTACGGTTGGTATGAAGATGATGTTGTTGAAGACAATGTGGAGTCCGAGTCGATGGTCGAGTGGCGGTGATGATGATGTCTAATTGCTCCTAAGTATCCGAAACACCTTAGGACATGAAGGAAACCACAAACCAAAACTTAAGCAAACACAGGAAATATTGCGGAAGAACACGAGTGGTGGTGGAATGACAAAATTGTGCGAAGAAGAAAAGACCGAAAGTTTCTGTGAGGGCCGTGCTCACGGGGTCTGTGAGGCCCGTGTGCCGGGGTCCGATGTGCACGGGGTCCCAATGGCCTGTGTGCATGGGGTGTGTGGGTGGTGGCTGATCTTGGCCAAATTCGTGGGTAAAACCCAAAATTGGCCTAGATTATGCCGTGTAGTGGTTGTGGGATATGGTGGAGGGGGAGATCCAGTTGCCAAACAAGAATTTCGTGGACCAAATCAACCAAATCTCACAAGATCAAACAATTTGCAAGAATTTTTTTGGGGCTATTTTTGGTGGGGATTTTTGGATTAGGACGAAAACACAACAAAAACAAGCTAGAAATGGAGGGTAGGGACTCCAAGATGTGAATCAACCTTGCGCATGATAGCAAGATGATGTAGGGTGGAACCCTAAGAGGGATCGTTTCACACTTGGAGGGGGGAAAGAGGATGAACACCAAGAACACAAAGAGGAATTCACTCCAACAAAACCCAATTACACATCCACTAGAATAGCAAACACATAGATCCACAAGAATACATGAACAATCCAAGGAAACAAGCACTAGGTAAATGTTCTTCCCACTCCTAGAGGAGGTGGTGTCTTGATGATAGTCTTCTCCTTATGGAGGTCTTGAAATCCACAAGGATTCTTCCCTAAAGGGGTGTCGGTGTACTAAAGTAGGGGTACCTTAGTATCCCGACTTGTGCACGGGCAGTAGCAGTGTCCCGTGGTCTGGCTCACCACGCACCCGCCAAAGCCCGCTCCAGACCCCTTATAAGCCACTCAAGAACAAAGTATTCAAGTTAGAAGACAAGACCCCGGCAAGAGGAGCTTGCCGAGAAGGCCGCACCAGGCTCAAAGTTATTATTCCAGCACAAGACCCTGGCAAGAGGAGCTTGCCAGGAAGGCCAAAAGAACGACACTTCAAGGAGGATTATCACGGTGCATCATGCGCCTCGACAGGACCCGGAGAGCGGCAAGCTTCCGGGCCCGGCAAGGTTGCGACCCCGGCAAGGTGCTTGCCGGGGAGGCTTATGCTGTGTGCCTGCGCTCCAGCTCATCTGGCCACGCGTCGCCCTGGGGCCCTTCTAGGGGCACGTGGCAGATGGCTGTGCAGCCTGAGGTACACGGTGGCAAGCCGCGGTGACAAGGCTATCGCCGTGGCAAACGGAGACGCATGGACGGGCGCTTTTGGGGCGACGGCAACAGGCATTCAATGCCCTTGTCCCCCACCGTCAAAGTTAGGTGGAGACCACTGTTCATACACTATTCATACACTGTTACAACCACCACCAGTTTTACTTTTTTACCCTCCTCTACGTTGTGCGCTGTCGGTGACCCCTTTGAGCTATAAAAGGAGGCCCATGCACAACGTAGAGGAGGTTCGATCCTAGAAACTCGCTCACTCCCTCGCTCGGTGTAGCTGGTACTGTAGATCTTCAAGCTCCCGAGCCCAAGAACTAAATACAACCAAAGCAGGAGTAGGGTTTTACGCGCCATCGCGGCCCGAACCTGGGTAAACTGCCCGCGTGTGCTCCTCGATCTGCTCTCTGTGCTCCCTCTGCTCCCTTACTGCAATGTAGAAGGGGCTCCGGTCCCATAGGTGTCCGCGGGCGGTCAGTTTCCCCGACATCTTTGGCGCGCCAGGTAGGGGGCGTCGAGGTTGTGCGAACCTGATCCGGCGCTCACGCGGGCGCAGTCTTCATCAACCTCTCCAGCTACGTCAACATGCCTCTGAAGAAGAAGGTTTCGGAGGTCGGAGGCCCGTCCGCGTCGATTCCACCACCACCAGAACCGACGGTTGGTGGAGGAGACGCCGGCGGAAGGGTGGACGCCGGTGGGGACACTCACGGCGCCACCAAGTCCAAGGACAAGACGGACGACCGGGCAAACTCCAAAGCCTCGGTGTCCGTTCACGCACCCCGTCCCTCTCAGGAGGCGCCGGGCCAGCAGCGACGTGGTACCCACGGTACCATCCGTCTGCTGGGACAAGGCCAAACTGGTGGGTCGTGGGACGCTCAAGGCCAACGCGCTGGTACGAGCAAGGCGCGGTCGCCGGGGCGAGACCCTGCTCCTTCTAACCCTATTAGAAGTCCGAGCATATCTCGCTCCTCGCACCGTTCGCCACCGTTTCCCTCCTCTCCAGCAGAAGCCCTAGCCAGGGCTCAGCCGCTCCTCGATTTCCCTCCAGCGGCAGACAAGGCCGAAGGCTGGAGGGCTACGATCCAGAGCCTCATCGCCTTCGCCAACAACGACACGCCACAGCAACCGGCAACATCACGCCCGCGGCAAGTCGACCAAGCGAAGGCCGATGGAGACAAGACCGCCGGGGGTGCAACTACCGTGCACTCCCCGCCGCGGAAGCAGAAATCGCCGCCCCGCCGGATCAATGTCGATGACGACTCCACGGCATCGTCGGATCCACGGGCTCGCCGCGATCAGCGCCAAGTCCTCGACGACAGGCGACGAGAGGACGCTCGAACCCGCATCGAGCGTCGACGAGAAGCCCGAAGACAATCTGACCAACGCGCTGGGATCGCTGTCGACATGCACGCGCCCGGTGAACCAGGCGACTTGCCGTACGCGGCAGGCTGCCCTGCGTTCACCCGAGAGCTGCGGCAAGTCCAGTGGCCCAGCATGAAGAACTTTAAGCCCGACGTACCCGAGAAGTACGACGGCAAGACCCATCCCTCGGAGTTCCTCAGTATCTACACCATTGCGGTGCAGGCTGCCGGGGGACGCGACGAGAAGATCCTAGCCAACTACTTCCCGCTCGTGCTTAAGCCAAACGTCAGGTCTTGGCTTATGCACTTGCGGGAGAACTCCATCTCTTCATGGGCGGATTTGTGCCACCAATTTGTTGGCGCCTTCACGGGCGGCCACAAGCCTCACGACCAGGAGAGCGATCTCCACATCCTTGCCCATAAGGAAGGAGAGTCCCTGCGCAAATATATCCAAAGGTTCAGCCGCGTTCAGCACAACATCTCCGACGTCCACCCTGCCGCGGTTATTAGCGCGTTCCGTCAGAACGTGCGTAACCGCCGGATGAGGGAGGAGATGGCCATGACCAAGATCCGGGACGTCAGCGAGCTTTACGCTTTGGCTGACGAATGTGCACGCGCTGAAGAGGGGAGGAGACTCCCCGGAGAGGATACCAGCGCAGGGGGAAGTGACAGCGAGGATGCCGCCCCGGCAAGGAAAGGCCGGCGGCGGAATAACAGGAAGAAGAAGAACAAGGAGGTACTGGTTGTCGAGCAGTCCGGCAAGGAGGCTGCCGCCGAGAAGACACAGGCTGGTGGCTCCGGCAAGGAGCCCGCCCCTGTAGCGGCAGCCGACAAGCAGGACGGCTCCGACAAGCAGTACTGCAAGATCCACCGCACCAAGGGCCACGATCTCCAGAACTGCAAAAGGGTAGAGTACCTCGTAGAACAGCAGAAGGCTGAGTACGAGCGTCGCGACAAGGAGAAGGCCCAAGGAGGCGGAGGAGAGCCAAGCAAGAAGCGGCCGTTCAATGGCCGGGGAGGGCGCCGCGGCAAGGCCAAGCAGCGGCAAGGAGACAGACCTCCCCGGGGCCGCGACAAGGATGAAGACGAAGACGACGATGAGGATATGGATGAAGGAGACAACAGCGAGCAGGAGTTCCAGAAGGCCACAGAAGTTCTGTGCGTCGATGGAGGTGCCTCTCTGCACACTTCCCACCGCCAACTCAAGCAATGGGTGCGGGAAGTAAATGCAGCTGAGCCACCCGTCGAGTCGCGCAGGCTGCTGAAATGGTCCGGCACGCCCATCATCTTCGACCTTGAGGACCATCCTGATCGCACAACTGCGGTCGGGTGCTTGCCGATGTTGGTTTCACCAACTATCCGCAACCTCAAGGTCACCAAGATGTTGGTTGACGGCGGGGCCGGCCTCAACTTGATCTCCTCCGCTGTGATCAAGAAACTACAGATCCCCGACAGCGAGCTCGAGGAAACCGGGACGTTCCAAGGAATTAACCCGGGAAGGAGCAAGCCGAAGGGGAAGATCACGCTGCCAGTGACCTTTGGTGGAGAGCTCAACTTCAGGACGGAGAGGATCACGTTCGACATTGCCGATATCCCATTGCCATACAATGGGATACTTGGCCGTCCTGCGCTCGCCAAGTTCATGGCAGCTTCCCACTACGCGTACAACATGCTCAAGATGCCGAGGCCGATAAGCGTCATCTCTGTCCCCGGCGACAAGAAGGATGCGCTTATCTGCGCCGACAAGATCTACCGGGATGCAGCAGCCGCGGCAGACAGTAAAACACTTGCCGCTGAAGCTCCCGGGGGGAAGACCAAGACCAAGTCCGGCAAGAGCCCTGGGGCCCACTCCGGCAAACGCACCTCTTCGGAGTGCTGCGCTGCCGTCGAGGATGCACCATCGAGCTCCACCGGCAAGTGCAAGAAAGGAATGGCAGCTCCACCGGCAACGAAGAAGGTGTCCGCCAAGGAGGACGGCACTGGTGGTACCTTTACCATCAGTGCTACACTCGACCCCAAATAGGAAAGCGCGCTCATTGCCTTCCTGCGGGCGAATGTCGACGTGTTTGCATGGCAACCATCTGACATCCCCGGCGTTCCGAGGAAGATAATTGAGCACAAGCTTGCTGTTTGTCCTCATGCGCGGCCCGTCAAGCAGAAGGTCAGGAAACAAGCAGTGGAGCGCCAAGAGTTTATCACCGAAGAAATCAAGAAGTTGGAAGAAGCAGGCCTGGTTAGAGGTGTACTTCATCCCACGTGGTTGGCCAATCCAGTTGTCGTGCGCAAGGCTAATGGGAAGTGGAGACTTTGTATAGACTTCACTGATGTGAATAAAGCTTGTCCTAAGGATCCATTTCCCTTGCCGCGCATTGACCAGATTGTTGACTCCACCGCCGGATGTGAGTTGCTTTCATTTCTCGATGCATACTTAGGTTACCATCAGATATTCATGGCCGAGGAAGATGAAGAGAAGACCGCGTTCATTACTCCATGTGGCACATATTGCTTTATACGCATGCCCTTTGGATTGAAGAATGCAGCTCAACGTTTGCAAGCGTAGTGCATACTGCTTTTGAGCCACAGATACACAGGAATGTAGAAGCCTACATGGATGACATAGTGGTCAAGAGCAAGAGCAAGACTACCCTGGTTCAGGATCTAGAAGAAACCTTTGAGAATCTGCGCAAGATACAACTCAAGTTGAACCCCGAGAAGTGCATTTTCGGAGTCCCCTCCGGCAAGCTTCTCGGATTCTTTGTGTCCCAGAGGGGGATTGAAGCCAATCCCGACAAGATAAAAGCCATCGAGAAGATCGAAGCCCCGAGGCGCGTCAAGGACGTAAGGAGACTTGCTGGTTGTGTGGCTGCCCTCAGCAGGTTCATTTCAAAGTCTGCAGAACGCGCCCTGCCTTTCTTCAAAATCTTGAAAAAGGCAGGTCCTATGAAATGGACTCCGGAAGCGGAGGCAGCGCTGCAAGACTTGAAAGGACACCTGTCCTCCACTCCGATACTTGTCGCACCTAGGCCACAAGAGAAGTTGCTGCTGTACCTAGCGGCAACCAATCAAGTGGTTAGCGCTGTGTTAGTAGCGGAGAGGGACGCAGATGAGGAACCCACATCCCCGGCAAGCGCATCCAGCGACAAGCAGGGGGCTTCCCCGACAAGCTCTGGCCCCGACGAGAACAAGTCTGCGTAGGAACAAAGAGAAGTGCGAAAGAAGATGGTGCATCGCCCAGTTTATTTTGTAAGTTCCCTCCTGCAGGGGGCTAGGTCAAGATACTCTGGGGTGCAAAAGTTGCTTTTCGGCCTCCTCATGGCCTCAAGAAAGCTGCGCCATTACTTCCAAGCACACGAGATAACAGTGGTCACTCGCTTTCCCTTGAAGAGGATATTGCAGAATCCAGAAGCAACAGGCAGGATCGTCGAGTGGGCACTGGAGCTGTCAAGCTTTGGTCTCAAGTTTGAGAGTACCTCAACTATCCAGAGCAGAGCTTTGGCAGAATTCATAGCGGAATGGACTCCAACACCAGATGAAGAAGTTCCAGAAACAAACATCCCTGTCCAAGAAGCAAGCAAGGAGTGGATAATGTACTTCGATGGTGCCTTCTGGCTGCAAGGCGCCGGCGCTGGCGTGTTACTCATAGCGCCCACCGGAGAGCACCTCAAGTATGTTGTTCAAATGCACTTTCCCAAGGAGCAAGCGACGAACAATACTGCCGAGTATGAAGGTTTGCTTGCCGGTCTCAGAATTGCGGCCGAACTTGGGATCAAGAAGCTGATTGTGCGGGGAGACTCACAGTTGGTGGTCCGACAAGTAAACAAGAGTTACCAGAGCCCTCTGATGGAAGCTTATGTCGATGAAGTGAGGAAGCTTGAAGAACACTTTGAAGGCCTACAGATGGAGCACGTTCCAAGAGCTCAGAATGATATCGCAGATGGCCTCTCAAAGTGTGCTGCAATGAAGTTACCTGTGGAACCAGGAGTCTTCGTGCTCAAGCTAACTCAGCCATCCGTTACACCATCAGTTGGGCAGAACAAGAAGAGGAAGTTGGTCTCCGGCGACTACTTGCCGGCGGATCTTCCCGAAGCCGCCGCCAAGGTCCCCAAGATCAGCAACCAAAATTCTGAGGAACAGTCTGCTCCTGCGGACCCAAGGGTCTGTACAGTAGAAGCGGGTGTTCCCGACAAGCCTTGCCCCGGCGGGCTTGCCGGGGAACACTCAGCTCCGGCAGAGCCACAGGTTCTTGTCGTAGAAGCTGAGGTTCCCGCAGCGACCCTGATGCCTCTAGTCCTTGTTGTCGAGCCTCAAGCTCCAGCATGGGCGCATCAAATCGTCCGTTTTCTTCAAACCGGAGAACTTCCCGAAGAACCAGAAGAGGTAGAGAGGATTACCAGGCAGTCAAGTATGTACCAGTTCGTTGGAAATGAACTGTACAGAAGAAGACTCAATGGTGTCAGATTGAAGTGCATTTCCCGGGAAGATGGACAGAAGCTGTTGGCAGAGGTACACGTAGGCATATGTGGTCACCACATTGGTGCAAGAGCACTTGCCGGGAAGGCATTCTGGCAAGGTTTCTTTTGGCCAGAAGCCCTCCAAGATGCAACTGCACAAGTAACCAAGTGTGAAGCGTGCCAGTTCCATGCAAAGCAGATTCACCAGCCAGCTCAAGCTCTTCAGACGATCTCTTTGTCCTGGCCCTTCTCGGTCTGGGGGCTCGATATCCTCGGCCCCTTTCCCCGCGCAGTCGGGGGCTTTGAGTACTTGTACGTTGCAATCGACAAGTTCACAAAGTGGCCAGAAGTGGAACCAGTGAGAAAGGTGACAGCACAGTCAGCAGTGAAGTTCTTCAGGTCAATTGTTTGCCGTTTCGGAATCCCTAACAGGATCATCACCGACAACGGCACACAGTTCACAAGTCGCACCTTCATGCAGTACGTCCAAGACCTTGGCGCCAAGGTCTGCTTTGCTTCCGTTGCTCACCCAAGAAGCAATGGTCAAGCAGAGAGGGCCAATGCTGAAGTGCTGCGCGGGCTCAAGACAAGAACCTTCGACAGGCTGCACAAGTGCGGAAGAAACTGGATAGAAGAGTTGCCGGCGGCTCTTTGGTCGATCAGGACGACACCAAATCGAGCCACCGGACAGACACCCTTTGCTCTTGTCTATGGAGCAGAGGCAGTTCTCCCCACGGAACTCGTATACGGGTCCCCTCGAGTGCTCGCTTACGACGAGCTCGAGCAAGAGCAACTGCGGCAAGATGATGCATTGCTCCTCGAGGAGGACCGTCTCCAGGCTGCTGTACGAGCTGCTCGATACCAGCAAGCCTTGCGTCGCTATCATAGCCGCAAGGTCAAGGCCAGGAGTCTCGAGGAAGGCGACCTTGTTCTTCGGCGTGTTCAGTCCGCCAAGAATTCCAACAAGTTGACGCCGAAGTGGGAAGGCCCTTATCGGGTGAGACAAGTCACAAGGCCCGGCACTGTCCGCCTTGAGACCGAAGAAGGCTTACCGGTGAGCAACTCCTGGAACATCGAGCATCTTCGCAAGTTTCACCCGTGAGGCGCGGTTGCCGTGATCCGCTCCGGCAACCACCTTTTGTACAAGTCTTGCCGCTGTTGCATGTAAACCTTTGTACAAAGCCGGGCGCAGACCCCGTGCATCAGTAAAACTTTTGTGCTTCGCACCATTTGTCATTTCATGCCTTTCTTTCCTGCTTGCATGTATCTTCTGACATTTTGTGCAGCACACATCTCCGGTAAGCAGTAACAAGCCGCAAGGCTCCATATTTGTATTTCCTCCTCTTTTGCATTTCTCTCTGAAGCAGAAGAAGTGTTCCTCGCGCACAAGTTTGCCGGGGGGGAAGGAGATAGAAGTATGGGCCAAGTGCTGTTCAAGAGAAAGAGAAGCCTTGTCAGGAAGCAAACAATCCCTAAAAGCTAAGTTACCAAAGTTTGAGCATTCAAATTTTTAAATTTTTCGTTATCTTCCTTGAACAACCACACTTTGTATGGAAAACCTGTGCGCGGAGGAACCTACCCGTGGCTAGCCGCGCCCTTACTTTGTTTCGAGCACGCTCAACGGCTTAAGTGAGCTGCGACAAGTGTCGCGCCCTTACTTTGTTTTCGAGTTCGCTCAGCAATCTAAGTGTGCTGCGACTAGCTGCGGCAAGGTTTCTTGCCGGCAAAGGCATTGCGAGCAGGCTGCTAAGAAGTCCTGCACTCAGTGCTCGCGGCAAGGGTCCCTTTGCCGGCAAGTTCCCTGAAAGCGTAGGGCGGAAAGCATACAAAGTGAAGGGGCTAGAGCAAGGGAAATAACACTGCATTGATTACCCGAAACAAAAGTATATATTACAGAGATAACTTGCCGCTGTTCTAAACAACTACTGCCTATGACTTAATTTACAGCGGCGAGGGAAGCAAGGTGCCTAATCTCTCCGGTCTCCATCAATCCTCTGGATCTTGCCCACCTTGGCTACGATGTGGGCAACTTGGGCCTTCAACGCCTCCTGGTCGGCTTCAGGCGGCAGGGTCCGGAGGACGTTGACAAGGTTGATCCCGGGGTTGCGGTAGACGATCTTCGACAACACCCGCTCCATAGTGCCCGTGCAAAGCCGGCACGCCTCATCAGCCAGCTGCACGGGGATCTTCTCTCGTAAACGCGCGAGAGCCGGCGCCACCCCCTGAGGAACAAGCTCAGCTTGGCGCTGTGGGGGAGGTTCTCGTCGGGGGAGTACGCGAGGTGCTCCGCCCTCAGAGCTCCTCGGTCCACTGCTCCACCGTCCGCTGGAAGTGATTTTGCGAGACGGCGGCGCTCTCCAGCAAGGCCCTCTCGGTACGGAGATCGTCCTTCAGCTTCGTCTCGCGGTCCCGGGCGGCGTCGAGCGAGCCGGTGAGGGTGGAAACCTTCATCTCCAAGTCAGCGATGGAGTCCCTGGCGTCGGTGAGCTCTTTGCCCTTCTCGGAGAGGCGGATTTGCAGCTCTGAGTTGGTGTGGGCATCCTTCTCCCGCGCCACGTTGAGCGCGGCGACCCTGTCTTCACTCTCCTTCAAGTACAACTCCATCTGCGCCACCCTGGCCTCCAGATCCCTCTTGGCGGCCTCTGCGGCAGCAGCGGCGTCCCTCGCCTCCTGCAGAGCCCCGCCAATGGCCTGCTCATTAGCGGTGAGGTCGTCCTCGTGGCTGTCGAGGTCGACCTTCCGCTGGTTGAGCTCTCCCTCCCGCCGAGACAGCTCCTCGGTGGCCAGACGCTGCTGCTCCTCCACCTCGGCCTTCTCGAGGAGGAATGCTTGGTGTGCTCCGGCAAGCTCTTCGTGCTCCTCCGCCAAGTTTCGGAGAGCCGCCTGGTTGGCGGCACGGAGCTCCGCGGCATGCTTCTCCAAATCAACACCGGCCTTGGCAGCCAAAGCCTCTCGGGACTCCAGCTTGGCTTGCCTGGCCCGGTACAAACCCAGGAGTCGACACAGAAGTTGCTCCTCTTCGGGCTCGTCGCTGCTGCCGGGCGCGTCGACCACCTTCAACCCGGCGGAGGCAAGAACTTCTCCGTCGAAGGTCTCCCCCTCCGCTGGTGCCCTTGACGAGGACGCCCACGGGACTTGGATGAAGACCCCGTTGGCGGCCTCCAGATAGACGCCCGCCCCAGGTGCGGAGGCAGAGGGGTCGGCGGCCGGTGCAGCGTCCGGCGCTCCCGCGGCCTCCAGGCCAGCGGTATGGTCACCGGTGCCTTCCCCAGCCGCGGCGTCGGTAGCTGGGGCAGTCTCCTCGGCGGTTGGCTCGTCGGCGCCGGCCATTCCTTCTGCGGCGGTGCCGTCGCCAGTCTCGCCGCGCACCTCCTCCTCGGCGATGGTTTCCGTCTCCATCGGCTCCGGAGCGGGCGGGTCTGACAGCAGAAGAAAAAGAAAAGAAAGATTTGTCAAGCAAATATCCAAAAAGAAGAATCCAAGAAGAAGAAAATACAAGGGCTTACCTGCGCGGGCCTCTTCGATGACGGGGTCCCTCGCCGGGGAGTTATCCCTTGGCGGCGTAGAAGAAGCCCCCGCCGGCGGAGGGCCGCCGGTGCCCTCCCTTGGCGGGGAGTCCACCCTTGGTGGGGTACTTGCCCTTGGCGGGGTACTCGCCCTTGGCGGAGTACCCGTCCTTGGCGGGGCACTGTCCCTCGCCGGGGAGCTCATCCTTGGCGGGGAGGGTGGAGCAAGCGGCTCGTCGGGGGTGACCTCTTGGTGCTCCTGCGGCTGCGGCTCCACTTCTGCACAAGACAACAAGACATCAATAAGGATTAAAAACTCAAGCGCGCCCATCAAGCAGAAAAATGAATACCGGACTTACGCCGGGGGCTGCGCTGGGGGCTGCTCTCCGGAGCAGCAGGCTGGTTCGGCAAGTCTGTCGCTGGCGCACCACCTGCCACTGCGACAGGCTCGTCATCCTCGAGATCGACCACAGGGATCTTGGCCCTCTTCGCCATCCTCTAGGTCAAGGTCCTGGAAGCCAAAACAAGATCAGAATCAAGCAAGAGAAATCAAGACAAAATCAAAGGAAATGAAGATTGCAAGTACTTACTCTTCCTCCTCTTCATCGGAGCTGAGGGCGGAGAAGTCAAACCCTGCCTCGCACGCTCCAGCGCGAGGAGCTGGAGGAGAAGGCTCCCTCGGGCGCTTGGCGGGCTCCGGGGCTGCGGGCTGCGAAGACCCAGCACCGGTCGTCGCTGAGGACCGAGGAGCAGAAGGAACCCCAGAGCCACTCCGGGAAGATCCCCCTCCGCTTGTCGCTCGGGCACGAGACGCCTCCTTGACGACCTTGCTCGTCGTGGTGGCGCGCGTCGCCCGGCGCTTCGGTTGCTGTCGGGGTGCCTGTGGCCTCACCGTCTCGGCGGCCTTGCGAAGGCGCTTCTTCTGTTGCGGCGAAGGACTTGGTGGTGACGGAGAATTCTCCGAGGACGAGGAGGCGTCGTCATCAAGATTCAGAGACCCGCCAGAGTCTTCATCGGAATCACCGGACTAGGCCTCCTCCTCCTCCTCGGCGGGCCTGCTGGGCTCAGTACCCTGCCCGGCAGCCTCGCCCATCCCGGCAGGCTCCCCGGTAGGCTCCCCGGCAAACTCCTCGGGCGTGATCTTCAGCAGCTTGAGGATTTCCTCCTCCTCGGCTTGGCTCACCGCGTCCGCCGCCTCCGCTTCATCCACAGTGTACCCAAACTCACCTGCCGCCGCAGCCGCGGCGGCCTCCTCCATCCTGGAGGCAATGTACGCCACATCTCGCGCAGTGGTCTCCCGGGTGAGCCCCTTCCTCTCTTCGGCGTTGCGTGGTTTTTCAACCAAGTTGTCGAAGAAGGCCTGCACGGTCTCCTCTGGAGGCATCAGCCAAGTGGGGACGACCCCGTGGGAGTCGCACTCAGGCATTGCCGCGCGGATGGCACTAAGGGCGGTGTTATTGCACAAAGGGACTACTCCGGTCGACGGTTTGAACCACTCCGGGTGCTTGGGGTCGTGTTTGAACAGCTCCCGGACCATCCCCTTCAGTTCCAAGACGGTGAAGTTATAGTTCAGCCCGGGGCGCAGCCTCATGCGGTCTGCCGCGTTACCGAACTCCCAAGCGGGTCTCTTCCTTTCCTGCAGAGGGGCAATGCGGCGGCGGAGGAAGTCAGCCCCAACTTCACCCACAGTCAGATTGGCAGCCCGGAGACGAAGAATCCTAGTAAGGGCGATCTGCAGCTTGTCGTCCTCCGGGGCCAAGTCGCTCCAATCCTTGCCGCGCACTATTGCAGTCTGGCGCGACAAGGTAAACTGCTCGGGCTCATCTTCCAGAATCCAGCACCAGTCAGCCCTCCACTCCTCCCACTTGCCGCGGAGCTCCCCAATCAAGTACGCCTCCTTCTTGTTCAGCCTAAAGATCCAGGAGATGCCGCCTGAGAGTGGGGATCCAGATTCTACTCTAGGCGTGAAGAAGTGGCGGAAAAGAGCTACATTTGGGTGGACCCCGACATAGTTTTCGCACAGATGTGCGAAAACGGCCAAGGTGAGAACGGCATTTGGGGTGAAATCTAAGAGGCGGAAGCCATACGTATTCATCACATCACAGAAGAACTCCGAGTACAGAGGGCAGAGACCGCAATAGAAGAATGCAGCGAAGAAATGGTAACCTCCCGGGAACATGTCGACGGCCACGGCGGGGAGGACTTGGGTGCGGGGATGATCCTTCGTTTCCCTCGCCCAGAACAAGTAGTACTTGTCCCGCAGCTCCCTCGGGCCGAGCCTCGGCGGGAAGACCACCATCTTTCTCCGCATAGCTGCCAGTTTCGCCGCCTGCTCGGACTTCTCCTTCTTCGCCTTGTCGCTTTTCGGAGCCATGGCGGGGGCGGCAAGGGGGAGGGGGGAAGGTCGACGGCGCCGCGGATGCTGGGGACGGCGGAGGAAGGGTGGAGCTCGGCTCTCTGTCAACCTGAGGGGAGGCAGAGGGCGGCGGGGGGTTTCTGAGGACTCAAGGCGCAATGAAGGCAATGGGGGAAACTGCCCCTGCTTCCTCTGCTTTTAAGGGGGAAGTGGGGGACGTTCCGCATTTCCCCATTAAAGAAGCAGGCCACGATCTCTCCCACGACGCCGCAATCGACGCGTGCCGTTAGGGAGGGATGCGGCGAATCTGGAGTGGGAAACGGCGCGCCGTGGGCCGCGTGTGCCCGTGCACTGTTCTGGGCCTGGCCCAACAGCGCTCGGCACCGTGTGTGGCCCAGGCCCGGGGGCTCCTGTCGGTGTACTAAAGTAGGGGTACCTTAGTATCCCGACTTGTGCACGGGCAGTAGCAACGTCCCGTGGTCTGGCTCACCACGCGCCCGCCAAAGCCCGCTCCAGACCCCTTATAAGCCATTCAAGAACAAAGTATTCAAGTTAGAAGACAAGACCCCGGCAAGAGGAGCTTGCCGGGAAGGCCGCACCAGGCTCAAAGTTATTATTCCATCACAAGACCATGGCAAGAGGAGCTTGCCAGGAAGGCCAAAAGAACGGCACTTCAAGGAGGATTATCACGGTGCATCATGCGCCCCGACAGGACCCGGAGAGCGGCAAGCTTCCGGGCCCGGCAAGGTTGCGACCCCGGCAAGGTGCTTGCCGGGAAGGCTTATGCTGTGTGCCTGCGCTCCAGCTCATCTGGCCACGCGTCGCCCTGGGGCCCTTCCAGGGGGCACGTGGCAGATGGTTGTGCAGCCTGAGGTACACGGTGGCAAGCCGCGGTGACAAGGCTATCGCCGTGGCAAACGGAGACGCATGGACGGGCGCTTTCGGGGCGACGGCGACAGGCATTCAATGCCCTTGTCCCCCACCGTCAAAGTTAGGTGGAGACCACTGTTCATACACTATTCATACACTGTTACAACCACCACCAGTTTTACTTTTTTACCTTCCTCTACGTTGTGCACTGTCGGTGACCCCTTTGAGCTATAAAAGGAGGCCCGTGCACAACGTAGAGGAGGTTCGATCCTAGAAACTCGCTCACTCCCTCGCTCGGTGTAGCTGGTACTGTAGATCTTCAAGCTCCCGAGCCCAAGAACTAAATACAACCAAAGCAGGAGTAGGGTTTTACGCGCCATCGCGGCCCGAACCTGGGTAAACTGCCCGCGTGTGCTCCTCGATCTGCTCTCCGTGCTCCCTCCGCTCCCTTACCGCAACGTAGAAGGGGCTCCGGTCCCATAGGTGTCCGCGGGCGGTCAGTTTCCCCGACAAGGGGTCTTGATCCACAAGAGGGAAGGAGCAAAGCTCACAATATCTCACATACACTTTGCTAACCCTAAACACCTAGGTATGAAATATATAGGCTTGGGGTCGGAGTGGAAGAAGAGGGGTCGAAATGCCGATCATAGCCGTCCATCCTGGGAGGGCCCATGCGCACGGGGTAAGTCAGGCCCGTGCGCACGGGGATCCCGTGGGCATGGTACAAGCCCATACGCACAGGGTAGCTCCAGCGCCACTTCCTGTGTAGCCCATGGGCACGGGGTCTTGGGGGCCCCGTGCGCACGGGGTTGCCTGGGACTTTTTGTCCAGCACCTGTTGGCCTTGTTCTTCCTCCTCGGTGACTTGGGGCACTTCTCCTTGGCCTTGGTGATGTTCCACAGCTGCTTAGGGAGGATCCTCTTTGTACCTAATGAGGCATAGAGTATTTTGGTGAGGTAGCAACCAAGTTCCACTTGTATCCATATGCATGTCAACTAGGAAGGAGTTCACCTTGGTTTGTATTGCACGTGCACTAGCTCTTGTCATGGGTCCAAGTGGGGTTTGATGTGTTGAAGTAGAGTCCATGGGGATGCTCCGCAGCACATCCTTCACCACTGGGAAGGGTATGAAGTTCGCGGATGACAAAGGCATGCATTATAATACACCCGATACAGGTGATGAAGCCGACCCCTTCATTACTTAGGAGAATGGCAATTCACCCGACCCATCACTTTCAACGTTAGACACATAAGATTTTCCATCTGTTACTGCAATCCCCAAGAATGTAAATACAGTATCAGACGGGTCTAGCACCGGTAAATCTGAGGAAATTAGTATGGACAGTTTGAAAACCCGCATGAAAAAGCGAAAGAAAGTGGGACTAAGGAGCATGATGGGAAACACAAGCGGCAACAGACAAAATACTATCGTTCACCCTACCAGCATAAGGGTGGACGTAAACGTCTAAAAAAAGTAAGTGCTAGGCAATTTATTCTTGGAAGATATTTTTGTCCTTGCATGCACACTTTATTAACTTACTATGTGTTAACTATTGTAGGTCTATTTGGTATAAGGGCTGCCCCAATTAGCTCCAATTACATTAATGAGGAACACATAGAGGCCGCGAAGGTTTATATCTCGACACTAGCAAACTCGGAGAAGCATTGTAGAAAAACTGTCATCGGCACGACGGGAATAGGTGGGGAAACATGTACGCCAGATATGCTTCAAGCCATCACTTAAAAAAGTGGTTGAATGGCGCTGTAAGTATGAACATTAATTTATTAAGTTGTACATGTCCTTTTTATTAATTTTCTACTAACTATATTACTCTTATGATATTTTCAGATCATCAATTGTTATTGCAACCATATGCAGATCTTGTGCTGATTGTCACATATTATCATCTTGGGTGTCCCACTGGCTTCTTCTTGGTGCTGATGGAAAGGTTAAGAACTCTAAGACGAATTTTCTGGAGCATTTAACAAACCAAAAAAAATGGTGTCTCAATAACTGAAGAGTATTATGTGAAATATAAGGTACTTCATTTTAGTATGACCCTTCGTACTACCTAACTATCTGTATGCACACCTACAGAGGAGCAGCGGACGGTGTTTAGTCCCACCTCGGAAGCGGGGGAGCGCGAGGAGTGGCTTAAATAGTCGGGCATTCTAGAGTTGTTGAACTCGTTATTATCACAACCCATCCCTGTTGGACCCAGCTGCTGGGCTGTTTTTGGGCCCATTTGACCTCGCGAGTCGCCCTCAGGCTTAATTTGGGTCGGAAAATACCCCAACTACCGGTCCAACAAGTGGAGGTCGGGCAAAGGTTTTTCACCACGCGGGTCAGGCCGGGTAGGAACATATACAATGATCATCATGAAACAAAGCTGACAAAATGAATATAATTTTGAAATTGCGAACTCTTTCACATACTAGTACAAAATATATGCAAATTCATTATGTTCACATAAATATTTTGAGCAAACACAAACGAAACACTTATTAAGTTTTCTGGCGCACACACATATAAATAGACAACGACATAGGTTATTCCAAGTCATATTTTTTGAGCAATGAGCAAACATAACAAAACACTTATTAAGTTATCTGACGCACACAAGTATAAATAGACAACAACATAGGTTATTCCGACATGACTCGTGCGACCAGTTTTCTTCTTCGGGCAAATGAAGCAGCTTCTCTATGCCCGATACCTGAACGAAATATAAAGAAGTGGGTGAGAAAATATAGTCGATAAATTCAAATTAGCAACATAAAAAAAATAAGAATGTAACAACTTACTTCTCGTTCAGATGACATGTCGCCTTGTTATGACCTGGGAGATGACACAGACTGCACAATGGACCACTTTTCTTCTTTGTAAAATCTTTTGGTCTACCATTTTTCGTAACGTCTGGGCCCCCTTTGACCGCCCCTTCTTAGGTGCACCCTTCATCGAAAGTCTCTCAGGATCAGCAATACCAGGTTCAACTTATTGCATACGAATTGCCTCCTTCCTAAGCATAACATACCTTCTACGTCCTATAAGTTTCTACTTCCTATAAGTTCCTCCTCTGACATCTTTTTCTGTGCTATTATGTTGTCCAGACACTTCATCAACTCGTCGAAAAAGAAGGGATCATTTGCTGCAGCATGAGCAACTTCTGCGGTTTTTATGGTTACTTGACTATACCATTCTCTCTCCAATGGTCCTGGCCAACCCCATCCAAACATATCACTCTTCCACTGCACAAGCAACCCATCTCTCGCAATTTTGGACAACCAATGAAGGACACAAGACTTTGGTATTTCAGTTAAGTTCAGATGATGGAGAACAAAGAGAATCTGTTTGCATGGCAGCCCTTTCCGAACCATCCTAAGACAAGTGCATGTTATAGTTTCTTTTGAGTTACCTGGTTCATAAACAACATTGTACCTGAACTTATGGTTATCCTTCCATGTCACGATGAATGTACGACGCTCAATTCTCATGAGAGTTTCAAATATCTCTAGCTGTCCCATCTTCTGCAAATCATCTTGCGGGATGTAGAAATTAGCAGGTGTGAATACAGTGGCAGCATGCTCCTCAAGGGTCTTATATTGAGTAACCGACGGTGGTACTTTCTGGTGTGCATCGTAGTCATCGTACGCCTCATTCTGACGGAGGTGAACTATATAGTTCTCATAAGGCACTACCAAATCAACTATTGTTATACCTAGTCCGGGTGAAGGTGAAGGCAAGAGTTGAGGCTTTTGCTCCTTTGGTTACTTCGCGAAAAAACCATCGGAAAGATATGAAGCTGCCCAAAGTCTCCTCTTCCTGTACATCCTATTAAGCCACTCTTCAGTTTTTTTCCGTCTTCCATTTATCGACGAAAGCGGTCCATCTATGGTCAAAGTTGTCTTGAGAGGTGGCATAGTACATTAGCGATCTGAACTTATCCAGTGACTTGTAATTAGGTGCCTCTGCATATTTTTCTCAATATGCCATGAGCAAAGATGATGGAACACATATGAAAGGATAGTCCAAATCGCCTGGATCATTGCAGCGTCACCGTATATGATTATCGACTTTGGCTTCACCTGACAGTTTGCTATCATAAATGTCCGCAGTAGCGACACGTATGTCCCTTCGGTCTCGTTAGAAACAATGGAACAACCAAAGACCGTGGTGCAACGGTGGTTGTTAACTCTAACAAAGGGGATGAATGCCATACCATATCTGTTCATCTTATATGTGCTGTCAAACGTGACCACATCTCCATAGTCCTCATAGTCCCTCCGTGACCGTGCATCGCACTAAAACTTACTCTTCAGTCGCCCTTCATTATCAAGCACATACTCAAAAAAACTTAGGGTCCTTTTCCTTTCTACTCCTCATAATGCCAACTACCGTCTCAGCATCACCCTTTGCAATGAGCTTCATTTTCTCTCTGTAGCACAGATTGTAAATGTCCCGCCTGAGAAGTCCACACTTATCCTACAAACCATATCAGCTGATGAAGTTTTCCATTATTATATGCTTTCTTATCCCGTCCGCTTCCATCACCAATATTTCGGCCCTCGTGCCATCTCCAATGCGTCTGTGTGACCACAGAAAACAAACCTTGTCGGGGCGAGCCATCACATGGTTGTGATCATCCACGAATGACACGACGAACCAAACGCCATGTTCTCTGTACAGCTTCACCACCATGTGTGCACTGCAATCGCAACGAGTCTCCGGCCTAAGCCTGCGCTTGCGGCCCTCCATGGTTATGAATTTTCTCCGCCTTCTGCCTGCCCTGGGGCAAAGAAACCACTGGTACCATATCATTCTCGAAGAAACTCGTTTGACCTTCTGTTTCCTGATGCTAAACGTGTGCTCTTTGGCGTGATTGTTGTATAATATGTATGCATCCCCTTGTGACCAAAATGTCATAGCCATGACCTTCCAATGTGTCTCCATCATCTCCCGCTGCCTTCGAGCTCCTCAATGTCCTCTGCCTCATCGTGATCACCTCTAGGACCATCTGACTCCTCCTACAAAATTACATATGAAAATTTGTTAAATACTATCATTTATTTCGTCACTTCTCTTATTTCATACTATTGCGCGATGTACAACATGAATGAACGAACCTGGCTCAAGTTATCTGCGAATGATACCTACAAACTATTTTTCACATTGTCAACATCCACATATTCCTGCAAATTTGTAAACATAGAGAAATAGTTAGCCTTGCCATACTTGGAAAATTCAAAAAAGAAATCAAAAATATACACTACTTATGTTTTCACTATTTGCGCCATGTTCATTATTATCAAAATCCTCCGGAGGTAAGACATCATATGACATGCATGAATCATTGTCACTGCTGTCATCATCTTCGTTATAACTATTGTTATCAATCTGAGTCACCTTATCAGTATCATTCTCATCCCTCGTGAATGCGGTTTGTTCGTCCATGTCAACAAACCTAACTCGCAAAACTGCTCAACATTGATAATTTATAGTGTGTTAAATTTCGTACAGTGGATCATGCCTAGATGCAATACTAGTTCTGTACATCATGCGATCGTCCGTGGAAGCGGCACTGTGGCAAGAAGTTTAGATGAACCCTAATAAACCCTAAATCACTACAAGAACTAAATCACTTTCATTCACCATGTTAGGTTGTGATGCCAAACCTTGGGCCGCGGTCTAGACGTCGCCGGTGTAGGACAACGGGCCTTCACACAGTGGTCTCCAGCTTGATTCTAGCTGGCGGTGACGTGCAAGACGAGGAAGCCGTGAGATTTTTGGCCGGATCTGCGACGGGGGACGACATCGGTCAGTCATGGCAGAGGCGGCATCGGGCGTTAGTCTGTTCACGTCCGCGGCATCAGTCGAGGATGGTGAGATGCGGAATCGGACGGGGTTGTGACGGCGTTCCAACCAGCCGACGACGTTCTTCCAAACCTTCGGCCACCGGCGGTGATCAGCCAGATGAAAAAATGGAACGGGCGGAGCGTGATCGCTGGGCGGGCGCAAAGATCGTGAAACCTCCTCTTTTTCCCCATACATGCGCAATGGTAACATATCGTTTTTTCACACGCGGGGGTATACGTACGTCGGCCTGTAGTGTACAATATGAGGTGGGTATAAGGTTCCTCCATATGACCATTATGCCCTTCTACACTTTGTTGGGGGGGGGGG
>LR738710.1:558935873-558953313 GCA_902687465.1 Secale cereale | reverse complement strand
GGGGGGGGGTCTACCGAAGCACTTCTCTTACCGTAATGCTTTGTTTGGATGTTTGTATTGGAGGGCTCCGTAATGAATTGGTTGGAATACCAAGTTAGAAAGAAATATGCAACAAATGTAATATGGATTTGGTTGTTTGAGTATAAACTGCATTGGCTCATGGAATCTCAGTGAAGTTTCAATATGAAATCATGTTTGGATGGCAAACAGTGGAATTGCATAGTAATATAAGTATAAGATAATGATTTGTTCTATATGCACTAAAATATTTTTGTACAATGTGTGACTATAATTGAATGGTTATATAGCAATACATTTATCAAATATTTTAGAAATGCTTGGGATCACTCTCCACTTAGTTGCCACCTTTCCATCTATTTTTCCTTCTCCGTTTCAACTTTCCCTATTCTCTCTATTTTGTTATGTTTCCACGTGTTTGTAGACGTAATTACCTATTTGGAACACAGGATAAGAAAACATAGAAATGCAAAAATTATAAAAATTGTAATCATGTATTGTAGATTCCCGTAGGAGTCTAAAACACGGGAACTTTACAACATAATTTTTTTAGCAGGTGGAAGAAAACTGAGTTATTCGGATGCTCCATATTTTTTTCTACAAAGTGTTTCTTTAGGAGGGACAAAACATGTTGCATTGGACGTCTCCACGGAAGCGAAAACAAGAGATTTTGGCAAATGTTTAGAATCTTCCAAAAAGTGAAGGAAAGGAAGATTTCGTATAGGAATTTTCAGAACTAACCCATCAATCCGAATAATCCATAGGATTTTTTCTATAAGATTTTGTTTATATGAAATTCCTTAAAATTACGTTGTTTCAAACGGGGATTAATAGCTTTCATGTATTAAAAGCTTGTCCGACGAAGAGGGGAAGATACATATTCCCTCGGAAATACATTGGTGCTTATGGTGGTAAGCACACGTGATTGCATATATATTAGTGATTGTATTTGACAAAGTGTATGATACCTATCTCAGTTTGCTAATTTCCAAAATATAATTTCAACATGTGGATTCAAGATCGCAAGCTCAATGTTGGTAGTATTTTTAGTTCCTCCGGCCTCTTTTTTCTACCACTAATCATCACACTAGCTTATTAAGTCACACCAATCAATGGAAGTCAAGATCACAGATTAATCCAACATAGGAGTTGAAATATTTTTTATCATTTATTCAAATTCAATTATTTGGTAGTTACAGGATTTCACAATTCTCAGTGATTTTCTAGAGTTCAAACATTTATGGCCTTTCACAAAATCTCCTAATTGGGGAACTAATTGATTTTCTTCGGATATTTCATAATTTCACAAAAAATCCTTTAAAGTTCAAATATTTTTCTAGATATTTCAAATATTATACCTACTTAAGGTTGTGGAATTTGTAAAAGAATTAGTATTTAAATTAAAATTTCAAATGTATATCATGCATAGTTGGGTATTAGCTTCATTATCTGAGACTAATCTTAGTTATCCATCAGTATTACATCTCACTAAAATAGTAGCTAAAAGTCTGTTCACTAAGGCGCATCATAGTAACCTTAAATCGTAAAGCAATGCATGGATTCACCAAAATAAATTCAAGGAAATCATTCATGAACATGTCCATATCAATCACCAAGTTATTAGTTTTCACAAAATTATTCTACACGCAACCGACTATACTGATTTGTAGAGAGCACAAGTCGAGCATGCGTGGGGTGAAAAAGGAATGTGCTCTCTAATACCATGTTAGGAAAATATAATTTTGTATATCCAAGAATCCTTGGACCCATTATATATACATGTGCAGGTGTGGTAAATTTGCATAAAGATATCCTATACAACAGGGATATTACACAACTAACATATGCAATTCTAACAAATTTATAGTACTTCAACAGAAAAAATGTGATATCTCTAAGTGAACGGGGTCGGTCTAGCCTACCCAAATCCTCCTTTTTAGTCTCTCTGATGTTTCTTTTCCGAAAAAGACACGCAAGACGCGCGCGCCCCCTACACCTGTGGGTGGTTCCCGTTTGAATTTGTTCAGATATGCGGTTTTCTGAATCTCTAGCCCTTTTGGTGGGTGGGCATAAATTTTATTTGGTGACAGGCAGACGAAACAACAAGGGTAACTTCACGCTAGGTGGATTGTAATTTAAGTATGTATAATATTTCTAGATATTTCAGTTTTTTCGCTCTATAATTGACCATCGAAACTACATGGAAATCTTTCTCTACAATTGACTGTTTACAAAGATCAATAGCTTGGACATGCCGACTTAGTAGCAGTTGAATCATATCTTGGATAACGTCGAGCATGAACAAAAGTTTCCTCTCGTCATGGTTTGTGCGCTTCCAAGAAGAATTTTGATCCATGCTTCCCTTCTCTTGGACTAAGTTGAGGCCACTCAAATGGGGAATAATACGTCCAAAACATATCTACTTTTTAAATAACTTTGCATATTGTTTAATTCATTTATGCATGTATTAAAACTTGATAAAAATCTAAAAAATTAGGGGCGATTTTGGACCATAAGTGGCCTACTCCTCAAAGGAGGGCCCATGTGGCTATCCAAGGGTCATGCGGCCTGGAGGTGCTCCCCGTCCGTAATGCAGACGACGCCCACTACACCCTCGAATCCCATCTTCTAGTTATAAGATCCCCTCGACAAGATAACCATGGGAGATTTTTGTGTGTGTACTTTCTTCTCACCAGAGTCGTCGCCATCACTGATCTTTACAGTGGTGTGTTGTTTAGAGGTTGATCTTGCCTCCATAGAGAGGATTTATTCACCATTCACTCCATTAACTCATTTTCCATCATGTGCATCATCTTTCTCCCTCGCATGTCCGAGTAGTCCGCTATAGGCATATGGGTGTGGATATGAGTTGGATGATGCCATTCATGTAATATACCTAAGATCTTTAGGTTTTTTATTCCTAGTATGATGAATATTCTTGATCTGCCATTGCTACGAATTTGATATGCATATTAAAATCTCATATCTTAACTATATTTTCCATGATGTTTACATGTTTGCATTATATATATATATATATATATATATATATATATATATATATATATATATATATATATATATATATATATATATATATATATATATATATATATATGCAATTTTTATGCAGCTATTATAGTCTTAACCCATGACACCGAGGGTGACAGACCGGGATATTATTTGGGAGGACTGTAATTTGAGGATTACATGTATTCATAAGGTGTTCATCTGTTGTTTTATCGTCTTGCAAAATGACAACTTAGTTACCCTCGGTTTTCACTATAAACCTAGTGACATGGGAGGTTAAGACAATAGACGTTGGGCAAGTTCTTATAAATAAGCACATTCAACTATGTAACATCCCTGGATAAGCAGTATTAATTAGGAATTGATTGTGCATTATAATCAACTCATATGCATCATGTTTACTTTAATTAATTAGAAATGAGGTCACATTGAAACCCTCGGGCTTCTCGCTAAAGAGATAAAACTATAATCTTTTTAATGAACCCAAGGTGAACTTCTCAATCCTAAGATTTTGGCATGAAATTCATATATGTGTATATGGACTCATCCCAGAATACTACATGGGTTGAAATGGTTTAGATCCTAAAACCCTAAGTAAAAGTACTATTTTATTAAAAGAATAGATCTTTGATCTTTTTAAATTTAGGGATTTCAGATGGTGACTTCTCTTGAAAGCTTGCACACAACCTTCCAAACAAATTAGGAACATGCCAAACTTATTTAATGAATTTTGGAATCACCTAGAACATACGTATATTTCAATCCCAATTAATAATAAATTGAGTTTATATCTATGAAAAAAAAGTATAAACCTGAAAATCTTGAATATTTTTGTGTGGATTGGTTTTAGACTAGATAGGCTACACAATTGTTTTACAAGTTTGGAGCATGTTTGACCCCTCAATTATATTAAAAACAAGATGTTTGTTTGTCTCTATGTCTTTCCTTTTGGCCAAACAGCAGCCCAGTGTAGCTCATCAAAGCAGTCGACGCCCACCTCCTTGCCTTTGTCTTCTTCCTATACAACAGCCATACGAGCAAGCCACTTCGAGGACAGTTCAATTTAAAGGCCACTAGGAGCCCGCCAGTCGTATAAACCTTTCCAGCAACTTGCCCTAGCTTTCGTCTTCCCCCCTCCACCCTCCCAATCCCTATAGCCATCGCCATGGCCACATGCCCGACCTCCATACTTTGCCCATCATCCATCATTCTCGCAGCTATAGTCATCACCAAGTCTAGCTGCCATGTCCCTTAGCCCTGTCGCACTATATAGATCCTCCTGACATGAGGTGCTTGCAAACTAATGACACCATCCCGTCTAAATCACCTTTCCAGGCCACCGCTGCAAGCGACTCGTCCCTGCTCCAATGAGCCCCGATGCTTTCTACCTTTCTCTAAGCTTCCTCCAGTGCCGTCGAGCTTCTAGACATGTTGTCGATGAGTGCCTCTTCTCACAGGCACCCCCCCTGAGTTGCATCGCTAATGTAGCCATCATGGCCGTCCATGGAAACCTTCCCATCTGCCCCGACCTCCCCAACGTCATAGGCATCCTCTTGGTGAGCCTCTCATTCCTTGGTGACTGAGCTAAATCCGGCAGATCTCGAGGTAGTGATCCTAATCTAGGTGTCTTGGAGGGATGGTAACAGGGACACATGATTTTACCCAGGTTTGGGGTCTCTAAGGAGATAATAACCTATGTCATGCTTGTGTTTATAGCATTGGGGTGTAGTACATAGTAAGCATCTAACAAGAGATTGCAATCTATCCTCTACAAACCCGTCCCCTCTGTTTATATAGGTACGAGGCGGTCCTAGGATTATAGGATTATCACATCCCAGATTTTCCCCAAATCTGGAATGTTTAAAAATTTAGATGGAACTAATTTTTTTATAGAAAAACTATGTTCGTTTGCTAGTCAGCTAACATTTCCCAGGATTGGTTGATGCTTTATTTTGTTTGATCACCTAGGAGGTTAAAGGCCCTGCACAAATAGTTGAAACCTAGATGTAACTTAGATGAAACCTATGCTACTAGAAATAGATGGCTAAATACAACACTGGAGGGTTTAAGTTGAAAATAATTTCCCAAAAGGAAATGGCCAAAAAAATATGCCAACAAATTGAATATGTGGTAGGAGAAAATCAAACCAAGGGAGTAGAAAAGATAACCTAAATTGGAAAATGCAATATATTCAACGGAATATTAAACAAAGCTTAGTAATAAAATTACACAAAATATTTCACCAAAAGGGACAAATAAATGTTCACCAAGTCAGGAATATACCGAATAGATTTTTGAGCAAGTTTGCTTTTAGAATGAAATTCAAACTCAAATCAGATTTGAATTTATAGAGAAAACGTAAACAAAAGAGAAATAATAAATAAATAAAATAAAATGGGCCAAACTAGCCAACTAACCCATATGACAAGGGACTAGATAGCTCAAGACTAGGATTTGCTCCTCTAACAATGGAGAGATATTCTTAGGGCCCTCTCGGTGTTACAATATCCATCATAGAGATTGTGTGATTTGATCACGTGCACTACAAAAAAAACTTGCATTGTGATACGTGTTTGTCACAGTAGGTGACGTTTTCTGTCATGCATGTACATCTGTGACAATTTTGTGACATAATCAAGATAGTCATACATGTGATGTCGTAGAAGTGTTCCATGGCAGTACTCAAATTATCATCACAGAAGTGTCCACTTCCACGATGATAAACGACACATCATGGAAGTGTTTTCTTCATGGGTAACTGACACGTGGCTTCCACCGTAACAGGTTGTCGTTAAGCTATCAGGTGCGGGTTTGGATCCGATAACCCGTTAACAACCATGACCAATGTTGGTTTTCCACATGTGAAATTCTCATTCGCCAAAGGTATCACCTGTCAGCTCGAAGTTGAGACATATGTCAACCGTCCAATGGACATGAGTCGATAATGGACCGTTGACACGTGGAACGACCCAGTAGTGGCCCATTTAGATTAAAAGGGTTGGCCCAGGCAAAGGCCCACAAGATCTCGTTAGATACTAATGGGTCGGCCAGTTAATAGGCTCCCATGTTTTGAGCCAAATTAAGCCCCATAACAGATCTAGCCCATTAACAGCCTCCATGTTTTGGGCCAAATTATGACCCATAACAGATCTGGCCCATTAAGAGGGCACTTGCTTTTGGGCCCACTAAAGGCCCGGTTTGTATTTCGTTATGTTAATGGCCAGTTTAACAGTTCGCCCCGGTATTTGTTTTGGCCTGTGAGCGGCCATTGGTGCATATGGGCCGTTGTCGGTCCGATTTCACTCTCGGCCATTTAATGACCCCAACTGCATTTGGGCCTATTTTTGGTCCGAAGTGACTTTGAATCTCTTAAAGATCCATTTTCTTCGTGGATAACCTTTAGCCCAACCTGATTATCGGCCTGTCAAAGGCTCGGGATATAGTTGGGCCTAATTATGGACTGCTTTGCATCTGGCCTGCTTACAACCCACAATGTTATTGCGCCACCCAAGGCCCGAGATATATTTTGGCCTGTTACTGACCCATCATGTAATTGGGACAATCATGGGTTGATATATATTTCGGCCTACTATCGGCTCGTGGTTTGTTCAGCACAATTTAGGCCCAACTTACTTTTTAGCCTATTAAAGGACCATTGGATTTTTTGGCCCAACTAAGGCTCGCGGTTTACTTGGCCTGTTAATGGCCCAAAACTACTAATGGGCTAGTTTACAAATAAGCCTCCTAATGGCCTGAGATGACTATGGGCCCATGTTTTGGCTCATATATGAGAGTTGCGGGCTGGCCTATTTGAGTACCGTATATATATAGTAGCACTATTATGATCCCAGGATCAGAATAGTTATTCTGATCACCACGTGCTATATAGGGGCGACGGGATCCTCCCGAGATCGCGAAAAGGAAAAAAGAAAAACACCTTTCCCTCAGCGCCCACCTCCCCCGCGACCACCCACGATCCTCTCGATGAACCTCCCACCGCCGGACCCCTTGCTCCGGCACGCCTCCCACTGTCGGTGCGCCACCGCTGACCACCTCGGCCCTGTCGCCACTCTCGACCCCGATGCGCCTCCCACCGCGATCTACCCCGGCCCTGTCACCGCCCCCGACCTCAATGCGCCTCCCACTACCGGCCGTCCCCGCCCCATCGCCGCCGCTCTACCCCGATGCGCCTCCCGCCGCCGGCCTCCCCGGTCCCGGCCCCATTGGATCAGCCTCCCCTCGTGCTGCTGAGTCTAGCTCTCGGCCTCTCCAACCCTCGCCTCTTCTCCTCGTCAGCGCGTCGTGTAGCTGGAGCACGTGCAGATCCAGTGGTGGAGCTCCAGATGTGGCCGCATGGCCCTGCCCCTGCACCACCCCTCACTAGAGCACCTCCCCCAACCGTCGACCAAACGCCCCGCCACTGCTGCCGACTACCAAGTCGCTGCAGTACATGCTTGTGCAGTGCGCCTCCTACTGCTGTCGTACTGCATGCCCGTGAAGATCCCCGCGTTGCCACCACCTCTAGTCACATCAGCTTCGATTGTTTGTGTTTTGAAGAACAAAACAGAGTTGGCTGGAAATTTGCAGCAGTTCAATGAATCTCATAGTGGAAGGAATCATGTGCAAAAAAGTTGCTTCCACCCATTCCGGTGCTGGAGCAAATTCCGCCGAGGAGCAGCAGAACGGCGACGACGAGAGGCGCGGGCCCAGGGGCGTGGTGCTGGTCAGCATTGTGACGCTACGAGGAGCGGAGAGGCCGCATGAGGAGGAGCAGAGGGAGGAGCCGATCACCATCAGGATTGAGGATGTGGATTAGGAGTAGGGTTAGGCTTCCAATTGGTTCCGATTGGTTCGGTTCAAGGCGGCGGCGGTGGTTTACTTTTTCTTCACCATCTTCGTTGTACATACACCAATTAGTAGTTGCTGAAGAAGAGAGGAGGAATTGGGGGTAAATTTCGTACATACTCAAAAGCGGAATATGCTGTGATGTCAATGAAACTGATTTTTCCTTCTTCAAAGAGAGCCAAATTCGAAGGTTTTGTTCATAATTCTGCTACGCAGCCAAATTCCTTCCTCCCAAATTCCAACTGTGCCATAATCTTATCAAATTCGTTGTTGTTTCTACTCGGTAGCTTCAGGACGAACGGATTCGTCTATTTGGTTTTGATAGGTGATGCGCCCAACTGCTTGCTGGCGCTGTGTATGCATCAACAACGAGACTGGAGGGGTGTGGCGTAACATCTGTCTATGTGGTTGGTGATCGAGACTCAGCTGCTACATCGAGGCTGACGACCACTCTCTGCACTGAGCCGAAGAAAACGACTGACCATGAAAGAAAAATGTTGACACATATGAATACTCTAGTAATTCTACTGGGGAGTGGGGTTTATCCTTAGAGAAGTGATTCGGTAGACCCCCACCTCTCTCTCTCCAATTGATTCTAATCCACAGCCGACAATGCTCCCAAACATTTACAGATGGAGCTCTTGCGACTGATTGCTGAAGTTCTAATTAAAAATGAAGAGAAGTCAAGTGAAGAAACTGATTCTTTGTGTTGTGTGCCGCCGCTACTACACTTCTGTGTGCGGTGTGCACGCCCAAGAACGCAAGCATGAAGAAGTTAAACTGTCGAAGTAAAACAACACTTCATACGTACTGAATTAAGTGACGAAAGAAGGAATGCGTGAGGCATATGGTTTTCGTTAGATTATATCTCTCTACATGTTTAGTCATTGTCGGGGGAAACTGTCCGCCACGAACACCTATGGGACCGGAGCCCCTTGTCTGTGCGGTACGAGGGCGGAGGGAGCACAAAGAGCAGATCGTAGCGAGCACGCGGGCAGTTTTACCCAGGTTCGGGCCGCGGTAGACGCGTAAAACCCTACTCCTGCTTGGTTGTGTATTGAGTTTGAGCGCTCGGGAGCTTGAAGAAGCAGCTACACCAAGCGCGAGAGTGATCTAGGTTCCGAACCCCCTCCACGTTGTGCATGGGCCTCCTTTTATAGTGCAAGGGGGTCACCGACAGGTGTCAACGTAGGAGAAAGGGGTAAAAGTGTAAAAGAGGTGGTAGTTGTAACAGTGCGGGAACAGTGGAGCTACAGTACAGAACAGTGGTCTATACCTACTTTAACAGTGGGGGACAAGGGCATTTAATGCCCGTCGCCGTCGACCCCAAAAGCTCCCGCCTTAGCGTCTCCGTCTGCCACGGCGATGGATCCATCGCCGTGGAGTGCCACCGTGTACCCCAAGCTGCACAGCCATCCGCCACGCGTCCCTGGATAGGCCCCAGGGCGACGCGTGGGCCGATGAGCTGGAGCGCGGGCACACAGCGCAGCCTTCCCGGCAAGCACCTTGCCGGGGCCTCGATCTTGCCGGGCCCGGGAGCTTGCCGCTCCCCGGGCCCCTTGCCGGGGCGCATATAGCGCCGAGGCGTTGTCTTCTAGTCTTCCTGGCAAGCTCCTCTTGCCAGGGTCTTGCGTTAGCGGGGCGGTCTTGAGCCTGGTACGGCCTTCCCGGCAAGCTCCTCTTGCCGGGGTCTCGGTCTTATGTCTTGTATACTTTGTTTTTGAATGGTTTAATAAGGAGCAGGAAGGTCTCCGGCGAGCCCGCAGTAAACCTTGCCGCGGGAAGCTGCAACTGCCCGTGCACAAGTTGGGGTACTGAGGTACCCCTACCTTAGTACACCGACAGGAGCCCCCGGGCCCGGGCCACACACGGTGCCGAGCGCTGTTGGGCCAGGCCCAAAACAGTGCACGGGCACCCGCGGCCCGCGGCGTGCCGAATCCACTTCCGTATCCGCCGCACCCCACGGTAACGGCACGCGTCGATCGCGGCGCCGTGGGATGGGACGTGCCCACGATCTCTTAATGGAAAGGGCGAAACGCCCCCCCACTCCCCCATAAAAGCAGAGGAAGCGGGCGCGGTTCCCCTCCTTGCGCCTTTCATTGCATCGTCTTCCTCCTCCAAAGATCCTCTCTTGCGCTCTGCCTCCACATCTCCGCCGCCGCCGAGCTCTTCGTTCCCCTCCTTCCGCCGCGTCCGCCATGGCCCCAAAGACCGACAAGGCGAAGGCGGAGAAGTCCAAGCGGGAGAAATCGGAGCAAGCGGCCAAGCTCATCGCGTACCGGAAGCGGCATGTCGTCTTCCCGCCGAAGCTCGGCGTGCGGGAGCTCTGGAACAAGTATTACTTGTTCTGGTCCAAGGAAACCGACGCGCATCCCCGCACGCGAGCATATCCGGCCGCCGCCAAGGACAGCTATCCCGGCGGGTATTACTTCTTTGCTGCCTTTTTTCATTGTGGTCTCTGTCCTCCTTTCTCAAACTTCTTCTGCGACGTCATGAACACATATGGCCTCCATCTGCTTGACTTCACCCCCAACGCCATCCTCACCATGGCTGTTTTCGCACATATGTGCGAAAACTTCATAGGAGTCCACCCCAATGTAGCCCTCTTTAGACACTTCTTCACTCCTAGAGCCGAGGCCGATGCCCCCCTCTCCGGAGGAATTTCTTGGGTCTTTCGTCTGAACAAAAAGGGGGCGTACTTGCCGGGGGAGCTCCGCGGCAAGTGGGAGGAATGGCGTGCGGAGTGGTGCTGGATCGTAGAAGACCAGCCGCAAGCCTTCACCGCGCCGCGCACAACGCCCATCGTGCGCGGCAGGGACTGGAGTGAGCTGGACCCGGAGGATATCAAGCTCGATATCGCCCTTGTCCGGATTCTTCGTCTTCGGATGGCCAAGCTGTCAGTTGCTGAGGTGGGCGCAGATTTCCTCCGCCGGCGCATCGCCCCTCTCCAAGACCGGAAGAGGCCGGCCTGGGAGTACGGCGGCCCGGCAGACATCATGAGGCTGCGCCCCGGGCTCAACTTCAATTTCACCACGCTGGAGCTGAGGGGAATGGTCCGGGAACTCTTCAAGTACGACCCGACACACCCCGAGTGGTTCAGGACTCCCGGGAAGTGGTGCCGCTCTGCAACAACATCGTCAGGGATCGGATCCTCGCCATGATGCCCATGTGTGACTCGCACGGCTTGGACCGCACGTGGATTGCTCCGAAGCCCATCGACGTCCTCAACTTCTACGACAACCTCGCAGAGGTGGCGAAGAACAAGGACGACCTCAAGCTGCACACGCGGGACACCACCGAGCAGGAGATCGCCTACATAGCTTCCCGGGCTGAAGAGGCCGCCGCAGCCGCGGCGGCAGGAGTTTTCGGATACTCGCCGGAACAGGCGGAGGCTGCGGACGCGTCCACCCAGGCGGAGGAGGCGGAGATCCGCAGGTTGCTGAATCTTCCTCCCGACGCGCTCGCCGGGGTTCCCTCGCTGAGGCACTCTGGGATCCATGGGATCGCGGCCGAGGCCGCGGCAATGGAGGGTACCGCCGGAGGAAGCAGAGGCGCCGCGAGGGGCGGAGGCGCCAAAGGAAAGGGGGCCGCAGCGCAGGACGCTGGGCCCAGTGAGCCGGCCGGGGAAGAGGAGGAGGAGGAGGCCGAGGACTCCGGCGGATCCACGGAGTTGTACGCCGACGACCTCTCCTCGTCGGAGAGCTCCCCGCCCTCGGCAAGCCCGAGGCAGTCCCCGGCGAAACGTCTCCGCAAGGCGGCGACGGGGGAAAGGGCGCAGGCGCCCCGGCAACAGCCAGCTCGCCGGGCAGCTCCCCGGGGGAGCCAAGCCGCGCCAAGGCCGTCCGGCGCACCAGCCGCAGCGGAGGCGGCCCGTGCGCGGACCACGACGGAGGCGCCTCGCAGGCCGGCAGCGAGCCGGCAGGGGTCTTCTCGGAGCGGAGCAGCGGCTCCGCCCGCCCCTCGGGTGCCGGCTACCACAGGGGCTGGGTCTTCGCAGCCCCCAGCCCCGGTGAACACCAAGCGCGCGAGGGAGTCTTCGTCTTCCGCTCCTCGCGCCGACGCGCCCACGGTGGAGTATGATTTCTCCGCCCTGAGCGAGGACGACGAGGAGGACCAGGAGTAAGGATCCGGGACCTTACACCTTCTCGATTTCTGTCTTGATTTTTTGTTGATGCTGACTCTGTCTATTGTTCTGATTTCAGGACCCTGGCCCATCGCGCGGCGAAGAAAGCCAAGGCGCCCGAGGTCGAGGTCGCGGAAGACTCAGCAGCTGCGGCAACAGGGGGTGTGCCGGAGCCGAGCCTGCCGGACCCGAGCGCTGCTCCGAGGAGCAGCCCCCAGCGCAGCCCGCAGCGCAGCCCCCAGCGTAAGTCTGGAGTTTTCTCTTTTCGCTTGTCGGGGTACGCCTGAGGATTTTGGTTCTGTTTTCATGTCTTGATGTTTCTTGTCTTGTTCTGTGCAGAGGTGGAGCCACAGCGGGAAGAGCGCCCGGAGACTGTCGTTGAGGAGCCGCAGGCCCCGCCGTCCCCGCCAAGGCAGAACTCTCCGGCAAGGGAGAGTGCTCCGCCAAGGGCGGGTACTCCGCCGAGGCAGAGTACCCCGCCAAGGGCGAGCAGCCCGGCGAGGGTGGCTACTCCGACAAGGCCGAGCTCCCCGGCGAGGGAGCCCGCCGCTGAGGACGTCCGCCAAGGTATGTTTTGTGACTTGTCTTCTTGGCCTTGCCTCTTTTTGGATATTTGCTTGAGTCTTGAACTTCTTTTTCTTCTTCTTCTTTTTAGATCTTCCTCCCCCTGAGCCCATGGAGACGGAGGTTATCAACCTTGAGGAGGAGGGCGCGCAGGACGGCGGCGGCGACGCTCCTGTCGTCGAGGAGATAGCCGAGACCGCCGAGCCGGCCGCGCAGGAGACTGCCCCGGCTGCGGACGCAGCGGCTGGGGAGGGGGACGGCGACCGCACCGCCGGCCCGGAGGCGGCGGGAGCATCGGATGCTGCACCGGCTACCGGCCCCTCCGCCAGCAAGGAGCAGGGGTATTATCTCGAGGCCCCCAACGGCGTCTTCATCCAGATGCCTTGGGGGTCCTCATCGCGAGCTCCTGCGGAGGGCGAGGCGTTCGACGGAGAAGTCCTCGCCTCCGCAGGCCTGAAGATCGTCGAGGCGCCCGGCGGGAGTGAGGGGCCCGAGGAGGAGAGATTGCTCCACCAGCTCCTGGCCCTTTACCGGGCCAGGCAGTCTAAGCTCGCCTCCCGGGAGGCCCTTGCCGCCAAGGCCGCCGCGGAAATGGAGAAGCGTGCGGCGGAGCTCAGCGCCGCCAATCAGGCGGCCCTCCGCGAGGTGGCGGAGGAGCGTGAGCGTCTCGCCGGCGAGTACCAAGAGTGGGTGCTCGAGAAGGCTGAAGCTGACGAACAGCAGCGGCTCGCCGGGGTGGAGATGTCCCGGCGAGAGGGAGAGCTCGCGCAGCGGAAGGTCGAGCTGGACTCCCATGAAGAGGACCTTGCCGCTCGCGAGGCTGCCCTTGGCGGGGAGCTGAAGGAGGCGAAAGCCGCCGCGGTTGCCGCGGAAGACGCCAAGAAGGAGCTTGCCGCCAAGGTTGAACAGTTGGAGAAGGCGCTGAAAGTGAGCGCAGAGAAGGTTGTCGCGCTTATCTTGGAGCGCGAGAAGGATGCTCATACGAACTCCGAGCTTCAGGTGAGTCTCTCCAAGAGGGGCGACGAGTTGAAGGCCGCCAAGGACTCCATTGAGGACTTGGAACTGAAGGTCACCACTCTGAAGGAATCGCTCGACGCTGCCCGGGCTCAGGAGAACAAGCTGAAGGAGGAGCTCCGCAAGGAGCGGACTTTGGTGGACAGCGTCAACAAGGCATCCGAGCTCTTCCGCCAGACCATCGAGGTATGGACCGAAGACTTGGTTTCTTCTGCGTCCAACATTGACCAGGAGCTGCTGGCGCTGAAGGTCGAACACCTCATCTACTCGCCGGACCCGGATCTCCCGCACAGCGCCAAACTCAGCCTCTTCTTCAGAGGGATCGCGCCGGCCCTTGCAGGTCTCCGGAACCGCATCCCCGCGCAGCTGGCCGAGGAGTCGCGCCTGCTCTGCGCGGGAACTCTGGAGCGGGTGCTGACGAAGATCGTGTACCGCAACCCGGGAATCAATCTCACGAACGTTCTTCGCAGCTTGCCGGCTGATGCAGACACGGAGGCCCTGAAGGAGCAGGTCGGCCACATTATCGCCAAGGTGGCAAAGCTTGGCAGGAAGGAAGGCGACCGCGTAGACTAGGGCCCCATTATCTTTGTCTTTTTGTTGCTGCACATTAACTCATGAACTTATTAGTCCATTGCGACAAGTTATCCTTTGTAAGATATTTGCTTTATTTTGATCAATCAGTGCAATGTTATCTTCCTTGTCTTAATCCTTGACTTTGTATGTTTTTCACCCTACGCTCCCGGGGAGCTTGCCGGCAAGGGGCCTTTGCCGCGAGCGCTGAGTGCTGGACTCTGAGCAGCCTGCTGGCCAAGGTCCTCGCCGGCAAGCAACCTTGCCGCAGCTAGTCGCAACGCACTTAGCTTGCTGAGCGTACTCGGAAACGAAGCAAGGGCGCGACACTCGTCGCAGCTCACTTAAATCGTTGAGTGAACTCGAAAACAAGATAAGGGTGCGGCAAGCTACGGGTAGGTTCCTCCGCGCACAGGTTTTCCATACAAAATGTGATCGTTCAAGGAAGACAACTAAAATTTAAAATTTGAACTGGTCAAATTCTAACAACTTATCTTTCATATGCTGCTTGCTTATATTGCTTGTTTTCCGGTAAGGCTTCTCTTTCTTGAACAGCACTTGGTTCCTCCTCCACCTCCTTTCCCCCCGGCAAACTTGTGCGCGAGGAACGTTCCTTCTGCTTAAGAGGAAAGAAAAGGGAGAGGGAAACAAGCATATGGCCTTTCGGCGTGCTAATGCTTACCGTATACTTGAGTGTCGCATCAAATGCCAAACAGAACATGCAAACAGCAAAGAGAAGCATGCAAAATGCAATCGATGCGAAAAACACAAAAACTTTACTGATGCACGGGGTCTGCGCCCGGCTTTGTACAAAGGGTTACATGCAACAGCGGCAAAGCTTGTACAAAAGGTGGTTGCCTGAGCGGATCACGGCAACCGCGCCTTAGGGGTGAAACTTGCGAAGATGCTCTATGTTCCAGGAGTTGCTCACCGGTAAGCCTTCTTCGGTCTCGAGGCGGACAGCGCCGGGCCTCGTAACTTGTCTCACCCGATAAGGGCCTTCCCACTTCGGCGTCAACTTGTTGGAATTCTTGGCGGACTGAACACGCCGAAGAACAAGGTCGCCTTCCTCGAGACTCCTGGCCTTGACTTTGCGGCTGTGGTAGCGGCGCAAAGCTTGCTGGTATCGAGCAGCTCGTACAGCAGCCTGGAGACGTCCCTCCTCAAGGAGCAATGCGTCATCTTGCCGCAGTTGCTCTTGCTCGAGCTCATCATAAGCGAGTACTCGAGGAGATCCGTATACGAGTTCCGTGGGGAGAACTGCCTCTGCTCCATAGACTAGAGCAAAAGGTGTCTGCCCCTACCTGGCGCGCCAAAGATGTCGGGGGAAACTGTCCGCCACGAACACCTATGGGACCGGAGCCCCTTGTCTGTGCGGTACGAGGGCGGAGGGAGCACAAAGAGCAGATCGTAGCGAGCACGCGGGCAGTTTTACCCAGGTTCGGGCCGCGGTAGACGCGTAAAACCCTACTCCTGCTTGGTTGTGTATTGAGTTTGAGCGCTCGGGAGCTTGAAGAAGCAGCTACACCAAGCGCGAGAGTGATCTAGGTTCCGAACCCCCTCCACGTTGTGCATGGGCCTCCTTTTATAGTGCAAGGGGGTCACCGACAGGTGTCAACGTAGGAGAAAGGGGTAAAAGTGTAAAATAGGTGGTAGTTGTAACAGTGCGGGAACAGTGGAGCTATAGTACAGAACAGTGGTCTATACCTACTTTAACAGTGGGGGACAAGGGCATTTAATGCCCATCGCCGTCGACCCCAAAAGCTCCCGCCTTAGCGTCTCCGTCTGCCACGGCGATGGATCCATCGCCGTGGAGTGCCACCGTGTACCCCAAGCTGCACAGCCATCCGCCACGCGTCCCTGGATAGGCCCCAGGGCGACGCGTGGGCCGATGAGCTGGAGCGCGGGCACACAGCGCAGCCTTCCCGGCAAGCACCTTGCCGGGGCCTCGATCTTGCCGGGCCCGGGAGCTTGCCGCTCCCCGGGCCCCTTGCCGGGGCGCATATAGCGCCGAGGCGTTGTCTTCTAGTCTTCCTGGCAAGCTCCTCTTGCCAGGGTCTTGCGTTAGCGGGGCGGTCTTGAGCCTGGTACGGCCTTCCCGGCAAGCTCCTCTTGCCGGGGTCTCGGTCTTATGTCTTGTATACTTTGTTTTTGAATGGTTTAATAAGGAGCAGGAAGGTCTCCGGCGAGCCCGCAGTAAACCTTGCCGCGGGAAGCTGCAACTGCCCGTGCACAAGTTGGGGTACTGAGGTACCCCTACCTTAGTACACCGACAGTCATCGAACAACTCCCTGCTTTATTAGTGAACTTTAAAAATGTAACTAGTTCCAATACTTAAAAGTTAGTGTGAACTTTTAAAGCATTTTGCTGTGACATATCGTGTGTTAGAAAACAAAAATCACCAGCTCAGATTTCAGTGAAAAAATAAGCTACAGAAGTTCATATATTGATCCTGAGAGAGTCCAAACTATATGTGCCTGTGAATACTTTCACGCCCTCCATCTGTTTAAATGAAACCTTCCAACGAAAGAGCTCGAAAGAATTCCTCGTAAAAAAACAAAGCTAAGCTAAGGCACTACTTTCTCGTATGTGAATGAGACGCCATCTAAAAAAGGTATACAAGAAATTGCTCGTGTTTCTTTTTTAAAATTTTGGAATTTTCTCGTTTCTAAAAATAACCATTTTTTTAGAAAGTTAGATTTTTCTCATTCCTAAAAAAGAGAAGGCCAACTCAAAATAACAGCGCAATTCAAAAAAAGATTATAAAAATGGATTTCCAAAAAAATAGTAATTTTGAAATAACTAAGAAGGTAAAAAAATGTAGAAGTTCAAATTTGGGAACCCTAGAAGTTCAATTTGAAATAACCGAGAAGGTCAAAAACATAGAAGTTCAAATTTAGAACCCTAGAAAATTGCTTGCTTATTTAAAATCATATTTTTCTAAGAAGTTCAAAGCAAAAAAGAGAGAAGTTTGAAGGTCAAAAAAGCTTAGATGTTTTTCGTTACTAAATAATAAAACAAAGAAGTTCAAATTAAAAAAGGGAAAACAAAAAAAATTAAGGTTTTTTAAAAACCACAAGTTCAAACTAAAATAACGAAGTGGTTTGATATTTATTAAAAAAACTAGGATTTTTCCTTCTTTAAAAAATCTCAGATATTTGCTATTATTAAAGAATCGACCATGAAGATAAAAAAAAATAAAAAAGTAGTCAAATTTATGTTTATTTAAAAATAAAAAATAAAAACTTTACTCAAAAAATAAGAAATGTGAAGTTC
>LR738710.1:558911146-558930939 GCA_902687465.1 Secale cereale | reverse complement strand
AAGGTTTTTGTTATGAGAATAAGGTCATAAGGGGTGTTATGAGAATAGACCCACCCTATATATATATATATATATATATATATATATATATATATAGGGTGGGTCTATTCTCATAACACCCCCACTTAAATAGGTTTCTAGCGCGGAGCGCCCGACAGCGTCCCCCTCCCCTCCCCGCCTCCTTGCGCGGAGCGCGCGTGGACGGCGGCGTCCCCCTTCCCTCCCCGTCTCCTTGCGCGGCGTCCTCATCCCCTCCCTCCTCCTTGCGCGGCGCGCCCCTCCCCTCCCCTACCCGCCTTCTTGCGCGGAGCGCGCGTGGACAGTGGCGCGCCACTCCCCTCCCCGCCTTCTTGCGCAGAGCGCGCGCGGAGCAAACGGCGGTGCCCCTTCCCCCGATCTTCTTGCGCGGAGCGCCGTCGATGCAGTCCCTCGGCGAGGCTTCTTCCGCGGCGGCGGTTAGGAAGCGACGCCGCCCCTCACCTTCGCCCCAACACCACCGAATCGATCTAGGTGCGCCGCCGCCTCGATTGAGCGCGCTGTTAGCTGCACCCCTGCCACAGATCCGAGCCTATGCCCTGGGAGATCCCCCGCCGTTGACCCAGCTGAAGCATCCAACCTCGGTGATGCATGGCAGGGGGAAGAGAACTGCAAGGATGCCTTCTCCGACAACCTCGCAGTCGTCGTGGATGCGAACTGCAATGGTCATTTCGCCCATCCAGCCTTCTCCCACGACAATGGCGAAAGTTGAAAAAGCCCATGAGTTCCTGCAGCGGAGGTGGATTGCACGCCAACAGTAGGCCGAGCTGCATCTGCAGAAGGAGAGAACTGCTCTCAAGAGGAAAGTCACGCTTGCAGATAATGTAAGAAATTCACATACCCAACCCCCCACCTCCAATTTAGTATAGTGCGGTTGCTTTCTAGTGTTTGATGAGAAATTCAAATTGCAGTGCCCTTTTTATTACCATGCAGTGCCCTCTTGCGTCAACTGCAGTACCATGTATCTCCCAGTAAAAAACAGAAAGATACTTCGAAAATGAAAATGCGCTATGGCTGAACAATGCAGTCCACCATGGCTTACATATGTAGAGCGCTGTGGCTTAAAACCGAAGTGCATTGATTCTTCATGTTAACTCCCAGTGCCCCTGCTATAGAATAAAAAATTGAAGTGCAATTTCTCTAGTTGCATATATAATGATATATAGTACGAAAATGCAGTTCATTTCACTGTTAGCGTGCATAACGCTTTGGCTTAATACTGTGCAGGAAATTACTATGCCTCCAAACCAGAAGATACCTCGATTGATTCACAACACAAAGCCCCTGAACTGCGTTGGACGAGAAGAGTGGGAGATGGCTGGATGGATAACACCTGAAATACCTAGGGGTTTCTTTAACACAAGAAACAGTACTGCGTACTCGGTGGAGGAAGATGTAGAGGATAAAGATGAAAAAGTGAACCAAAGATCACTCAAGATGGAGAAGGCAGTGAAGCAAAAAGCGTGCAAGATGAGGAGGACGACGACGATCTGGTCTTCATGGGGGAGCATGCGCAGAAAGATGATGAGGAGGATGATGATGAAGAGCAAATCATAACAGTTATGCAGCCAAGGTACACGCGTGTCTTTGAAACATTTGGCCACAATATGGAACGGATGATATAGCACCTCCACAAGCCAATGTTGAAACCCAGCAAGTTCGGCAAGTTCATGAGCAAACGATTCGTCGACGAAGAGATAGTGGAATTCCACCCAGGCCGCCTACTGCGCAACAAAAGAATCGGAAGCAAAATCAAGGAGATCCACAAGCAACCAAAAAAGTAAAGTTCTCAACACTTCTGCCTCCTCGCGATCCTAAATTACACATATCTGTTGTCACTCCTCCATGCCCAATAAACATCGGTGAGCTACAACCACCGTTAGAGAAAAAACAGTACACGCATGTAAGCTTTCTTGCCTAACTACTGCAGTTCACTTACGCATTCTTTCAACTTGTGCATTCTCATTAACAAAAAAACATTCCATATTGTGGTGTAGAATGAGAACATGCTCCAAGAACTTGTGCCTGAGAAAGGTATGCAATTCACAACATACGCTGCGGCGCAAGACTTCTACAACACGTATGCGAGGCATGCAGGCTTCGGCACACGCAAAAACGACGGATACAAAACAAACAGATACATAGTGTGCTCAAAGGAAGGCAAAAGCAAGGAAACTGTCATAGATTATGACAGAAAGCGAGAGAAAACAACAAAGAGGACTGGCTGCAAGTTGAGAATCAGAGTGAAAAAAATCAAGGACGTGTTTGTGATAGCAGAGATTGAGCTCAATCACAACCACATGATGATTGAGAGCCCGGCTATGCTTCTGCACATGCACTCACATAAGACGGATGATCCGTTACTTGATAAACTAGTGAAGGACATGCAGAGCGATAACCTGACGCACACGCAGATGATGTCAACCCTGTCAAGAATGCCAGGAGGGCTGCACTTTATGGGGCGCACTAGCCGTGACTGGGTGAAGAAGTATGTTCACTAAACAAAACGATATCTCGTCTATTTCATGTAGTTCTCTTGTGCATTTCTGTATGTCTTTAATGCTGCAAGTATATTATTATTTCGAACTGCAGGAATCACCAATTCGTGAGGGAGGAAATAGAAGACGATGTGAAGAAACTCCTGGCTTTCTTTGAGAAAATGCAGCAAATAAACCCGGAGTTCTTCTATGATTACGACAAAGATGTCGATAACCGTGTGCGAAACATCTTCTAGGCGAACGCGAGCTGCCGGGGATCCTACGAAGATTTTGGAGATTGTGTCACATTTGACACGACCTACAAGACCAAGAAGTTCCACATGCCTCTGGCCGTCTTCATTGGAGTCAACCACCACCTCCAAAGTACAATATTTGCTTGTGGCTCTCATCAGAGATGAAACAATACCGACTTTCGAGTGGTGTTCCGGACGTTCTTGCGTTGCATGAACAACAAGCGGCCAATCTGCATACTTACAGGTATGCTAAAAGAATGGGTTTAAATAACACTGCAGTTCACTGGCAAGTTTTGTAGTCCATTTCTTCCATCCAACGAAAAATCAGCAAAAGCAGAAAAAGATATGCAGTTCTCTCAATAACTCACTGCTTGTTTTTTCAAAAACATGCAGATCAATGCCCCTCCATGGATGCCACGATAATAAGTACGCTAATAGGCACACTGCACAAGTTATGCCGTTGGCATATACTGAAAAAAATACAAGATCACCTGTCCTTGCTGTACAAAGCATATGAGACATTCAAAGATGAGCTGACCTCAGTTCTCAACCACCCGCTAATGCCATCAGAGTTTGAACGCGGTTGGCATGAGCTCATGGAGAAGTATAACCTGAAAAATGATGAAATTATGAAGGCGCTCTGGACAGACCGAAAAGAATGGATATCAGCTTACTACAAGGAGGTGTTCTGTGCACGGATGACGTCGACAAAGAGAAGTGAAAGCATGAACCGGATCTTGAAGAGGAACTTTGTCAAGGAAAGACACGACCTACACATCTTTGCATCGCAGGTGGACAGGTGCATCCAGACAAGGAAGGGCGTCGAGCACGCGGAGACCATAGCTAACAAGGTATATAACTAGAGCAAATATTTTAAGCTGGATGACCAATTAATAAACACTACTCACTTTCTTGATTGTTGCTGTTTTTCTTTGTTTCACAGACGGAAATAAAGACTACTACTCAGTTTGGTTTCGAGGTTCAGCTCTCCAAGATTTACACCAGGGCGGTCTTTGCTGACTACAAGCAAACGCACAACCACAGCACTGCATTCAGATCAGAGCAGTCCCCTGACAACCCGATGAAATATTTGGTGCGCCACTACAACCAGTCAGATGATTTTGATTGGGCAAGACATGAGTTCCAGGTAGTTGCTGATGTGACGAACGGTATCTACGAATGCGAATGCAAGCTGTGGACACACACAAGTCAGTGAGACAAGAAACAAAAAATAAGCACACAAAAAACATAATGAAGTTCACTTATTGCTAGTAGCAAGAGATGAAAACAAAAAAAACCTTAGTGAAGTTCACTAGAAGAGAAAAACCAAGAAGTATTTATAATGCAGTTCACAAACCAAAATTGAATGTTGCATATTTATGTGAAGTTTGCTAACACAAACAACCGAAAAAATTCTTTGCTGCAGGCCTATTCTGCGTGCACATCATTTGCATGTTAGATCAGCTGCGGGTGGACAAGATACCTGAAGAGTACATATTGAAGAGATAAACATGGAACGCGCGCCAAAATGCAACTTTTGACCGCAAAGACAATGAGCAAACTGCTCCAGATGGGAGTTTGATGTTCTGCCGTAGGAGACTACTTGCAGAAATAGCGATGGACCTGGCAAACAGGGGTGTCAAATCGGATAGAGGGTACAACAAAGCTATAGCTGGGATGAGAGCACTCATACAAGAAGTCAACGTACTAAACGAAGAAGAAGAAGCAGAGAACATCAAGGATGCGCGGAGTGAAGAACAAGGAGAGGAGCGCGAACATGCCGCTGATGGTGCATCTCATAATATGGATGACACAATTCTTACCCCACCTGTTTCAAACACAAAAAGGAGAAAGAAAGAGAGCAAACCAGCCAATAAAAAAGCTGCAGCAAATTAAAAAGGCCCTGAAAAAAATAGCAGGCCTAAGCCAGAACTGGACAGCGAAGGAAGACCACTAGGGGGTAAGGATGTGCAAATCATGCAATAAGATTGCGGGACACAACTCAAGAACATGTAAGGAGAGGCTGAAAAAAATCTAGGCTGAAAATGCCGCCACAGATCACCAAGCTGACCAACAAGATGATATGACAAAGAGAAGACTATGTAGCGTCTACAACAAGAGAGAGAAGCATAACGCGAGAACTTGTCCAAATAGAACAGAAGAAAAAGATGACGAAGAAGATGCTAACAAAGAAGAGAACGAGGAAGAGAGCGAAGCTGATGTAACTGAAGAGGAATATGAGGAAGCAGAAGAGGAAGATGAGGAGGAAGAAGAAGAAGATGAAGACATCGACGAACCATCATCAAAAACGAGGGGGGGAGGCAGAATGCAGAATCCAGCGCGTAGGCAAGCATCACAGTCACACGGTCGCGTTACAAGGGGTAATGCGAACAACAAGAACAAAACAGAAGCAGCAACAACCATTGAAACAAATGCAGTGCAGAATTTGAGAAGAAGCAGCAGGAAGAGGACATAGCTCAACACATATACAGTTTTACCTTTTAAATATATTAACTTCATCCTTTTATATATTGTATCATATATGAGATATAGCTTGTGTTCAGTGGACTCCAAAAAAACAATTCAACATGTAATATTGAAGTTCAAAATGAATAGATATAACATAAAACAGATATACTTTGTGATCAATGTGCTGCGGGGGTATGCTTGATAAAATGCAATTCTCTTCTATATGAAAGAAATAAGATGAGAATGTCATTCTCAGAATGCACTTCTCTTCTATATGAAAACCCTGAGATCAGAATGTCATTTTGAGAATGCAGTTCTCTTCGTCGTATAGAATCTGAGATGACAAAAACAATATAGAATGGAGTTAGAAGAAAAATCTATAGAGTGAGACTAGGCTTCACATACACTGCAGTGCAGTGTGGTGCGTTTAAAGCTTACAGTGCAGTCCGCTTCGAGTATACAGTGCAGTGCGCTTAGTGCAAAAAATGTAAAATTGAGCTCTCACTTAGCAGACACAGTTGATTTTCTGTCTTCTAATACAATTTTTCCAAAATTTTGAACCTCGACGACAAACACGTTGAATTCCTCTTTGCTGTCCCATGTGATAAGGTGAGATGCAGTGCGGATACGTATATTTAAAAAAACTTGGCTGCTACTCATATGAGTGAATGCAGTGCGCTACGAACATGTTACAATTCACAGGAGGAATTGGCTGAAAGCTCCATTATGTACATATTTGACATTGTCACTGTCTGCCACAAAAGAAAAACACAAAACTAACTAGACCGGAATATACAAAAGCACACAGCATGGTGTGAAAAGTTTTGTAGATCGAGAACTACACACAACAACATACATACTGTTTACAGAAAGTTTTGGAGCACACACGAAAAGACATCAACACACATAAAAGATATGCTATCATTCTATGCCTCATCCTGATCCTGCGAATCCAGTTTTGGAGGAAGGCCAAGAGAAATGCAGAGATTTCTTAGATCCTACGGGAACTCGGTGACTACGACCATGTTATCAGGGTGGAATTGGATCTGGAACAAGAACTCAGCCTTCCATTCCTCAACAGCAGCTTCCTGTGATGAAGCAAAAAAATAAAATAAACAAAATACAAGATCATCTACAAAAAGAACTAACAAAACAAAATCAAAGAATGACGGATTATTATTGGGTTAAAAAAAGATACTTACATTATGCTTTGCGAATTTCACAACAAAGCTTTTGCCGTCGTAAAACTGAGCCATCTTCAGAACAAAGAAGCCGCACTCGTGGGGCCCTGTTCAGGGGCGCCCAAAAAGCTAGCTTTCTTTGAAACATCGATCCAGTCTACCGACTCCTTTCTCTTGTACTCCTTTTCTCCATAAACCTTCTTCAACAATGCAGTCATCCTGATCATCTGGTGAAAATAAAAAAACCAAAAATACATATCACAAAACTGTTGTTCGACACACGCACACATGAAAAGAAGAAGAAGGTGAAAAAGGAAAAAATTTACCATTTCAGTGAGGTCGCTGTGGTATTCAGACTTATGCCACCTCGTTGTTTGATCAAACGGTCCGCTGTACCTCCTAGTGTCATGAATATCAAGGGTATCGCGGTGCCTATTCATCGTGTATAGCGAGTAATGCTGGTCTTTCATCCGTGGTAACAGAATCTGATTTTGTTTCATCAAAATTGTTATGGGTTTGATGAGTGAAAAAAGGATTACTGAAAAAATGGGAGAGAAAATAAGTACATAAGGCTGAACCAGCAAATCTGATAACTTACTAATTTGCAATCAAGAAGGTTCTCATCATCACGAACAAAAACTTTGAACTGCTTTACTGCATCATCAACATTAAACTTGATGTGGACAAAAGACAACACAACGTTTCCATCTTTATCTCTATCCGCGTGATAATTCATTTGAAGCACATACTACGAGTGGGTAATTCACAAAAGAACGTTAATGCAGTTCCCCCTCAAAGTTCACTCTGGCGCTTAATGAAAAACAGATCACACTTCTCTAATAGTATGCAGTTCACTCTTCTCCCAATTTGTTTCATTTAAGATACATGGGTTAACACAATAATGTATGCAGTTCAGTACATTGCTAATACAAATTATTAGACACTATTAACTGCAATTCACTCCAGCAGAAAAAAGAAAAAAGGGGAAAAGAGAAATACCGTGATAAACAAAGGGGACAGAAGAACGCGTTCGCTAGATCGATAAACCACATTCACATGCTTGTCATTCTTCCAGTACCTGATGATATGATCCATCAATTCCGAGTCCATGAAACCAGCTCTGGTGAAAGTTAAGAACATGTAGTCCACATTCACACTGTAGACTTTGACATGATTCCTGTGCATGAAAAGCGCGGACCCGCACAAAACAAACGGCGAGGGTGGGGGATTAGGAACACAAAGGAAAAACACACACACATTAAAAATCAAAGCGAAAAAACTAACGAAAAAAGAACCGACTCGTTGTATTTCTGCCTGAATGGTGTGCTCGTGATGAGTTGCAAGTCTTTCCTCATCTCCGCAAGATAGCTGAAACTCGCAGGCTTCAACTTCTGTACCGGAGATCTAAACTTTGATGGCTTCTGCACAGGCCTCTTATTTGATAGAACTAGTGCCTCACTGTCGGTTGGGCGTTCCACAGCTGCGCTCCTGGTCCTCCTACGCATTGGTGGTGGCCTCTCAAAATCATCATCAGTATCTTCAGCATTCAGAGGGCTGACTGCTTTCTTCCCACGCCTGACCTTGACAGGAGATTTCTCAAGAGCTTTTTCATTCGAAGGGCTGGCACCACTCCTCAACCTCTTACACACCGGTTCTTTTCCAAGCTTAACAGGGGGTTCATCAAGGACAAAATTCTGAATTGTTGGAGTGTGAACCTGAGTTTCAAACAAGGTAATACCACCTTGGTGTGCTCCTTCGTCAAAGCCTGCACAAAAAATGGATAATGAGCAAAATGAAAAGAATCATCAAGTTCACTAACAAAAGTCATTTTAACATGCAAATGGAGTTCTACTAAAAGCTTAACAAAAGTAGTGGACCTCCCCTTTCTGTATCAATGAAGTTCACTTAATAAAAGGGTGTGTGACTGAAAAAATGTAATAACCTTCTTTAAAAATTAAAAGTGATGTCTGGTCCAGACAGCAATGCGACCATGTCAGCCAACTATAGAGCATCGCCTTCCTCATGTAGCCAATGTGCTCCTTCCCAAACTTGGCAATCGTTTCACCATCCCAGGTCTGCATGAATTGGAAGATGTAAAATCCACAATCATGCCTGTAAGAAAACCAAGATAAACACATTACTAATGCAGTTCACTCAATAATGAAGTGATACTGATGTTAGTAAAACAATGCAGCTCCCTACACACAAAACCGAGGGAGAACAACTAATAACACATTAGTAATGCAGTTCGCTCAAGGGAAAGGTGCTTCTAATTTAGTAAAAACAATGCAGCTCACTTACACAAAAAAACTGAAGGATGAAAAAGAAAGGACAACAAGTACAAACCCGTTTCCCTGTTGCGGGACATTAACATGAGTTAGCACAAAGCTGTCAAGGGTGGGATGGTTCAACGGCTCATCGCAGCTTGCGCTACCATATTTCCAAACTTTTTTGATGTTCCTGACCATTTTCCCGAAGACAAGATTTGCAGGAGCGCTGTCGGCACTATTGTATGAGTCGAGAAACTCAAAACTCTTCTCTAGCAGGTTCAAAGTAACCAAGCAGTAGTGGCCTATCGCGTCCTTCATTTTTGCGGGAGGAGGATCAAATGTTGCAAACATAATCTGAATTAAAAAAGAATAAAACAAACCAGATGAGAAAATAGAAAAACAGAAAACTTATTTCAAGATGACGAAAATGGTCAAAATGCGTTACCAAGTTTTTCTTGTCCACACGTTCCTCTGCGCTTGAAGAAAACATCTTTTTCAAAGCCCTATTTGTGGCACCGCCGTTCCAAATGGAATTCTGCCAAAAAGACAAAACCAGAGAGTTAATGAAAATGCTTATAGCACAATAAAAATTGGATGAGGGATAAATATAAATTAATGAAAATGCTTACATATAGGTTGTACGGGACAATCATCGTTTGAGATCCTTTGAACCTCTCAGCTAACATAGAGATGCCAATATTTGCGAGGCGTGTGCTCAGCATTCCATACGGTCAAAAAGACTTGCCAACCTGACTGATAGTAATATCATCAAACTCGTCCTTGAATGCAACTAGATGCCTTCAGACAAGAAGAAAAAGCCCAGCAAAAAGTGATAAGATGGGTGTCCCTGAAAAAGTAACATATTAAATAACCGGGGTGTAAGACAAAAAATGTCATACTTCTTCTTATTATCCCTCCTAGCCCTCGTAACAGCGTCATATAACTCATTGTATCTTCTCAGAAGAGCTGGATCAATGCTCGAAGGAGTAACAACAGGTAATTCCTCATCTGCATACGGAGTGGGAACGATATCAGAGAATAAAACAACACGGTCCATTCGCCCGGGAAAGAACAAAAATAATGCAGTTTGCTTACCTTCGGTTTCAGAATACATTTCCTGCGGCTGCTCAGATCCATCTTCACTGAGCGTCAAGTGATCCAGCCCGGTAATATCATCGTCAAGCGACGCTTGATTGCTCATGTCCTGAGAGAGTCTTGGATGTTCCTCTTCAGAACCAATCGAAACTGTCTCAGCTGGGACTTTGGTTGTCTCGGCTGGGAAAGCCAGATTGCCATCAGATTGCTCGGGGGCGCGAGGGGCGACACAAAATTTCTCAGGCACCTCATCGCCAAGCAACAAAACAGTAGGCCCAACAACACCATCAATGCCAGCGGATGTCCCCGTAGCATCAAATCCAACTCTAGGAGATCCTTCTCTCTCTTCTGCCATTTCAACTGTAACACGAGGAGCTCCTTCTCTCTCTTCATGCTTATCACCATCCACAATATCCTCCCTTCCTTCTCTCTCTTGTGCCTTATCAGCCTCAACAGAACACTCCCCTCCTTCTCTACCTTCTGCCTAATCAACCTCCGCATTAGGCTCCTCTCCTTCTCTCCCTTCTGCATTATCATCCTCCATGGTGCGCTCCGCTTGGATTTCAACATTTAATCCGCAGTTCAGATGAGTTAAAAATAAAACACATTACACAAAGAGAGAATGCAGTTCACTAAGAAAACGGACCATGAAGCTCGCATGAAAAATAAAAATAAAAAACAAAATGCAAATTCTCTATACTCACCAGACAAGCATCGCCTTCCATCTCTTTAGACTTGTCAGCCTCGTCGTCCTTGTCAGCGTCACCCTCTGCCTCCTTCCCATGTATTTCGACGTTTGATTCGCCGTCCTAAAAAACAAAAACATAAATAAAACTATTATACAAAATGCACTTCTATAACAAAGCCAACACCAGATCATGTAGTTCACAGCTAAAATGTTGCTTCTTCTCTAAACAACAACTGCAGTGCACTACCACTACTGGTGCACACTAGAAAAAAAGTTAAAACTGCAGTTCGCTGCCACTGCTGGTGCAACTATGATTCTTTGTTTTGGACACTACAAAAAATTAAACAATGAAGTCCACTGTAAAAAAATAGGAAGAAATCAAACCTTGTCAATGACGCCTTCGTCAAGAGGATTGTCTTTGGCAGCTTCATCAACAGGGGACAATGGCCCATCAAACAAAAAAAATCAGAATCAACACCGTAGTGGTCGTGGTGGTCATCATCACGACAAGCGTTAGCATTAGAAGATTCTCCTCCACACTGCGAAAAGAACAAAAGGATGCGAAAACAAATAGTCAATGCCACAACACACAGAAAAAATCAATAACAAAATAGGTAAAAAAAAACTGTTCACATATGAAAAAAAGACGTACATCCACAGCTGCGCGGTCAGGCAAAGAAGGCCGGATAACATGTTCACGCCTGTTCATTTCCTTCACAATTGCCTCAGCCTCCTGCTCATACCTTGCACACTTGTCATCCTGAGACTGCTTAAACTGAACAAATGAAGACCTGATATTCGTAATTGTCTGCTTAAGGAATTCAAGCTGCCCACGGTCAAAGTTATGAGCGGCCTCAATTTCTGCTTCAGAAGGGCCTTTGCCTTCAGGAAACAATCCAGCAATATTCCTCATCCTGGAACCGGATGTTGGGAAATCAGAAGTTAAATTGATGACCCTGTCGAGAAGCTCATCGACCTGAACAAATTTATTGCCATCAGCAGAAGCCTCGCCAGAAAAACCTCCAGCAGCCGCCCTAGCAAAACCATTAACCCGTCGAATTGGAGAACACCTAGCAAGAGAACTGTCATGCAGTTCGGCAACTGGAGTCCGCTTGTACACAATGTCCTCTTCCGCCTTCCACTGAACAAATTAACAAAAAAAAGATGCAGTTCACAAATAAGTACATAAGAGGTTCACATTTAGCATGGCGAAAAAAGGAATAAAACAAACACAAAGGCTGGCTATGCACTGACCGGCAGCTTGCCAAACTTGTAAGTATCAAGGTGTATCTTTCCCTTGACAATAATGTCGGCGTTGTGAATCTTCTTCAACTGCTCATGGGACAGTATTGCAGCACGTGGCGTGCGTGTATGCATAACCGATACAGTGCGAAGATTCAATGAATCGAGGTACATGAACAGGGGCACGATGGTGCAACCCTCAGCGCAGTTCTGCTTGCTCCCTTTAGAATTCCACTTGTACACAGCGGCCTGCAGCTCGTCGACAACAAGCTGACAAAAGTCCATGCTAGCCATATATGCAAAATCCAAGTTTTTAACCATAACAGCTACCCTGGACAACCGAGTTGCAGGGCTGGGGCAAAGCAAGCTCTAGAAAACAATGAGAAAAAACCTTCATAGTCTTATTAACCTTCGCAGGGTCCGCATCCAGCGTGCGAAGTAAAATAAGCAGGTCCTTCACATCTATGCTACGAGAATGGTTGAAACCAAGTTCATCCTTCAGATTAGCCAGCGAATCATCATGGCCGCTGACATCAGGCTTGGGAGCAGTGTGAGAACCCATAAGGAAATCAAAAATGTGATGGACAGCCTCACGATTGATTTCCAGAACCTTGTTTGACCCGCAGTCCAATCTCATCGTATCAGGGTCGATCTTTCCCATCAGCTTGCACATGAGAACACGAGGAACATTCTTCTTTACTTTCAGGTTGAAAACAATGCCAAAACCTGCTTGCCGCACCAAAGTTCTGTGTGGCTCATCCAACAAGGCAACAGCTTTGCATACCTTTGGAATGGAGAGCCGAACAGTCTTGTTAAAAAGCCATTCATGCGCAACATCTTCTTCAGACCTCTTCCTCTTGGTACTCTGAGCAATCTACAAAAAAAGAATAAAAAATGGAGTTCACATCAGCAACTCATGCGAAACAACTTTAAAAACAGTAAAAATAAATAAATAGTGTATACCTTCCTAACATCAACATCCTCCTCATCAAAATCATTGTCCAGCGCTTCTCCAGCTGCATTTTCCCATGCCAGCTAAGATGGACGCAAAAAATCAACACCCGAGTAATCGTCCGCGCGTGTCCGCTTTCCTTGAATCCCATGCACATCAACCTCAGCATAATTAGGCATGTTTGAGTAATCAACACGCGGGCTCCGCCGTGGAGAACTTAAACCTTCCTCTACAACAGTGTTGAGTTTTCTCTTCATAGGATTCTTTGCGGAGGCAAACTTAGCAGTCTTCTTTGAATCTGCAATCCTCCTTCTTATCTCCTTAACCTCATCAAACTTTACTTGCTTCACCTTATGAGCCTTCTCGAAAGTCTTACCGAGCTGATACATCCAAAACGTATCTATAATTTCTGCTTGCTCCATGCCTCTTTTGGGTGATATTGCTATGATATTTATACACTTCCATACACTTTTGATCATATTTGGACTAACCTATTAACTCAGTGCACCCCAGTGCCAGTTTCTGTTTTCGGCTGTTTTTGTATTTCAGGTTTTCACATTACGAGAACTGCCAGGAAAAATCCAGAAAAATTATATAAAAAATCAGCGTTCCAGAAACTACCGTGCGCCCGAAGGACAGCCGGGGGGGGGGGGCACCAGGGCTCCAGGCGCCCTGGCGGCGCGCCCCCCTGGGCCGCGCCGGGGGGGCGCCTGGGCCCCCCGAGGCTCCTCCAATGCCCCTCTTTGGCATATATTTACACCGTGTTGCGGAAACCCTGATTCCAGACCCCTTTTCTCCAGACGCGATTCCGATCTCCGCCGCCATCGCCATCAAGCTTCGGGGGACCAGAATTCCTGCGCCGGCACCCTACCGGGACGGGGAAGTGCCCCCGGATTCATCTCCATCGACGTTGCTTCCTCCCTCCATGATGCGGGAGTAGTTCCTCCTCGGGGCTGAGGTTCTTACCAGTAGCTATGTGGTCAATTCTCTCTTCCATGATGCGATCTTCGTTGTGATCATAGGCTATGTTAATCTAGGGTGATCCCATGATATTTCCCCTTCCTCTATGTATTGGATTGATGTACCCACTTGTCTTTATCTAGTATAATCCCCGAGATCAAGGTGACAGCGGTCTATTGGACATGGATTAGAAAAATATTTTCATGAGTGATTTCCTCTCTTGTGTATTGATTGAAGATTGAGAGTCTCTTGCTGCTTGTCTTTGACTATCCTTTAGATATGTTGTGGTGATTGTGGTACTCTCTTTGGATGGCCGCGGTGACATTGGGAAATCCTTAGATTGAGAACTACGAACTTTGAGGTGTGCTTTTGTAGCCCTACATAATTCTCGTCCTCTCTTGACCACGAAGGAATGACCTCCGGGTGCGTCCCCCTTGCATGTTTTATGGGAATTATCATGTGATTCGATTATGTTAATGTTGTTGGGAGTTGCCACTAGTGAAAGTATGAAGCCTAGGCCTTGTTTCCACCATTGCAATACCGTTTTTGCTCACGTTTACTACTTGTTTGCTTGCTGCACTTTTTCTTACATATTTATATTACCTTGTTTTGCCATCCATATCAATTGCCATTTAACCTCTCTTCGCCGAACTAGTGCACCTATACATCTAACAAGTGTATTAGGTGTGTTGGGGACACAAGAGACTTCTTGTATCTTAGTTGCAGGGTTGCTTGAGAGAGACCATATTCAACCTCTACTTCCCTGAGTTCGATAAACCTTAGGTCATCCACTTGAGGGAAATTGATGCTGTCCTACAAACCTCTGCGCTTGGAGGCCCAACATAGTCTACAAGAGTAGAAGCGTGTGTAGACATCAAGCTATTTCTGGCGCCGTTGCCGGGGAAGTGAGTGCTTGAAGGTATATCTTTAGATCTTGCAATTAAATCTTTTCGTTTCTTGTTTTTAGTTTCACTAGTTATGTTTATGGAAAACCGTGCTATTGGATCGTTGCTTGCGGGAAGACGCCCCACACCTGTGGTGGTTGCTCCTCCCCCTACTAAAATTGTGCCCTATAAAATACTAGCTGGTATTATCGATTATATTTTGGCTAATCGTTATGCAGGAGATAGACATCCCGGTGAACACTTGCTATATCTGTCACAATTATGTTCATTATTTAAGCTTGCAGGTGTATCAAGGGAGTTTGTCATGAGGAAATGGTTCGCCGTATCGCTTATAGATAAAGCTTCAGAATGGTATAGGCTACTAAATGACTCTCACCTGCTGGAGTGGGAAGAGATCCAGTCTCTCTTTTACTCCAAGTTTTATCCTCTTCATGAAGTTTATGAGAATAGGAATTATGTTTATAATTTTTATCCTCATGACGGAGAAAGCATAGCTCAAGCTTGGGGGAGACTGAAAACGTTAATGCTAAAAGTCCTAACCATGGGCTCCCCAAAGATATGATTATTACTAATTTCTATGCGAGGCTCTCTCGACAGGATAAAGATTTGCTCGATGCTTCCTCTATGGGTTCTTTCACAAACGAAAAGACTGATGCTAAATGGGAACTCCTTGAAAGAATTCAACGCAACACTGAAGATTGGGAGATCGACAAAGGTAAAGAGTCTGGTATAATTTATGAGTATGATTGCATTAAGTCCTTTGTTGAAACTACAAGTTTTAATAAGTTTAGTGCCAAGTTTCGACTTGATTCTCAACTCCTTGTTGATTTCCTCAAATCTTTTACTTCACATCTTAATATGCCTAAGGAGGATTGGATCAAGCATCATAAACCTTTTAAAGAGATTTGCAAAGAAAATGAAATTGTTCATGATGATTGCAACATGCATGATCCAATTCCTAAAAATGAAGTTTTATATAAGCATGTTAATTTTTGTGGAGTGGATAGACCTTGTGAAAAGCCTATGATTGAAGAAGAGAAGTATTGTAAGCAACATAAGCATGAAAGAACAATCACTTGGGTCAGAGATTTAAATGAAATTGCTAGAGAATTGTGTGACCTTTATCCTTTTACTTGTGAACTTTGCCGTATAGAGGGTCACTTTAATTTTCAATGCATGAACTTTCAAAACATAACTGTTAACCAGTTGTGTGATAACATGATCACCTCTGATCTTTATGATGAGCTTATGTTATTTTTGATGTGTGAAGAGTTAACAGAAAGGACTCCTAGGCTAGATGTTAATGCCATAGGAATAAAAAACACTTTGCAAAACTGCCATCTCTATTGTGTTGTTAATTGCCATGAAAATGATTACATAAGTAAGATTAGAAAGGAGGGAACTTTACCAAAATATAAAAATGTCTCTTATATTTCTGCTAATAAAAAGGAGAGTTTCTCCCGAGTTTCCTCTATTGTTTCTAATGATTAACCAGGATATGTGGAGAAGCTTCATCTCCAACCACTCCCTCCTAAGGTGAAGAAGAAGGAAAAGAAGAGGAGGAGGAAGCAGAGCAAGAAGGAAGAAGAATGGGTATCAACCTGGCCTGAGCATATTCCTCCCATCAACTTTTATCCTAACGGTTGTAAGTTTAAAGAAGAAGGTGAAGTTTATTGCCTTAATTATCATCTTGATGATACGTCCGTAGGTACTATTGAAGATGATTTTGATTATGATATGCATGTTACTTATTGTGATTGGGAAAATGATGATAATGCTACTTATGATCTTGAAAATCTTTTTGATACCAACTCTGAAAGTGATGATATGGGAAGCTCTAAGCTTGGGGATGATAGGATTGCAAATCCTTTACCCACTAGTGATGTGATAATTGATAATTCTCTTGCTAGTAAGAATAAAGACAACATGATTACAAATATAGTTGCTAGCAATGATAATGCTCTTCTCTACTATGATGATGTTATAACTCCAGTCTATAGTGATTATAAAGGTACCTATGACATAAGGAGAAATTATCCTTATGAAACTTGTCATAATCATGGAGGGAATTACTCCCTTGTTGAACACCACCCTCCTAATACACAATTAATCTATAGTGTTCAAGTTGTTTATGATAGTCCTACTCCCACTATTACCAATGAGAAAGATTATGCTTATGTGGAGAGTAAGAGTACCTTTTTGCATGTGGATCATGATAACAATGCTTTATGTGATGCTTATATTGTTGAGATCATCCATGTTGCCACTGAAATTTATAATGAGAGAGGGAGACTTGGTTCTAAATATCTTAATAATAAGAAGTTTCCTCTCTTTATGGTGAATATTTTGAAGTTATGCTTGTTATGCCTTCCTATGCTAATTGCTTTGTGCTTCAATGAATTATTCTATTGCAATATTCCTATGCATAGGAAGCATGTTAGGCTTAAATGTGTTTGATATTTTCTTCTTGATGCTCTCTTTTGTTCTTCAACTCTTATTCCTACGAGAGCATCATTAAAGTCTTATGCCTAGCTTAAAGGCATAAAAGAAAGCGCTTTTGGGAGGCAGCCCACAATGAATAAAATTTTATTTTGCTTTTGTTGTGTCTTGATGTTGTTACTACAGTAGCATCATCATTGTATCTTTACTTTTCAGCTTTGTGCCAAGTGTAGCCTCTGATTGCAAGAAAGTTCAAAAGTTGTGACGTGCTGTCCAGGAAACAGATTCTGTCCTTGGACAGAAAAATTCGTATAAAATCACCAGATCATCTTTTTGGTCTGAATTTTTTCGACAGCGTGCTCTATATAATTGTCTTTTGTGCGTCTGTTTTGAGTTTTTTGATTAGAGTTGCAGAAGTGCCCCGAACAAATCATTTACTACCTGCTGTTCTGTTTTTCACAGATTCTGTCCTGTTTTGCCTTTCCTGCATTCTGCAAACCTTGAGCTTGCTTTTTCTTTGCAAAAACCTCTTGGCAATCTTGAGAAACAGTAGACCTTCAAGAATATCCTTATTTCCAGCAAGGAACAATTATTTTATTAAGGGTACTAACCTCGCTAATCAGATTATGATGAGTTATGTATGAAGGGAGTTTTCAAGTGTGCGAGGGAAGATGATAACAAGATTCAGGAGTGTCAAGCGCTCAAGCTTGGGGATGTCCCCATGCACCCCCAAGAAATATTCAAGGAGACTCAAGCGGCTAAGCTTGGGGATGCCCCCGTGCATCCCCTTCTCCATCAACATTATCAGTTCGTCTTTCGTTCCACTATATTTTAATCACTTCATGTGTTATGTGCTATGCTTGGAGCGTCTTGCTTTTAGTTTTCTTTAGTTTTTCATAACGCGTCGGAACTCAGCTTTCTTTATGTGGGAGAGAAACAGGCTCCACTTCTACCTAGAACATAACATAGAATTTTCATGTCTATCCTTGCTGTGTGTGTTCTTTGTCTTGTAATAGCTACTATCATGTTCAGCTCTTAGCCTTCATGCTTATCTTTTCAAAGAGCTTTTGTTTAGTTGGTTTCTTGAACTCTCTTTAATTACCATGCTCACCTTATTAAGAGAGTTTGCTTCCGTTGCATTGGTTGATATGTCTATGATAAAGATGCTACATGCATGATGGCGCTTAGTAGTTCATGTTTTCTTATGGTTAGTCTCAAATAGCTGGGGGTTCCCAATGTGTTATTGGAATACCAACATGATTTGTTTGCCTATGATGTGGTATGGTTTAGTAATATCTTCCTTCGAGAATTTATTTTGATTGACTTGGCGTATGCTCGCGCATATTTAAGACTGTAAAGAAAGTCTGTCAAGCCTTGATGATCTTTTGTTTCTGAGTAGCGATATAACTACCATGCCTGATTCAATGTTGCTTTGTCGCTCTGCATGATTACGACCGTCATTGCTCTCTTAGTTGGTCGCTCCCAGTCTTTTGCTAACCTTCGCCTGTACTAAGCGGACTGACTGCTTGTGCATCCACATCCTTTAATCCAGTTATGCCATATGAGTCCACCATACCTTCCTACATGGTATTTACCTGCCATTCCTAACGGAGACTTGCATGTGCCATCTCGAAATTATTCAAAGAAAAAGCATTCTTATTTTGTGCCTCTGTTGTAAGTTCATGAGGAAGTAGTGGTTAATTCATGACCTTTTTAAGTTGGACAAGCTTCACCCCAGGGTTGCATGTATAATGTGCAAACCCATAATACGAGAAGGAACGGGCATTGAGTGCGCCCGGCTCAAAAAGATAATATAACAAACAAACCCTCCTTCACGCTTTGTTCATGAGAAACCAGAAAACTTTGGGAGTGATAAAAAAAGGAGATTAAGAGGATGTGATCGTCCTCATTCGGGAGCCGTTCCTCGAAACTTGTCCATCTCGAAAAGTGATTGAGTTGTCTGCTAGCATTCGTTGACGAAACATGCATGATCTAAAATAAATTATTACCTCTATTTTAAAACCAAGAGCTCGGGTACATGTTTTGTCTTTGATTCTGACTACGGGTTTTCAACCTTGCCAACAAAAGCCACGGTTCGAGAGTCTCCACCTTCTTTTAAAAGCACCAACTACTGAGAGCATGATTGTCATTCTGAGTGTAATGTGCATTGTCCCAAAGTAGCATTGTCTTTTGCATGATTGTGATATCGTTTATTCTGAAATCATTGTATCTAGTCATCACTTAAACCTTGGAGGTGCCCCTGCATTTATGTTTTGCTTCACTAAAGGGGGCAAGCTAGATATCACTTTATCATATCTGCACATCATGTTCATTGCAAATCTATTTGATGTTTCAGTATCATATTGTAAAACTTTCAGTCCTTTGTGATTTTCTCATGAGGCAACTTAATTACTATAGATCCATTGTCTCAGTAAGCTTTTGTCATATGACTATGAAAAAGTCCTATATGGTTAATAGCATGTCACCACAGAAATTATTCTTGTTATCATTTACCTACTCGAGGACGAGTAGGAATTAAGCTTGGTGATGTTGATACGTCCAAAACGTATCTATAATTTCTGCTTGCTCCATGCCTCTTTTGGGTGATATTGCTATGATATTTATACACTTCCATATACTTTTGATCATATTTGGACTAACCTATTAACTCAGTGCACCCCAGTGCCAGTTTCTGTTTTCGGCTGTTTTTGTATTTCAGGTTTTCACATTACGAGAACTGCCAGGAAAAATCCAGAAAAATTATATAAAAAATCAGCGTTCCAGAAACTACCATGCGCCCGAAGGACAGCCGGGGGGGGGGGGGG
>LR738710.1:558900810-558911136 GCA_902687465.1 Secale cereale | reverse complement strand
GGGGGGGGGGCACCATGGCTCCAGGCGCCCTGGCGGCGCCCCCCTGGGCCGCGCCGGGGGGGTGTGCCTGGGCCCCCCGAGGTTCCTCCAATGCCCCCCTTTGGCATATATTTACACCGTGTCGCGGAAACCCTGATTCCAGACCCCTTTTCTCCAGACGCGATTCCGATCTCCGCCGCCATCGCCATCAAGCTTCGGGGGACCAGAATTCCTGCGCCGGCACCCTGCCGGGACGGGGAAGTGCCCCCGGATTCATCTCCATCGACGTTGCTTCCTCCCTCCATGATGCGGGAGTAGTTCCTCCTCGGGGCTGAGGTTCTTACCAGTAGCTATGTGGTCAATTCTCTCTCCCATGATGTGATCTTCGTTGTGATCATAGGCTATGTTAATCTAGGGTGATCCCATGATATTTCCCCTTCCTCTATGTATTGGATTGATGTACCCACTTGTCTTTATCTAGTATAATCCCCGAGATCAAGGTGACAGCGGTCTATTGGACATGGATTAGAAAAATATTTTCATGAGTGATTTCCTCTCTTGTGTGTTGATTGAAGATTGAGAGTCTCTTGGTGCTTGTCTTTGACTATCCTTTAGATATGTTGTGGTGATTGTGGTACTCTCTTTGGATGGCCGCGGTGACATTGGGAAATCCTTAGATTGAGAACTACGAAATTTGAGGTGTGCTTTTGTAGCCCTACATAATTCTCGTCCTCTCTTGACCACGAAGGAATGACCTCCGGGTGCGTCCCCCTTGCATGTTTTATGGGAATTATCATGTGATTCGATTATGTTAATGTTGTTGGGAGTTGCCACTAGTGAAAGTATGAAGCCTAGGCCTTGTTTCCACCATTGCAATACCGTTTGTGCTCACTTTTACTACTTGTTTGCTTGCTGCACTTTTTCTTACATATTTATATTACCTTGTTTTGCCATCCATATCACTTGCCATTTAACCTCTCTTCGCCGAACTAGTGCACCTATACATCTAACAAGTGTATTAGGTGTGTTGGGGACACAAGAGACTTCTTGTATCTTAGTTGCAGGGTTGCTTGAGAGAGACCATCTTCAACCTCTACTTCCCTGAGTTCGATAAACCTTAGGTCATCCACTTGAGGGAAATTGCTGCGTCCTACAAACCTCTGCGCTTGGAGGCCCAACATAGTCTACAAGAGTAGAAGCGTGTGTAGACATCACGAGCGCAATCGCTTTCTACCTTTTCCTCTCAACATCAGCTGCAATTTTTTCAGGGACCATCCAATCCTGTGTAACTGGTTCTGTGCCATCAACATATTGCGACTGGGTTTCACTCAATTCAGGTAGAATGCTTCCCTGATCAGATGTACGTCCACCTACAACATCGGCTGTGAAATAATGTGTAATCAAATAGTTAACACCACCACCCCCGGACCCACCAGGACATAAAACTGTAGGTAAGAAAAATATAAGAAAATATGTGTGTGAGAGGGAGACCTAAACTTAATGCAACTCATATCAATTTGGCCACACAATGTACAAATGAAGTGCTCTCTTCAGCAGTTTATGTTTAACAATTAAAACATAACAGAAAACTTAATGCAGTTCATGTCACTCGAATATCAATTTGCCGCGTGTCTGAAATGGACCTTGGTAAAGGGATATATGATGCAGTGCACTAATTCGTTCAGTAAGCAATTGACCACATATAAAATGAAGTGCGCTTTGATATACAAAACAAAACAAATTCATGCAGTTCTATGAGAGGGAAAAACTAAAACTTAATGCAGCTCATATCAATTTGGCAACCACATGTGGATAGACAAAAAAATACAAAGCAATGTACAAATGCAGTGCTCTCTTAGCAGTTTATGTTTAATAATTAAACATAACAAGAAACTTAATGTCATGCCAAAAAATAAAAAAACTAACTTGAGGCAGTTCATATCAGTTTGCCACATGTCTGAAAATGGGCCTTGGTAAGGGAATCTATGATGTAGTGCACTATTTCGTTCAACAAGCAATTGACCGTGTATAAAAAATGCAGTGCACTTTGATGTACTACCAAATGGGGGAGCCATGCTGACTGGTGAGGCATCAATTGGGGAGGAAGAAGCTGTATTATCTAACGAAGATAAAAATAGAAAGAAAAGTATCAGGCTGGAGCGGCATTATAATAGAACTACAAAAGCAGTTCGCTTACATTTCCCTCCAAATCTTGGACTTCTTCTAGTAGGAGAAGACATGTTGTATCTGCAAACAGAAAGGGATAACAATTAAACCCTAGACATCAACCTAAAAACAGACAGAAAAAAAACCTAGATGCACATTGCTAAAATTTTGAAGGCCAAAAAACCACAACCAAAAGTTTCAATCCATAGGGCATTACGATTCGAGCATACGAAAATAAGTTAAGAAAAGGATGCTGGCTCCAAAAAAACCCTAGCACCCGATCGGGAACGCCCATGGCGATTTCCGGCGCCGAAATCGACGGAGCAGACGGGAAGATATGGGGCTCACCGTGAGATGCTGTGACGGCCGGAAGAGGAGGCTGCGGACGGCGACGGCGGAGGAGGCACGCCTGCGGACGGCGGCGGCTGCGGGCGTCGTCGCTCTCCACCACGAGAGGAAGGGATTTTCGTGCGGGAGAGAGGAATGAAGGGGAGGGCGAGAAACAGAGAAGAAGAGAAGCTTAATGACTAAAAGACTGGGCCCACGAGTCAGCGGCACAAATTAAAATAACCTCCTCTACGAGCACGGCCCACAGGTCATAGACAAAAAGAAAAAAACGGCTCGGTTAACACGATGTAGTTCGGTTACAAACAACGAAGCGGTTCGCCTGCGAACAAACAAACCTCACTTCAGAATGCTTGTTAAAACTGCCCGAAATATACGCGCCCACGATGGCCCGACACAAGCGAAGCGCCGCGCGACCGCTCCTCTCTCCGGCCGGTTGGAAAACGCGCGAAGCCCACGATCCCCATGAACACAAACACGATCGCCATGCCGGTTGGAGGACGAGATCGTGCGCTCGGCAGATGTTGCTGCCGCTCCCCTTTAAATTCCGCGCTCCATCACCCTGATCAGTCAGAAAACACACAACACTACGCTTCCTCCTCCTGTTCCTCCTCTTTCCAGCCATGCCGTTCACCAAGGTCTACAAGGATGTCGAGGCGCACGGAAAGACCGTGCTCATGGTGGTCTACACCAACGACGTGGACGCCATGGCGAGGTACGTCAACGAGTACAAGGATGTTCTCTGGGGGCGCCGCGAGAAGATCGTCGGCATCGACCTCGAGTACACCCCTGACAAGAGGGACGCCGCCGTGATTCAACTCTCCATCGGCAAATATCACCCAGTGCTGCTTTTCCAAGTATGCGGTACAATGGGCAAGAGATGCATCACCTTCGACAAGTTCCTTAGCGACCCAAAGTAAGCCATTCTTTCTACTGAGTAAAATATAGTTGCAGGCCGATGGGTCTCTCCTTGTCATTTGTATGCAGTTTTATTTGTCGTATGTATGCAGTTCGCAAAAGAATAACTTGTGGTTCACTTCACTTAGGTACGAGTTCGCTGGTTTCTGCATCGACCAAGACAAGGAGAAGCTTTCACGCTGCAACCTGTACATCCCCAACTTCACCGACATTCAGGCGAACTGGAGGGCGAAGCAACGAAGACACTGGACTCAGTTGGCGATGTATCTGCCATCATCATCGACGACTACTACGCAGACATGAAGAGAAAGATGATAGACCAAGAGCACCACCAGTGGACTTGGATTCTCAGCAGGAGGCACATTGAGTATGCTGCCAAGGACGCCTACACTGCGTTCGAGATATGGAACCGCATCACCACAGGGCAGAATGGCCTCACCCGCTCTATAAAAGAGAAGACAAGGAAGCACCCGAGGTCATCCTGGGGGATGGGGAGCAGGGGGGGATCACCTTCCACCTCCACCTGGCCCGAGTGGAACTGATGAAGCAGGCCAGATGCTGATAGCCAAGGGTTCCTGTCACAATTGCTCAACCTGTTTCCTTCTGCTTATGTCGATTAGTTTGCTTTCATTGTAATTTGCTTTGGCACAATGTTTGCTTATGTTGCTTTAGTTTGCTTGATGATGTACTTTGCTTATTATGAGCACAGAACCTTGGTTTGTATCTATCAACAATTTGCAGTTCTCAGTGGGTGTTTTCAGTCTGTATATTGCTTCAACTGCTGCTACTACTAGGATACACATAAAAACTCTCTATGAAAGCAGTTCACAGAGAGTTTTCTTCACAAAACAGCTACTACTATAATGGTTGATGCAATCCTTTTTATTAAGCACTGTAGTTCCATATGTGGGTTACAGAAAAAAGGAAAGCTCAGTGGGTGTTTCCAGTCTGTATATTGCTTCAACAGCTGCTGCTAATAGGATACACATAAAAAACTATCTGTGAAAAGTAGTTCACTTATACTCAGATTTCTTCAAGAAAAATAAACTAGAAGCCACACAAAAATGACAAATTATTACAACAAACTGTTTCGTGCTGCTACTGCTCGAGCAAGACTGATCTAAAGCAAATTTAACTTGATTTCCAAACACTTTGCATGCCTATAAAACATAGCAATGACAACATCCCCAGCCTGAAGACCAGCTTCCTCCACCAATTCCTTCCAGCCATCTTTGAGAACCAAACAATCATCAGAGCCAACACAATACATAACATCAACATTATGATATCCATTCTTGCTAACCAAGACGAAATTAACACAACTTTCTGTTACCCTGACTAGACCAAAAGGGAATTTCTGCAAGGAAATGAACAAGAACAAAAAATAAGAACAAATAAGAATAAGGTACAATCTTCAGAAACTAAATTGCTGCTACAATCTTCATAATAAATATTGATGTCATCAGATAATAATATTGACTAGACCAAATTGCTACTACTCCTACAATATTCATAATAAAACTCTATGTGAAAGCAGTTCACTTATACTTAGTGAAAAATGTTTCTTCAGAAACTAATACTACTACAAATATTCAGATAGTGTTAACTACACACAACACATGAAAAGACTATGCGAGAAATACATACCCATGAATCATTGACATCATCGTCAGTCATCTGATGGACGAACCGAAATCCAATAACTGGAGAATAAAGCAGGGAACAGAGCGCGTTCTGCCGCTGCCTCTGGTTCAGAACCAACCCTTCAGAAAAAAATGCAGGTCTCCAGCATGGGCTCCATCCTTGCTAGGCAGCCGCACGCACAATCCATTGCCAGACGTAGGGTCTGGTTGGGAAGAAGACGGATCAAGGAGGGGTGGCAAAAGAGGAGGCAATGTTCGCCGCCAAGGATAAGGTAGGAGGGGAGCCGCCAGGGATAAGGTGGGAGGGGAGGCAATTGACCCAGCCATATATATATATATACAGAGACAACCCAAAAAAAAGTAAAACGACAAATAAAGCAGTGCAGTAACATGACAAGGTGCATCTCGCATTGCATATTACTGCAGTTCACCGCGCTTGACCAAGCAAAAAACTAATTAAACTAACGACCCGCTCTTACCTAGCCCCCCCCTTCCACAATTCGCAGACGAAAAACACAGACTGTAATGCAATTCTAAAAACTATATAATGCGCAAAAACTCAAAAAATATCTTGAGTAACGACCAACCCCGTGGCGCCCGCTCGAACACAAAAAGCATCGACAAAGTTAAATTCTTCAAAATTAACAACTTAATCCGTTGCAATTCATACAGATTGGTGTAAGGCAGCACGTAATTGCCGAAATCAACAGAAAAAATACATACAAAAACACAACAATTTTGATCCGGAAGCGGGAGGACAGAGACCTTGCCGTTTTTGCGCTAGAACAGAGAGAAATTCGACCATTATCCAAAATTTCAATCCTATTAGCAAATTAATCTGTCGCGGAATAACACAAACATTAACGCGAACTTAGTAACACACTAGGATTACGGCTATAAATCGGATATGAACCCCGCCATCACGATGCGAAGCTCCTGCCCGTGCGGAAGAACAGAGACCGATCCGCCAAATCCATCGATTTCCGTCGTTTTTTTTTGCAGAATTGCGTGTTTAATCACATAATAAATCAGCGCACACACAAATAAAACAATGGAAATCGATCAAACTAGCCAGAAACGCTGCTCCGTGAAGCAGTTTGCTACTGCCCTCTGTGCGGTTCAGAACAGTAGAAGAAAGCAGTGCGCATAGCTTTCCAATGCAGTTCGGAAGTGTTATGAGAATATTATTCTCATAATATTATGAGAATAGACCGGCTGTTTGTGTGTGTGTGTGTGTGTGTCTATATATATATATATATATATATATATATATATATATATATATATATATATATATATATATATATATATATATATATATATATATATCTTTACCTAATAATAAAGCACGGAACGAGTCTGTCGGGTTCGCCGTCGCGACGTTTTTGCAGAAAACTCCCTGAAGTTTTTGATATTTAACCCGCGCTCCAGATTTAAGTTATTATTAAGTAAAAAACTATTCGCTCTCATCCGAACGGACGGACGCAACGCCCGGTCTCCGTCTGCCCCAATCCCGACTCAAGGCCGCCGTCCCCAACCCACCATGAGGACGAAGATGGCGGCGGCGCTGGTCCGGGCCTCCGGGGGGATCGGACCGCCTACGCCTACCCGATCCTCCTACTACTCCCCGCGCTGCTCTTCCCCTCCCCCACCCTCACTAGTGCTGCCTCGCTGTCCCTGCTCCTTTAAGTGGTGCGGCTGCGGCAGCAGTGTAACCGAGCGAGGAAGAGGAGCGGTCAACGCTGGCATCGAGGGAAAGGTATGCCGGGCGCAGGGTTCTCTAGCGTGTGGTGGCACATGGGATGGCACTGGAGGCTTGGGCACGTGGATCCGGCGATGGGAGTGGGGTCCAGATCTGATCGAGAGCGGGGTGACCGGTGGCGGCAGCGCGGCTGACGCCAGACGGATAGAGAGGCAGAGCAAGGCTGTATGGCGCACCTACCGGTCGTTGAGGAAGCAGGACGGCCACCTCCGTTGGACGCCCTTCCCTGGTTGACGACATGCCGGTGTGGGTTGACATGGCGGCGCCCTTCCGTTGTGGAGTACCGTACTAGACGATGGCGGTTAAGGTCAACGCCCTGCTCGAGGCCCCCATCTCCTGCTCGAAGCCCCATCCCCTCGCTGGTTGAGCTTAACACCACGTTGCTCTGCCTTCGATAGTCCATCTCATCCAATCTGGTTGGTCCGCTCCCTAGCTCGGTGACTCCTTCTGTCCGGCAGCACACCATGCTAAGCATCCACCACATCAACTCCTCAAGGTATAAGCTTTTCTTTTTTGTTTATATAGAGGATGCAAGATTATCCTGCTGCCATGTAGTAATAAGCAGCACTTACAGTTACAGTAGACAAGGAGCTCCGCTCTACCTCTCATCTCTCTCCCTGTACAGGTGGTCATGGGCTGATGTTGCTGCTCCTCTCCATCGGGATCTATCCCTCTCAGTCTCTCATGGATTGGCAACTACATCATTCCCAAATAAATGTGTTCCTCTCTTCATGATATTAGGCCCACAACATGTTTAATGGTATGCTCATGAGGAGTTGAATTTCATTTTTTCTGGTTTTTCTGTGGTGTATCAGGCATTCATGCCTGGTGTAACCTGGTGTAATTTGTTTTCAAAAGTGAACATGTTATACAGTCCAATGTATCTAAGAAAATTAAGTTATGGAGAGTTGTTCATCATGTTGCTTGCATATTTTTTGTCTAACAAACTGGATACTTCAGTTTTGGATATAAACATTGAGTAGGTGCTCAAATATTTTGCTAATAATAGTTTCCAACTTGCTTTTTAGCAAAACTACAGAACTATTTGCAGCTTATAATTATGCGTACTTAGAATGGATTTGGTGTCCAGGACATGTAGACTTGAGATCAAGTTGAATTATGTATTGATGTTCTTCGATGGAATAATTGTTCCTCTCCTTTAACATGATCCTTTAACTTATTCTTTTAGATGCACAAATACACATACAAATGACATCTAGTATGTGCTTGGACACCTGGCAGATAGAAAATACAAAAGCAAAGATATCCGATACGAGGCCACAATGCCTGACATCGATGCAGCCAATATGTGCCCAATCTTTATTTCTTGATGTTGGAACAACAAGTAAGAGCTTGTTCATGTTTACTTATTAGGTTTTTTTTGGAGAAATTTTCGGGATTTACAAGCTGAAATTATTGACTGTTTGAAAAAATGTTTTAACCAAAACTGTTTGAACAATGTGCCCTGGTTCTGCATTCATGGTATTGCTAAAATAATTGAACAAGTTCAGTCGGAGTTTTGTTCCTGTTAATATTCCGTTCGAAGTGTCAGTTTGTTTCCACTTGCTCATTTCTTAATGTTGAAAATACATGTACTTATCTTTAAAGTTATGATGTCTTCATGAACAAATTATTTTTTTAGCACTACTGAACTAATGGGATGCCATCTTAAATTACCTTCCCTTTGACATCATTGTACAGATTCCTGAAACACGGCCTAGAATTCCACTGCTACAGAATTGAAATTCGATTAGCACATGGTAAACCAGCTTTAATTCGGGTATTTTTAGTTTCCAAAGGAGCAAATCATATGCTTCTATTAGTAGGTTTTAGATATATTCACTGGCTTCAATATGTTGATGGATTTTTTATGCTTTGTTTTATGCTATATTCTGCTTCTAGAGCGTGTGAATGATGTTCCTTGCTGTTTGAAAGATGCACTTTGTTTACGCCTATATGTAAATGATGCAATACTAGCTGAGAGGTGCACTTATTGGTACTGTTGTGAAATGATGTTCATTACTATTCTACAGATGCATTAGACTGATGTTTATTATTGTTTCCTTATTGTATAGGGTGAGGACGGATCGAAGGTTGAGTACAGGGTGTGTAACCCCTTCAGATCCAAGCTGGCTGTTGCTGTGGTCGGCGGTGTGGACAATATCTGGACTGAAGTCCTTGTGGATGATTCCTTCCGGCACCCTGTTATACTCATTGCTCTTCAATGAACGAAATATAGAAGAATGCATAGCGGCAACACAGGCAGTAGCAGAATGGGGTATAACGAAAGTTGTATTTGAGTTTCACTGTCAAATATTGGTTCGTGTTTCTAGATTTTCTAACTAAGGGCTGGTTTTGTTTAGCTGGAACAAAATCACGATCAGATGTACCTACGATGATTTCGGGTCCGTGCTAGCTATTTGTAATTTTGAAGTTATTCCTTCATGGCACACGAGTACATTACACTATACAAGTTGCTGTTTTTTTGCAAAGTGGAAGTTGGTACTAAAGCGGATTGCTCTTCTTGATCTGCATACAAATTTCAGTAATAATACGTGCCACTCGTTTTGTTACAAAAAGCTTGGATGATTTTTACACTTTGTTTTCTTTTGGTAATTCCCACGCTCCCCTAATATTTTCCTGGTCTCCTTTCTATTTTGAAAAATTTATCATCCTGCAGTTTATGCATAATGATGAAATATTCTATGATAGTATGTCAAATGCAGTTTAGTATATTCCCATTGGTTCTGTAGTGATTTTTAGCTCCGACCATTTTCTCTCTAACTTTATTTTAAAGGTCTACTCTTTAGAAAGTTTTTTAATCATGTTTTTTCTTGAAAATAAAAGACGAGCCAAACAAGGCACCTACTATCATTACAGGTCGGAGGAATCACAACTCAGTGCTGGGAGGGGATCGTAAAAGTGGTGTGGTAGAGTGTAATGCAGCAACATTATGTGAAGATTTTTTAAGGAGGGGCTTAATAAAAAAATCAGAAAAATTCATTTGCCCTAACTATGTTATGTGTTTGGCCCCTCCGGCATTCTTGTGAAGCTCCGCCAGTCATGTAATGACCAAACTCATCACCTCGGGGTTGATCACATTCGTCGTGGATAGGTGGATAACATGATCATCCTCGACAACGGTGCCAAGCAAGAGCAGTGGAATCGTAGACTAAGACGAGCAAGGATTTGTTTATCCTGTTGCAACGCACGGGCCTTTTTGCTAGTATATATATATATATATATATATATATATATATATATATATATATATATATATATATATATATAGGGTGAGTCTATTATGATAACACCCCTTAAGACCTTATTCTGCTAACACTAGTCTTATTCTGCTATCACCTCCCAGCCTCCCCGTAGCTACAAACTAACCACATTAGAGACCCGACCGAACTGCGTGAGTAGAAAAACAACTTTATCCCACTCCCACACGATCTCCACCTCCTAACCTCTAGCCGCGCGCCTCCCTCCCCTTCCCCACCCCCCACGCCCTCG
>LR738710.1:558868086-558900691 GCA_902687465.1 Secale cereale | reverse complement strand
AGCCCCCACCGACCGCGCGCCGCCCAACCCCCACCGGCGCTGAAACCGGCCGCCATGGGGCCCCCCGCGCCGCCACCAACACTTTGCCCCCATGGATCCTACCACTGGATTTACTCTCGGCACTACACCTCCTTCCCACGCACCACCTTCAACGCCGGCGTCTACCATCCTCTTTTGCGCCAGATCCATCCTCTCGCGGCTGCCTAGCATCGGATCTGCATGTCGCCGTCGTGGGGGCGTCCTCTCTGTCCCCGTCCTCCCATCGGCGAATCTCCCTCCCCGTTCCTCCAACTTCACCCTCCCATCCGTGTCCACTGCAGTGCGCCGCCACACACTCCCCACCGTTAACCGCTTCGGCCCCCAACCCGACCACCACCGGACACACCCCTCCCCGCCGCCTTCGACCATGGCCGTGCAGCTGGGGCCCCTTCCCCTCCCTGTATCTTTCTCTGAGAGGAGATCCAGAGCCTGACGAGCGTGCCGAATCGGGTCATCGCCAGAGCCAGATGTCGCATGTCACTGCAGTCCATAATACGGGCGCCTGCATCTTGATAACCCTCAACCGTAAGGGATCGAGATAGTCTTTGCGGGTAAGAATAACCCAATTTATTGATTCGACACACGGGGAGCCATTGAGTATTTATAAGCTTTGACAGTTGAGTTGTCAATTCAACCGCACCTGAAATATACTTACTTGCAACAAAAGATAAGTGGTAACAGTGATATGATAGTGATAATAGTGATAGTAAAAGTAAACAGCAGAAAGTAAATAGTGAAGTTAAATGGCAAAAGTAGCAACTAGTGACAAGCAGGGTTTAAAACACTGTAGGCTAGGGAGATGGATGGTTGGGCGCTGCATGGATGAGACAGATTCTAACTTGGGGCACGGCACACGGAAAAGTAATGATCATCTAGGCAAATATCAAACATTAGGCATGTATCCCGTAGGTAGTTGTACGTGCTTGCAATAAGAACTTGCACAACATCTTTTGTCCTACCATCCCGCTACGAACGGGGCCAAAAGGAACTTATGGAGATTAAGGTGCTCCTGTCAAAGAGCACCGGAACAAAGCAATGAACTCAATGGATACATGTAATCCTCAAACTACGGACCATCCCCTTTGGTGTCCCAAGCTGTCACTTTTGGGATCACCGGTTCCGAACCGTAATAGGTGCAAACAACTCATAGATAGGATCACGAACACAAATATATTCATGCAAACACATATAGTTCAGATCTGAGATCATGGCACTCAGGCCCTAAGTGTCAAGCATTAAGAATAACAAGTTGAAGCAAAGATGATAAACACCATAGTAGATGATAGGCAACATGCCCCCAACGATCTGACAAACTATTACATGATCTAACTCATCCAATCCCTACCATCCCCTTCGCCTACAGCAGGGGAATTACTCACACATGGAGGGAGAAGTCATGGAGGGATGATGGAGAGGTGATGATGATGACGATGGCGGCGATCTCCCCTCTCCGGAGGCCAATTCAGCCTCCAGATTAGCCCTCCCGAGGAAGAACAGAGGGTGGCGGCGGCTCCGCGACGGAAAACTGCGAAAAGAACTTCTAATCTGGGGTTTCCGCGCCGTGAGTAAAAATATGAGGCAAAGTAGGGCACCAGGGGGTGTGGGGCCCACCCAGGCGACCCCCCGGCGCGGCCCAGGGGGGGGGGCGCCCACAGGGCGCCTGGGCACCCCCTGGCCCCCCTCTGGCCCCACTTCTGGTTCCTGGTTCCTTCGGGTGCGTGGATTTTCTGTGATTTTTCGTGGATTTTTCTGAGATACTTAAAAATCCGTTTTCCTGCACACAATAAAACCATACAGGCAGCTCTACTGAAAACAGCGTCAGTCCGGGTTAGTTTAGTTCAAATCATGCAAGAATGAGGTCAAAACAATATCAAAAGTGTTTGGAAAAGTAGATACGTTTGAGACGTATCAACTCCCCCAAGCTTAGCATATTGCTTGTCCTCAAGCAATTCAGTTCAACGAACTGGACGCGACAAAGAAAACTTTGACAAACTCTTTTGCTTCATTAGATGTATATAAGCATGTACTACGAAAAGAGTTTAGCAAGTATTGAAATAGTACTTATGAGGACAATGCAAGGAGCAATCATTTTTTCAAGTGATTAGTCACAAATACTTAAAAGTAAATAATATACTACTGAAAATAAGACAAGATTAAATTGCACATAGCTTGAGCATATTAGGGTGGTATCTCGCTAGTCTGCATGAGTGAAGCAAAACATAAATGCAGAAACTCCTCCAGAGTTTTAAAGGAGACTAGAACTAAGAATTTCAGAATAAATCATATCACAAGTATGCAGAAGACAATGTAATACTTTGGGACAATGCACGTTACACTCAGAATGACAATTATGCTCTCCTAGTTAGTGCTTTGAAGAAAGAAGGTGAAGACTGTCGAACCGTGGCTTTTGTTGGCAAAGTTGAAAACCCGTGATCGGAAACAAAAACTAAACATGTACCAGAGCTCTTGGTTTTTAGAAACAGAGGTAAAAACGTTTTTAAGAGGTGCATATTTCGTCAACGAATGCTAGTAGATAACTCAATCACTTCTTGAGCTGGACAAGTTTCGAGGAACGGCTCCCGCATGAGGACGATCACATCCTCTTAATCTCCTTTGTTTATCACTGCCAAAGTTTTCTGATTTCTCACAAACAAAGCATGAAGGAGGGTTTGTTTGTTATATTATCTTTTTGAGCCGGGCGCACTCAATGCCAGTTCCTTTTCGTATTAGGGGTTTGCACATTATACATGCAATCCAGGGGTGAAACTTGTCCAACTTAAAAAGATTATGAATTAACTACTACTTCCTCATGAGCTAAAACATAGGCACAAAAGAGAAATGCTTTTGATTAATTTCGAGATGGTACACGAAAGTATTCGTTAGGAATGGCAGGTAAATACCATGTATAGGAAGGTATAGTGGACTCATATGGCATAACTGGTTTTAAGGATTTGGGATGCACAAGCAGTCAGTCCGCTTAGTACATGTGGAAGTTTAGCAAAAGACTGGGAAGCGACCAACTAGAGAGCAATAACGGTCATAATCATGCAGAGCGACAAAGCAACATTGAGTCGGGCATGAAAGTGATATAACTATTCTGAAACTCAAAGATCATCAAGGCAGAGTAGACTTTTTAGTCTTAAACATGTGTAAGCATGTGCCAAGTCAATCCAAAAATTCTCTAAAGGGAAATACCACCTTAGTATACCAGACTATGAACAGTGCAATGCATGTAGATCATTTCAATAACACATTATATACTCTAGTTATTCGAGACTAGCCACAAGGAAAGCATGAACCACCGAAAGAGCATTGTAAACATAGCACTATGTCGCTACAAGCTGGTCTCTAGATCATAAGTACAAGCATATGTACAAAAGTAGAAACAAAAAGAGTTCATACCGGTCTTCCTTGTTGCTTCCCTTCAGTCGATCTTCATCATTACTGCTTGTCACTTGCACGATCGAACGTAGGAAATATAATTAAATGCCATCACGGACTCGAGCTGAACTCTGAAAACAAAGCAAACTAAAGAGAGAAAGGAAATATTTTTGGATTTTTCAAAGGTTGAATAAAAGCAAAAGAAAGAGAAAATCTTTTTGTTGTTTTTGCAAAGATAGAAATAAAGAAGAACGGGCAAAAACTTCGAAAAGATCAAAGTGAATAAAACGGATAATACAATGGAAAAGTAAGAGGGGCACGTACTCCCCCAAGCTTAGGCTTTTGGCCTAAGTTGGTAGCAGCTACTGCCCCCAGGAGCCTCCTGCTCCGGGGGTATGGTGGTGAGTCCAAGGGTCGTAGAAGGATGCTGGCGCGTACACCGAACTCCTCGGAGTCTCCCACGAGGAAGGTTCCGAGCGCCAAACAGAGGAAGAACCTTCACCAAACTCGGTGGCGGTCTCTTCTTGAAAATGTGGTAACTCACCGTGCTTCTCCTCGTCGGGCACAACCCCCTCCATGGGGTTATGAAACTGATGCTGGACCATGAACTCATCGAACTGGACAACATCAAAGGACCATCCGTTCCTGCGAGAAAAATCAAACAAAAGAGGTGCAGGTAGACGGATCTCGCGTTCCGCGGTAATTCCGAAACGCAAGATATAAACAAGATTATCAAGCTCAGAACCCATGGTGACAAACTTATGCCTTTTCATAGCAGCAAGATCAAAGATTAAATAAGTAAAAGGATTATCATCATGGTGTGGGGTGCCTCCAAGATGTTCTAAGATAAGTGTGGCATAAACGCCACCATATAAGTCCCCCTTGTTACCGTTCATAGCAAGGCGTCGAGCAATTAAGGCACCCAGATTATAATCAGACCTCCCTGAGAGGGCTGCTGCCAGGATAGCAATATCCGGAGCAGAAATGTTGCTCGTGTTGTCACGAGCTAACACCCCTCTGGCAATATAATATGCAAAATACCTAAGGTGAGGAAATAAGATGCTGGAGATCTTCGACCGATGAATATCCCTCGTACCCATGCTGCAGAGAGAGTTGATGACGGTTTTCAGCTCGGAGGGCTGAGTGGCCATCCTAGCCGTCCTCCCAACGTTCGGCACACCTATTATTTCACAAAAATTTCCGAAAGTCATGGTGATAAGTTCATTGTAAATTTTAAACTCAGTAGCACCTGAATCAGGATTATATCTAAAACTGTTAATGAAACTGGAGGTGAGTTTTTGATACTGAGTAACACGGCTCGTGACGAGTCATGTCAAACCTGCATTAGCACAAAGATTATAAAACTCATCCTTGATTCCCGCAGCTTCCATGAATTCATCACATGGAAATGTCATCGCACGTGCTGGACTTGTGTCTTCCAACAACTCCAGGGGCACATGATCTTCATTATAGCTCACCCTAGCAGTCGATGGTGAAGCTGCGGCTCTAGTAACTCGATCGGAGTGTGCGGGCCTCCTCTTCTCAAGCCACCCTTTTGCCCTTCCTAACAAACTCATTTCTGATTTTTTTTACAATTTACAAAAACGAGGATTAAAACAAAGTGAGCTAAGGCAAACTACTCAACTCACTTGCCCAAGGCGTAAACTTGCATCAAAACTTGAAAAATAACTTTCTACATATGCATGCAAGCTCATCTATACAGCACCAAGAACTACTAAATACTCACAAATGAAGCCACCAATCAAAAATCTAATTGGAGGGGTGGAGGAGGCACATACCAGGGAGTATTTGCTCAAAATTTCAGCTCAAATGATGGGCTGTAGAGAGAGATCGAAGAATCGCCTCCAAGAACAGCAATAACACAAGAACAAGTGCAGAACTCGGGTTTTTGGAGAAAAAGAGAGAGAGAGAGGAAGAAGACATACCTGGAGGGGGGCACTGTGGGCCCCAGGCGCCCTATGGGCGCGGCCAGGGGCTGGGCCGCGCCAGCTGGCCGCCTGGGCCACTGGTGGGTGCCCCTGGCTGGCCCCAGGACTTTGTGGGTCTCTCCCGACGTGGAAATTTTTATTTAAATTTTTCTGGATTTTTTCTGAAAACTTCACTGTTGAAATTTTTTCGAAGTTCAAAAAGCTGCGAAACTCTCTGAAAACTTGAAGTAGTGAGTAGTATTGTGAAGCTTCAAAACATAAATACTTGGTACAGCAAGTAGGACAAAAACTAAAAACAAATGAAAATATAACAAGCTCAACTTTTTATCCATATAAAACATATTTGTTAATAAGGTTGATCAAGTCTTACCAACAAACAGGCGATATATAGAGCAAAAAGTCTCACCTCTCATGAAGTAATCACTGAACCTTTACCTTGATGGACATTGTCCCTACCATGATAGTTTTGTATTTGTGAGGCACATGTAGTGGACAATCCCATTCTCCAATCTTCACGGTCTCGATATTTTCTATAGAGTTGACGCCATGCCTCCTGTCGATCTTCTTTGGAAAATATACCGTGTGTTCTTTATCATTCACATGGAAGGTAACCTTCCCTTTATTGCAATCAATGATAGCACCTGCAGTGTTAAGAAAAGGTCTACCAAGAATAATGGACATGCTCCCATCCTCGGGCATGTCAAGCACAACAAAATCAGTAAGAATCAAACAATTAGCAACTTCTACGGGAACATCCTCACAAATACCTATCGGAACAGCGGTTGACTTGTCAGCCATCTGAAGGGAGATATCTGTAGGGATTAGTTTCTCTAAACAAAGCCTCTCGTAAAGAGAGAGAGGCATAACACTCACTCCTGCTCCAAGATCACATAAAGCAGTTTTGACATAATTGTTCTTTATGGAGCAAGGAATGGTGGGTATACCTGGATCACCGAGCTTCTCAGGAATCTTGCCACTGAAAGAGTAGTTAGCAAGCATAGTAGATATTGCATCATTAGGAACTTTTCTTTTATTAGTGACAATGTCCTTCATATATTTCGAATAAGGAAGTAACTTAATAGCATCAGTCAAAGGGATTTGAAGAAAAAGAGGTTTAATCCACTCACAAAACTTATTATAATGCTCTTCTTCTTTAGATTTGATGGACTTACCTGGAAAGGGCATGGGTTTCTGTACCCATGGTTCTCTTTCTTTCCCATGTTTTCTTGCGATGAAGTCTTCTTTAGTGTACCTCTTACGTTTGTCAGGTGCTTCTTCTTCTCGAACTTCAGGCGGATCATTCTTCTCATTATTATTACCTTCAGGTTCAGCACCGTCTTCAGTCTCAGCATCGGAGATAGATACACTGTTGGGATCAACAGCTGACTCTTCATCTGCAATAGGATCATTAGAATTGTCAGTCTCCTTATGTTTCTTCTTTTTCTTTGGAGAACCAACAATTTCTTCTTCCTGCATTTGAGAATCCTGCTCGATTCTCTTCGGATGTCCCTCTAGATAGAGAGGATCTTGAGTACTAGTTCCTCCTCGGGTCTTAATCCCGAAAGCCTGCAAATTATCTTGTTTGGCATTGTTAGCAAGCAAATCTCTTTGCACTTTAGAAATTTGGTCAAGCTGAGTTTGAACCATTTGAAAATGCTTCACAAGACATTGAACATCATTAACTGTTCTATCCAAAACATCAAGCAGTTTTTTTATAGCAAGGGAATTATCATGCAATTGACTTTCTATCCTCTCATTAAAATGATTTTGTTTCATAATAAAATTATCAAACTCATCTAAACATTGATCAGGAGGCTTACCATGAGGGATGTCACTTGCGTTGAAATCTAAAAGAGAGTGTACCTCTACCATAGCAGGGTGAGTGGTAGGCTCACACAGCTTCTCAATAGGGGTAGATTCTTCACGTCTTCAGCTTTAATACCTTTCTCTTTAATAGACTTCTTTGCTTCTCGCATATCTTCGGGGCTTAGAACAAATATGCCCCTCTTCTTTGGTGGTGGAGGTGGTTCAGGGACGGACCAATCTTCATGGTTTTTGGCAATCCTGCCCATCAAATCTTCCGCATCGTCCGGTGTTCTTTTCCTGAAAACACAACCAGCACAACTGTCCAAATAGGACCTGGATTCATTAGTTAGACCAGCATAGAATATATCGATTAATTCATTCTTAGGAATTTCATGTCCTGGTCTAGCCCAAATCAGACCGCAGTACCTCCCCCAAGCTTTAGGGAGGGACTCATCCTGCAACTGTTTAAAGTTATAAATTCTTTGTAAAGCAGCATGTTGCATGTGAGCAGGAAAGTAGTTATCAACAAAAGAGTGAGCTAAGTCTTGAGGACTCTTAATGGAACCGGATGGGAGTGAATCATACAATGCTTTAGCACCTTCCTTCAAGGAGAAAGGAAGAAGCTTGGTGATATAAAAGTATAGTATCTTCTCATCTGTGGTAAACAGGCCACCTAACTCACCGAGTTTAGTCAGGTGTGCAATAGCATCATCATTTTCTCTGCCATAAAAGGGGTCAGCTTCAACCATAGGTATAAGTGAAAGATCAACAGAGAAATCATAATCAAGATCATCAATGCATATAGGAGATGTAGCAAATTCAGGATCAGGAACGGTTTTGTTCTTCAAAGAGTATTTTTCAAATAGTTTCTTAATAACTTCAGGGTCAGAGCCAGAAAACTCTGTCAGTTCCCTGCATAAATCTTCATCAAGCATATAGTAATCATCATCAAGGAGCCTCTCTTTGAGTTTACTCAAATCAGGATAATCATAAGTTTCACCAATAGGGTAGCGAGTAACAGGAAGTTCAATTCCAGACTTTTTAGCAGCAGCAGCAATTTGTTTCTCAAGAGCATAACCAAGCGAACTAATACCATCAAAAGTAGTAGAGGCATCATCAAGAGTATCGAACATAGTAACAGATTCAGTAGGAGCATCATGTGGTGGTGGTGAGGCAAACTTACTCATAACAGAAGGTGAATCAAGTGTAGCACTAGTGCTCAGAGCAGTACCTCTTCTTGTAGTAGATAGTAAGATCGGGACCTTGTGGTCTCCTTTCTTACCCATAGTGGATAAAGTGCAGCAGGTAGGATACCTCAAGTAGACTTGTAAATATTGCTATTCTCCCCGGCAACGGCGCCAGAAAACGGTACTTGATAACCCTCAACCGTAAGGAATCGAGATAGTCTTCGCGTGTAAGAATAACCCAATTTATTGATTCGACACACGGGGAGCCAAAGAGTATTTATAAGCTTTGACAGTTGAGTTGTCAATTCAACCGCACCTGAAATATACTTACTTGCAACAAAAGATAAGTGGTAACAGTGATATGATAGTGATAATAGTGATAGTAAAAGTAAACAGCAAAAAGTAAATAGTGAAGGTAAATGGCAAAAGTAGCAACTAGTGACAAGCAGGGTTTAAAACACTATAGGCTAGGGAGATGGATGGTTGGGCGCTGCATGGATGAGATAGATTCTAACTTGGGGCACGGCACACGGAAAAGTAATGATCATCTAGGCAAATATCAAACATTAGGCATGTATTCCGTAGGTAGTTGTACGTGCTTGCAATAAGAACTTGCACAACATCTTTTGTCCTACCATCCCGCTATGAACGGGGCCAAAAGGAACTTATGGAGATTAAGGTGCTCCTGTCAAAGAGCACCGGAACAAAGCAATGAACTCAATGGATACATGTAATCCTCAAACTACGGACCATCCCCTTTGGTGTCCCAAGCTGTCACTTTTGGGATCGCCGGTTCCGAACCGTAATAGGTGCAAACAACTCATAGATAGGATCACGAACACAAATATATTAATGCGAACACATATAGTTCAGATCTGAGATCATGGCACTCGGGCCCTAAGTGTCAAGCATTAAGAATAACAAGTTGAAGCAAAGATGATAAACACCACAGTAGATGATATGCAACATGCCCCCAACGATCTGACAAACTATTACATGATCTAACTCATCCAATCCCTACCATCCCCTTCGCCTATAGCAGGGGAATTACTCACACATGGAGGGAGAAGTCATGGAGGGATGATGGAGTGGTGATGATGATGACGATGGCGGCGATCTCCCCTCTCCGGAGGCCAATTCAGGCTCCAGATTAGCCCTCCCGAGGAAGAACAGAGGGTGGCGGCGGCTCCGCGACGGAAAACTGCGAAAAGAACTTCTAATCTAGGGTTTCCGCGTCGTGAGTAAAAATACGAGGCAAAGTAGGGCACCAGGGGGTGTGGGCCCCACCCAGGTGACCCCCCGGCGCGGCCCAGGGGGGGCGCCCACAGGGCGCCTGGGCACCCCCTAGCCCCCCTTTGGCCCCACTTCTGGTTCCTGGTTCCTTTGGGTGCGTGGATTTTCTGTGATTTTTCGTGGATTTTTCTGAGATACTTAAAAATCCGTTTTCCTGCACACAATAAAACCATACAGGCAGCTCTGCTGAAAACAACGTCAGTCCGGGTTAGTTTAGTTCAAATCATGCAAGAATGAGGTCAAAACAATATCAAAAGTGTTTGGAAAAGTAGATACGTTTGAGACGTATCACATCTCTCTATCCCTCTCATGGAAGTACATCACTAGAAAAGGTGCCTGGAGGTGGACGAGGTCTTGTCCTCCGAACTCCCTACGCCTCCTTCCTTCTGCTGAATTCATTGCTTGTCGACATGGTGTTGGACCAAGAGACGGGGCCGCTGGATGGTTCATGCATCGGCGCACCGGGCACACATCCAGCTCTTCTGCAGTCCAGTGCTCGTGGCATTGGAGTCCGCATCATGCAATCCCGCGGCTCGGCCCCTCGCATGCGTGCATTTCATGTTTTTCCTTATTCTTTTTCCTGATTTTTGATTTTTGATTGCTAGTAGACTGCAACCACGGTGGGCACATACAGTCAATGGGAGGAAATCCAACGACGGCATGGAGTGCGGGCTCGCAGTTCAGATGGTCGCGTCTTGCGATTCGGTTTTGTTGTTTTTGCAGGAGGAGATAACATAAAAAAACAGAAAAAGTGAACTACAGATGCAGTTCTCTGCCTAGTGTAGTCCTGCTCGGTACTAGATGTTTCTGCAGTACCAATGTCTTGTAAATTTGTTTGAAAAACACACAAAAAAGTAGTTTCACTCTGGTTTCTGTAGTAGCTCCCTACCCTTATATATGAAGTTCAATTTGTTTCGTTTGTTTCAAAAATCAGTCGATTGCATCAATACACAAGTAGTGCGTTTGGTCCTCCGAAGTCGTTCACTCACTCGCTTCTATATTAGATGTAGTTCACTTGCTCAGTCACCGCGGTCCACTCGCTTGGTCAACGCGCGTAATAAAATTAATAAGTACGAAAAAAAGACAACAAGAAATCATGAGGTTCACTTTTGGTAGTGTTACGGTTCACTTTCGGGAGCGTTGCGGTCCACTCTCATTTAAAAAAAAGTTGGAAAAAATGCAACAAAACCCGTCTGAGAAAATTCTACATCCGACAATAGAAATCATGAAGTTCAATTGACTATATGATGCAGTGCGGTTTTTTGTTTGAAGCAGTGCGCTTTTCTGTCCGATGCAGTACGCACGATCATTTTGGTCTCGTGAAAAATAGAGTGTACGCTTTTTGGTAAAATCAAAACTGCCATTAAACCGTAAGGAATTAGAGAGCGTGTTCCACATGAAAAGTTGCGCCTCTTCAATATCATTTGAATTATTTCAACGAGCAATTTGAAAAAAATTCGCGAAGAACGCCCGCTGCCTCTCGACGTCAGCCGCACGATTTTCAAAATTAACTAAAAACCGTAAGGATTCTCAAAAACACTTCAACATATGGAAGTCGCGCCTCGTCCGTAGCTTTTCAACGGCGTATTACACACCTCGTTTCGACAAACGGTTAAAAAATTGAAGCCAAAACAATACAAAAATTGAAAAAAAACGAAAAAACAGAATTTCGTGATTTAGTAAATTAAAACTGCTCTTAAACCGTAATGAATTAGAGAAAATAATAGATATGTAAAAGATGTGTCTCGACGATATCTTTCCAACGGTATATCATTTGATTTATTCCGACGAGCGGTTTAGGAAAAAACACGAAAAAACACTCGCTGCCGCTATTCGTGGGTCGCACCGTTTTCAAAACTGCTCTTAAACCGCGAGGAATATTGAAAAGTGTTCAACATGGGTAAGTAGAGTCTAATCCATAGCTTCTCAACGGTATATTACACGCCTCATTCCGACATACGGTTTAAAAACTAGAGCAAAAACAGTACCGAAAAAATATCGCTTGCAGGTTTTTTGCGACGAGAAGTTCACTCGCGTGAGTGCTGCAACACACTTGGTTCAAACAATGACATGCACTTGCGTTGAATGTGCAGTTCAGAATATATATCAATGTTGAGGCTATCGCTTATCGTTATCGTCTCGGTCGGCTGGGGATTAGAGATTAATCAGAAATCGGCCGATTAATTGATTTTATCGGTCGACTATTAATCGGCCATTTTTTTCAAATCCCAGATTCCCAACACTAAAATATGCTATATTCAACACCAAAATAATATTGGACAAAAGTGTTACCTTGAATCCTAGCCTTTGAACCATGATATAATGACAAACAAAATAGAAAAAACATTACATATTGCGTAACAAGGTCCACAAAACACAAATAAACATAGTTCTTGCAAACATAGTGCTACGAATAGGCCCGATTTATCGGTAGATTCCCGATAAATCGCTTGTCATAGCGATAAATCGGCCCAAATGATAAATGATGAAGATAAGGCATAATCTTATCGGTCACCCCAAAAGTAGCGATAAATCAGATGATAAATCGCTGAATCGGAAGATTTCTTGAACGGTGATATATATATATATATATATATATATATATATATATATATATATATATATATATATAGTGTGGCATTTTGGTGGCGAGCTACCTGATGGCCGAAATCTGTGCAATCTACTACAGCATTGCGATGTGTACTGATTTCTTCTCTGGTGGAGGCTGGCTATTAAATTGTAATACAATGGTCCCATGGGCTGCGGTGCTACGATTGTACATGGGCCTCGGGTACACAGCGCTATGCATGCATGTCATGTGCCTGCTGGGCTGTTTTCAAACTTGGACATATAGCTCGCGGTAGGTTGGGCTGGTGGGAAATTTAATATTGTTATGAACAGGTGGCGCTACAGATAGATTTACTTTCATGTAGTGCAAAACTTTTTTTGCCTGGTCAGACCATTCATCACCTTGCATGGTAGCTGGGCGAGCGACAGTTCACCATGGATGGTCTGGAGTTCTTCTTTGAGGAAGCGGATTTAGGGCAAAATATTGCCGAGTCTCGCAATTTATGTTTCCCCCTTAATGCTTTCCAACAAAAAATGTGTTTAGTTCGTATTTGCCACCGTATTTTGCTGCTTTTTTTGTCTGGTTCCTCTGCATCTTATTCTTGGATCTGATTCTGATGAGATGATAATCTGGGATGTGTTGCAGTTTGGTTCCTAGGCTTGACATTTGGGGGGTTGAAATAGCTGTTGTGGAGTCTGTTGTTGCTTTTATCCACGAATCTCATTCGTCCGATGTTGATATTCAGGATCAAGAGATACTAGATTCATGAACCTTTCCAGAACATCATTTTTTGTTTGATGGGTCAAAAAACTAGCCGAATTATGGATAATTCAAATTGTTCTTGTCATTACTCGGAATAACATTTTCCCTCATCTTTTACAAATGCATCGTGCACATGCTTCCTCCATTATTTTTGGATCATATTTTAATATTTAATAATTTTTTTCTGGTTTTACGGGTAAAAAGTATGCCTTCAAATTGTTTGACATTCATTTCATATTAGCGATTTATTTGAAAAACAATCGCCCCTAGTGGTAAGAATTCCCGTAGCAATTGAACGACACATCCTTGTTATGTTCTTCGATATCATATCATCACTGCCTCTCATGACAATGCCATGCCAACGAGTGTACTAATCAGTGTTTTCCAGAGGTGAAAACCCCAAGGAACTCTCATAGCTAAAAATAATAATTACCGGAAGCTCGCCGGAAACAAGATAAATCACGCATATGAAATGATATATTTTTCTATTTTTTGTACCAAAGGCCGCAATCCATATTACTATCAATACCTTTCAATTCTTAAACCAGCCACACTTAATATCGAGTACTCCCTTCGTCCAAAACAACTTGTCTCAAGCTTGTTCTTCAAATGGATGTATCTAGAACTAACTTGGTGTTATATACATTCATTTGAGGGACAAGTGAAAGTGCAACTAATCCCCGGGTGGTTTTGGTAATTAATAACAACATATATATCATTGAACTAATTGTTACTTGAGAATCATTTCAGAGAAGTTCAGTGATATGGGTATGGAAATGACTGAAGAAGTGGACCCCTCAAAATGCTAAGGCAAGCATTGGCAAAAGCTCAAGACTCCATTTTTGGTTTAGTGATCAAAGATCACATTGAGTCCATAGGAAAAGCCAATACTATTAAAAGGGGATGAGGTTGTGTTGATGATCTGGTTGCTCAAGTGCTTAGTGATATATCTCCTTCAACTATCAGCAACTTTCACTACTATACACACTCATAAGTAATCTCGGACAAACCGATTTTCCAAACTCAGTCCCACCGAGATGAACCACCTCAGCCATTAGCCAAACCCTAGAAAAATCGGTCAATCCGAGTTTGAGTTCGGTCTCACCAAAATACGGGCTGCCAACCTTCTGTAATCGTTTGTCATCAAATCGGAATATCCGAGTTGATGATTTCGGTCTCACCGATATTGGCAAGTTCCTGTCTTTGACTCAAATCGGACAAACCGAGATGGTATTTTTGGTCCCACCGAAAACCCCAACGTTCACTATATTTGAACTTTCGGTCTGACCGAGTTTCCACTTCGGTCTCACCGAGATTGCTCAATTATGGGTGTAACGGTTGGATTTTGTGTGGAGGCTATATATACCCTTCCACCCCCTCTTCATTCGTGAAGAGAGCCATCAGAAAGAACTACCACTCCTACCTTACACTTTCTGAGAAGAGAACTACCTACCCTTGTGTTGAGATCAAGTTGCTCCATTCCTACCATATGAAACTTGATTTCTAACCTTCCCAAGTTGCTTTCCACTCAATCCTTTCTTCCACCACAGCCAAATCAGTGAGGAGAGTTGAGTGTTGGGGAGATTATCATTTGAAGCACAAGAGCAAGGAGTTCATCATCATCTACAACATCTATTACCTTTTGGAGGGTGGTGCCTCCTAGATTGGTTAGGTGTCGCTTGGGAGCCTCTGTCATCGAGATGTGGAGTTGAACCAAGAAGTTTGTAAGGGCAAGGAGATCACCTACTTCGTGAAGATCTACCCTGAGTAAGGCTAGCCCTTCGTGGGCGTAGGCCATGATGGAATAGACAAGGTTGCTTCTTCGTGGACCCTTCGTGGGTGGAGCCCTTCGTGGACTCGCGCAGCCGTTACCCTCCGTGGGTTGAAGTCTCCATCAACGTGGATGTACGATAGCACTACCTATCGGAACCACGGGAAAAATCTCCGCGTCTCCAAATTGCGTTTGATCTTCTCCACCTCTCTTTACTACATGTGCGATTTACTTTCCGCTGCTTATACTCTAGAATTGCATGTGTAGGGTGATACTTGACTTGATCATAATTGTGAAACTGCCAAAAACTGTTCATGATCAAAAGGCAGAATTTTTATATTTACAAGTAGTCTAATCACCCCCCCTCTAGACATACTTTCGATCCTACAACAAGTTTTTTCGTACGGAGGGAGTATTTCTTAATCATCACAGATAAGATGCACTTTAGCATTTTATAATGATATTTTTCAAAAAGGATGTAAAAGGAATATTGCCATACCTGATGCCATCCTATTATATTTGTTTTTATAAATCGTTTACATGTATCGGTTAACTCATTGATTTTATTTTATTTTGTTTATATCAAGCACCGTGTTATATTGTTCAGAGATTTGCATTGGAACCCGTTTGTGTGCTTGAGTGCTTTGTATCTTCACACTAGTTGTGCAAGAGCATCAATTAGAGCATCTCCAGCCGTTCGGCCTCAGGGACGCCCAAATAGCACCGTCTGGGGGTGAGCCGGCGAAAACCACGGCGTGGGGGCGTGATGTTTCCCGGTCGCTGCCCCCCACGGTAGGTTTTTGTTCTTTTAAAAAACAAAATTCAGCCACCAATTCGAATAAACAAGCGCAAATTCGACCAAACTTCGATGAGTTCATCAAATATTTTACAGACGCATACGATAAAAATAGAAAAAAATGACACTACACTACTAGGCCTGCCGTCACCCTCGCTCTCGCCGTTCCTCGCCGCCCTGAAGTTCTACATGCCGAGGAGCCTGTAGATCTTCGTGTAGTCGCCGTCATCGTCGTCGTCGCCTCCGTCGCGGCCGCCGTCCCTGCTGCTCCCCTGCCCAGGGTTGCCAAGGCACGGGCGGTTGGATGGTCCGGGTGCGTCCTCGTCGTCGCTGTCGAGGACGACGACGCCATCCTCCTCGCGCCCACGCCGGCGGGAAGCTATCTCCTCCAGGGCTCGGCGCTGTCGGACCATCTCGTCGCGGAGGTAGTCATTCCACGCCCATTTTAGGGTCGCCTTGTCGTCGAAGCCAGGCGGAGCAATGGCCTCATACTACCTGGCGAGGCCCGGCTCCACCTTCGGCCTGACAAGCCGGGCAGAGGTGGAGGAGGGCTCGTTGACGCGGATGCCACCGTTACGGGTGCGCCGGTCGGTCGGCGTGTCCTAGGGCTCCGGCTTGACAGGGAGGAGGGAGGGCAAGCCGGATGAGCGGCTAGACGAGAAGGAGGATGCCTGGTCCATGCGCCTCGGCGTCCACGAGCTACCGCGTCGGCGGGAGAAGGTGGGGGTGCCGGGTACTCCAGCCTCCGCGTCTTACACCCCTCGATGTACTCGAGGACGACCTCTAGCGTGCGCCCGGGCATAACCCACCATCGCCAGCACCCTTCGGAGTTGAGGCAGCCGCAAAGCTCGGTACGTTGGTGGCCTCCAGCTGCTCGGCGTGACGATGCCAGAAGTACGGCTCCCACAGCATGCTGTCGGAGGCGTACCTCGGCTCGTCCCTCGCTGCCTGCGGCAGCGAGGAGCGGATGCGGGCAATCTCCGCCCGCCGTTCCGCCCTTGTGGGCGGCGGGGGAACGGGAACCCCACCGACGCTCAACTTCCACGACCCGGGCACGCATATCCGGCTGGGCCAGGTACTCGGCCTCATAGAGAAGGCGGGCCTTCTCCTCGCGAAGGTGGCGGCGGCCGAAGCCGTTCGCCGCTGCACCATCGTCGGGGTAGTGCTCAGCCATTGGAAGAAAAGGAAACAGTGAGAAGAGAGGAGAGGCGAGGGAGCGTCGGCGGTGGAGAGGGGAAGTGTGTGGCTCACCGGCGCGGGAGGGTCGGCTTTCATAGCCACGGTCGGGCGGCGACCGCGTGGCCGCCGTGTGTACGCGTGGCGGCCGAGGGCGGGACGCGCGTCGCCGCGCCTTCACTATGCCTCCCGTGAGGCATCAAGGGAGGCTAACCGTCGCGGCGGCGCGGCAGCTTTGGCATTGATTCCCCTGCAGGAACCGAGGCGGTGAGGACAACGAAGCGACGAGAACCACCGAGTCACTGCCAAGACTGACTGCCGGTTTTCGTGACAAAAATGATTCGGCCGGCGCCCGCAAACGCCCCCAGCACGAAGGGTTCGGCCTGAGACCGCCGGCGCCAAATTCGGCCTGAGTCGGCGAAAAATGGGCCTTTGGGAGCGCGACTGGACCGGTTTTTCGGCGCCTGCGGCAAAAAAACGACTTAGGGGGCCTTATTGGAGGCGTGGTGAAAGATGCTCTTAGCTACTAGCACCTTTGCTTAAAACAAATTGCGCCAAAAAAAACTGCTCTGACGCACGCCGCAGTCGTACACATGATGGGTCTCTAGTACATGTGTGGTCGGTGATGGCAAGTGTGCCCATACTGCTGTCCCGACTCGTGTACGTGAGCTGTCACTGTTTATTTGCCAGCAAATACGGACAATATGCAAAAACCAAAACTGAAAATACGGTAGCTGCATACCCGCTTGGTGCTGATCACGACGATTATTGAGGGATGTGATAACGGCCTCCAGGTAGCTCGGCCACCAAAGCACATTTTCGTATATATAAGCATCACCGAAGCTTACGACCTTTTAAGAGAGCGATGATAGCATATACCATAAATAAATTACAGCATCGTGACTAAGAATAAACCTAGACTATACAATAAAGTAATTACGGCATATTACATCCACTCGGTATGAAAGTTCACCACCAGTGATAATAAAGCGTAACCAGACAACAAATTACATACACTGGGCATCATAGATAGCCACCAGTGCAAATAAACACGACAACAAAATAATATACAGAACCGACAGCACTTCAATGCAGTTCAAAAGAGGTTAGCCCCGCCCAGGAGCTGTAGTGCAAGCAGCTGAGCAAGCTGATGAGACTGTGCTCGTTTGACGCTTATAACCTCCAACTCTAGCTGCATACCATCAATGGATGTCCTCTACTTCTGGTTGATCTTCCATAGAGAGTGGAGTTCCAGTAGGATTTGAGCTGAAGCATGTCTTTCTGCTTGAACTTGAGACTGAAGAAGTCGAACAGATTAAGGAGGCGACTTCATCGAGCTTGTGTCACTGCTATTAGTGAGTAACTTCAACACTATATCAAGACATGACTTTGGGATTGTATCGCTATCCCCAAGATGTGTTGCCTTCTTGCTTGCAATATATGTTAGAGGGACAAGCAATGGGTTCGTCTCACTATCATTGTGGCAGTTCTTCCCGCCGTCAGAGATATCACTCTGAAAGAGAAACAAGCAGCCACATAATAGGTTTTGCACATATAAGCATCAATGCCGTCAATTCATCCCATTTCTTAATGGCAAATAAAGAGACCTGGTTTAAAATAGCATTAACATAATATGGCATTGTTTATAGTTAAGACATGGCAGGAAATGACATTCTGCAGGAGTGACTAGCTTCACCACCCCACTTGATTACATATTAGGAACACAAGCATACATGCAATGCTAAACAATGTATAAGCATCAATGGTCATTGTACTGTCAAGTTATCCCATTTCAGATTGGTAAATAAAGAGACACGATTTAAATAACATTAACATAATATGGCATTGTTCATAGTTAAGACATAGCAATATATGCCATTCTGATAGAGTTGTTAGTTTCACCAGACCACTGGAGTACACATCAAGAATACAACCATACATGCAGTGCTAAAGAAGATCACTTGATCTGCTTAGTTTAATTTACATGGTATGAATAAGGAACTTGGTTGTACAACTAAAAACTAAAATTGAGAAGGAGAAACTTATGTTTATGATCTTATTCGTAATAAACTTAACATGCAATTTGATGCAAACGACAAAAATAAATCGGAGTTGCAGTCATGGCTATCTGTAAGTGCAATGATTGCCTCCTTATGTTTTGAATATTGTTAACATAAACAGTAAGGGACTAATGTGTTTGCTAGTGCACATAGAGTAACAGGTCCCTGAAGTCATGAGGAGTTTGATATAAACTCTGAAGGTAATACCCTGCGTGGTAGCGAGTATTATCTATGAGGCTATGCTGTGAAGAGTGACCCCTAAAATTGCTGATGTAAAGCAATTGGTTCGATGGTATCCGAAGGAAGCGATTTCAACCGAAAGAAGTTGAAGACGTGGTATTCCTTTCTTTGTTCTTCATCTTTAAATGAGTCATAGGACCACTATACTATTAAGAGGGGTATAGTGTTCGAAGCTTTGATCCTCTGATTGTAAACTCAATCCTATGAAAGTTTTGAGAGAAATCTCTTTGTGTTCTGAGCAAATACAAGCCAGCAAGAGACAGTGATCTTCTTTGCTACAAGAGATTTGTCTCTGACCAAAGAGTTAGCATTACTTGTTCCTCAAGTAATGTTACCGTTGCTTTCAAATCTGACTGTTGTAAACGTGTTGGTTGGCCAATTGCAGGACTGTGTGTCCAATATGGTCATTTCCCATGAGGGAAGCCTAAGGCTATAAATAGCCACCCGGCTTAGGCTTTGTCTAGTGGCTGCTTCGTGAGATCATGAGAAGATTGTTGAGCAACCCCCTCTCTCCAGAGTTGTTGGGGATATAAGTATTTCATATAACCCACCCAGGAGGGGCCGGGTTACCCAACGGCGGTTCATAAGACCAGCCCAGAAGTACATTAAAGACAGCGGTTTAGTTAAGAGCACAAGGCCCGCGGCGGCTAAGGCCTATAAGTATCAACCGCCATATATGTAACTTGTATTGTAAGGCATGTAATAAGAGTCGCCGAGCCGGACACGATTGTATGAGTCGGCCGGGACTCCGTCGGCCGCGGGGTGTCAACCCGTGTATATAAGGGGACAACCCAACAGTGGCTTAGAAAAAAGAAACAACAGATTGAGGGCTAGGCAAGTGCATCCGCACCCTAGGAATCGACACCCTAGAAATTCCACCCCTAACTGATTAGGTTTAACCCTCACCATAGGGGCCGAACCAGTATAAACTCCCTGTGTCCTTTGTCTTGTTCTTAACCCCTTTAAGCTAATCACGTCGCTATGGCTCCGCAATCAAGTCCTTAACTTAGGACATCTGCCGTGACACTTCCACGATAGTTGGCGCGCACCGTGGGGCCTGCGGCTGGTGGTTTTGAGTTCTTGAAGGGCTTAAGGGATACGCCGTCGGTCGGATGACTAAGAGTCGTCGCGGCAAGATTACATCGATGATGAAGGCTGGGGTCCCGAGGCCGGCTCAATTGAGTACGGGTACCGGGTCCCCTTCGGCGGAATTCACGTCTTCATCAGCAAGATCGGCGAACCGGGCCCTGAGCCGGACACCTGCACCGACATCGTCGAGCCGGCTCAGCGTGCGTGACCCACCCGAGTTCGGCCCGTGAGGAAGCATGCTTTCGTCGGATACATCCAGGGCACTAGAGGCTCCGGATCTTATGAAAAAACAGCTGTTCTCTCTGACGGTGAGTCATCCACAGGTGAGACTAACTCCATGTATTGGATGCAGAGCGGATGGCTTGGGGGCTCGTCCGACGGCAACAGTATTCTGGACCATAACACCCGGCGCGACAGCAGCTGCGGCAGGCGCGGACGGCTCAGCACACCCGCCGACTCAAGCTCTATCAGATCTATTGGAGAATCTGGCGACACTGATGGGAATGGAGGTCACTCCAGAAAATCAGGATCAGCACAAGACGGCTATGGATAAGTTGCGGCAAGAGATAACGCAAGTTTGGGAGGACATGGCAGCCGAGAACATGAGGATGGCTAAAGAATGGGCTGTTCTGGATGCCCGAGCCCAGCGGGTTCAAGCGGAAGCTTTCCGGCTCTCGGTAGGTCAGAACGCCGCTAATGAAGCCATGATGAGGAGAAAGCAATAGATTCGTCTCCCCTTTGTTTATGAGCCAAGGAATCTTTTATCGGACGGGGCAGGGGGCAGTGGTCCGCCGGTATTAAACGGACGGCCGAGCCACCCAGGACTGGCGGTCTAGTTCATCAGCGTACAATCGGATCTCTGTATGCAGATCAGAACTGCCCGACCCCTCGCTACCCTCCGGCACCGGTGGATCACTATTCCAACCCTCTGGATAACATGATAGCAGCGACGTCAAGGCTGGCGGCTTTGCCAGTTGAGGGCGAAACTCCGGTGGCAGTGGAAACCCGGAGGGCTCAGGAGTTACTTCAAACAACACTACAACAACAACAGTCTTATTTTATAGTCGAGCCAGATTCACTCAACCCCCCCGTCCAAGTGCCAGCTATAGTAGACACGTTGACTCGCCAGAGGTTTCAAGCATAGAACGACGTCGTAACTCGCTGCATGGACATAACCCGGCGCGGCATGACGCTAGGATACAGGACGTGCCGGTTCAGGCGGCCGATCATCAACCGGCACCACATTACCCGGCAACGTCAGTGGAAACAGGTAGAACTTCTCGGGCGTGGGACGTGCCGTGTCTAACGGTGGCTATCAGGAACGAGCGGTTGCCTACGGATTTTAAGGGCCCGCGCAAGGTGCAGAACTACACAACAGCTCAGCCCCCTGAGGCTTGGGTGGAAAGCTACGAGATGGTGCTAGGTGGCTTCTCACCCCTCGTTGGTTACCCCAAGTGGAAGGTTTGAGAAGCAGTGTAGCAGAAGTTTTCCCTTGGTAATACCAAGGATCGATTTCCCAGAGACTCCCAGTTTCAACAAGAAGGTGTCAACTGCTAACGGCGCCGGATATTAGCAATCAACGTGGACCTGCACACAGATACAAATAACTTTGCTCCCAACGAGTACAGAGAGGTTGTCAATCCCTCCGGCCTTGTAGTTTACAAAGGATCAAACGCAAGTGATAATAGTGATAGGTATAATTGCAATAGTAAGTAAATAGCGGAAAATTAAATAGCGGATGTGATCAATGATGGTAATATGGACCAGAGTCTCATGATGTTCACTAGTGATGTCTCTCTCCCAAAAGACGATAAAACAGCTATGTGAGGTAAATGAATTACAGCTGGGCAATTGACAGGACCATGTGCGCAAACCAATGCTGACTACATTGCAAGAAAGGTTGAGGTTCAAAGCATGGGCGGTACGCCAAAGTAAGTAGACCGAAATCCATCAATATCTACTACTAATCATCCACCTTGAGATATCTATCCAGAACATCTCGCTGGTATTAAGTTGCGAGCCCCACCCATAGTGTAAACTCAAAGCAACAGACGACTGCATTAAAAGAACTTTGCGTAAAGTAAACAATCCTTGCACCCGCGGGCACAAGCACCGTTGTTTTCCCCCTTGTGGCAACAGCACATCCCCTAGACTCATGTTTCTGTCACTCAAGCTAGTCATCGAGGGGCATGAACCCACAATCAAGCATAACGTTCCCTCTTGGAGTCACTACCTACTACTTGACCAAAGCAATAAATAACAACGGAGAACATGCAAGAATTACTTACGAACATAAACATAAAAGAGGTGAATCAAATATATTACTCAAACACAATCTGAACATAATCTCATAATCCATCGGATCCCAGCAAACTCATCATAGCTACAGCATAAGGATTACATATGTGCCTCGATCATGTAGGGTAGCTCACGAGGACTAATTAGTGAAGCACAAGAACGGGAGGAGAACATCACATAGCTACTGGTCATGGACTCATGGTCCATGGGAGACTACTCACAACTCATCCGGGAGGCGTCCATGGTGGTGGAGAAGCTCCCGGTGGTGATCCTCCCCTCCGGCAGGGTGCCGGGAAGAGTTCTCCTGGTGCTCCCGATCTTGGAAGCGGCGGCAGCGGCGGAACAGAGATGGGATCGCGAAAAGAGTTCCTGTTTCGAGGGTTTCGGGAGACGGTTTAAATATATGCCAAAGGGGGGCATCGGAGGAGCCTCGGGGGGCCCAGGCGCCCCCCCGGCGCGGCCCAGGGGGGGCGCCGCCAGGGCGCCTGGAGCCCTGGTGCCCCCCCGGCTGTCCTTCGGGAGCACGGTAGGTTCTGGAACACTGATTTTTTATATAATTTTTCTGGATTTTTCCTGGCAGTTCTCGTAACGTGAAAACCTGAAATACAAAATCAGCCGAAAACAGAAACTGGCACTGGGGTGCACTGAGTTAATAGGTTAGTCCAAATATGATCGAAAGTGTATGGAAGTGTATAAATATCATAGCAATATCACCCAAAAGAGGCATGGAGCAAGCAGAAATTATAGATACGTTTTGGACGTATCAACATCCCCAAGCTTAATTCCTGCTCGTCCTCGAGTAGGTAAATGATAACAAGAATAATTTCTGTGGTGACATGCTATAAACCATATAGGACTTTTTCATAGCATATGACAAAAGCTTACTGAGACAATGAATCTGTAGTAATTAAGTTGCCTCATGAGAAAATCACAAAGGACTGGAAGTTTTACAATATGATACTGACATATCAAATAGATTTGCAATGAATATGATGTGCAAATATGATAAAGTGATATCTAGCTTGCCCCCTTTAGTGAAGCAAAACATAAATGCAGGGGTACCTCCAAGGTTTAAGTGATGACTAGATACAATGATTTCAAAATAAACGATATCACAATCATGCAAAAGACAATGCTACTTTGGGAATGCACATTACACTCAGAATGACAATCATGCTCTCAGTAGTTGGTGCTTTTTAAAAGAAGGTGGAGACTCAACATAAAAGTAAAAGAATGGCCCTTCGCAGAGGGAAGCAGGGATTACTCATGTGCTAGTGCTTTTTATTTTGAAAACATAGAAACAATTTTGTCAACGGTAGTAGTACTTCATATGTGTTATGCATAAGACATCCTATAAGTTGCTAGCCTCATGCATCGAATACCAATAGTGCTCGCACCTTGTCCTAATTAGCTCGGATTTCCATGGATTGTCATTGCATTACATATGTTTCAACCAAGTGTCACAAAGGGGTACCTCTATGTCACCTGTACAAAGGTCCAAGGAGATAGATCGCATTTGATTTCTCGTTTTTGATAGATCTCAACTTGAGGACATCCATACCGGGACAACATAGAAAATAGATAATGGACTCCTCTTAAATGCTTAAGCATATTCTCATAAGAGATTGAGGATTAATGTCCAAGCTAAAACTTCCACCATGATACATGGCTTTGGTTGGCGGCCCAATGTTCTTCTCTAACAATATGCATACTCAAACCATTAACTCATGGCAAATCACCCTTACTTTAGACAAGACGAGCATGCATAGCAACTCACATGATATTCAACAAAAGTGTAACAGTTGATGGCGTCCCCAGAAACATGGTTACCGCTTAGCAAGCAACTTATAAGAAAATAAGATACATAAGCAACCTATTCTTTACCACAATAGTTTTTAAGCTACTTTCCCATGAGCTATATATTGCAACTGAAGGTTTTAAAGGTAGCACATGTAAATTTACTTGGAGTGGCGGTGAAATACCACATATAGGTAGGTATGGTGGACTCATATGGCATAACTGGTTTAAAAGGATGTGGATGCACAAGCAGTCAGTCCGCTTAGTACAGGTGGAGGTTAGCAAAAGACTGGGAGCGACCAACTAAGAGAGCAATGACGGTCATAATCATGCAGAGCGACAAAGCAACATTGAATCAGGCATGGAAGTTATATCGCTACTCAGAAATAAAAGATCATCAAGGCTTGACAGACTTTCTTTACAGTCTTAAATATGCGTGAGCATACGCCAAGTCAATCAAAATAAATTCTTGAGGGAAGATATTACTAAACCATACCACATCATTGGCAAACAAATAATGTTGGTACTCCAATAACACATTGGGAACCCTCCAGCTATTTGCGACTAACCATAAGGAAACCTGAACTACTAAGCGCCATTATGCACGTAGCATCTTTATCATAGACATATTAACCAATGCAACGGGAGCAAACTCTCTTAATAAGATAAGCATGATAATTAAAGAGAGTTCAAGCAACCAACTAAACACAAGCTCTTTAAAAAGATAAGCATGAATACTAAGAGCAGAGCATGATAGTAGCTATTAAAAGACAAAGAACACACACAACAAGGATAGACATGAAAATTCTATGTTATGTTCTAGGTAGAAGTGGAGCGTGTTTCTCTCCCACATAAAGAACGCTGAGTTCCGACTCGTTATGAAAAACTAAAAAGGAAACTAAAACCAAGACGCTCCAAGCATAGCACATAACACATGAAGTGATTAAAATATAGTGGAACAAAAGACGAACTGATAACGTTGATGGAGAAGGGGATGCACGGGGGCATCCCCAAGCTTAGACGCTTGAGTCTCCTTGAATATTTCTTGGGGTGCACGGGGGCATCCCCAAGCTTGAGCGCTTGACACTCCTGAATCTTTTTATCATCTTCCCTCGCACACTTGAAAACTCCCTTCATACATAACTCATCATAATCTGATTAGCGAGGTTAGTACCCATAATAAAATAATTATACCTTGCTGGAAATAAAGATATTCTTGAAGGTCTACTGTTTCTCAAGATTGTCAAAAGGTTTTTGCAAAGAAAAAGCAAGCTCTTGGTTTGCAAAATGAAGGAAAAGCAAAACAGGACAGAATCTGTGAAAAACAGAACAGCAGGTAGTAAATGATTTGTTCGGGGCACTTCTGCAACTCAAATTCAAAAACTCAGAATAGACGCACGAAAGAAAATTATATAGAGAATGCTATCGAAAAAATTCAGACCAAAAAGATGATCTGGTGATTTTATACGAATTTTTCTATCCAAGGACAGAATCTGTTTCCTGGACAACACCTCACAACTTTTGAACTTTCTAGCAATCAGAGGCTATACTTGGCACAAATATGAAAAGCAAAGATACAATGATGATGCTACAGTAGTAAACAATATCAAGACACAACAAAAGCAAAATAAATTTATTCATTGGGCTACCTCCCAAAAGCGCTTTCTTTTATGCCTTTAAGCTAGGCATAATGCATAGAGATCAAGTTTTATCAAGAGTAAAAGAATAGCTAGCCCGTACAATGGACTCAAAAGGTAACCTGATCTTCTTTCGAGGGAAGTGTTCCATCCCTTTCTTGAGAGGAAACTGAAATTTTATATTACCCTCTTTCATGTCAATGATAGCACCAACGGTGCGTAAAAAGGGACGTCCCAAAATAATTGGACAAGAAGGATCACATTCAATATCCATAATAGTAAAATCAACGGGAACATAATTATCATTGACAACGATAAGAACATCGTCGATCCTCCCCAAAGGTTTCTTTATGGAAGAATCAACGAGACGAACACCAAAAGAACAAGAATCAAAATGTTTCAATTTAAGCATATCATATATTCTTTTGGGCATAACAGAGGTACTAGCTCCAACATCACATAATGCATAGCAAGAGAAGTCATTCAATTTAATTTTTATCATAGGATCCCAACCATCTTCTAGCTTTCTAGGTATGGAGGCTTCTACTCTAAGTTTCTCCTCCCTAGCTTTGATGAGAGCATTAGTGATATGCTCTGTGAAGGCAAGGTTAAGCGTGCTAGTGCGGGGGTCTCTAGACATCTTGTGAAGGAAATCAATAACTTCGGTAAGAGTGCAACTATCAAAATCAAGGTCACTAGCATCAAGTAAAGTGGTAGTGGTGTCCTTTAGGTTCACATGTTTGGTAGTTTCTATAGTCATAGCATCACCATTAATAGGTCCAATGGGACCAGGGGTACATTGGGTGCTAAGAGTTTGGATATCTTCAATAACTTGGATAGTAGCAACAGTGTGGTGGGTAGGAAGGCTCTTAATTCTATCCTCTTCCTCCCTTTCTCTAGCCCATCTCTCTTTAAGTTTAGCCATCATCCTAATATTTTCATTAATTTGCACTTGAATAGCATTCATAGGAGTGACCTTCCTCTCCTCAAGAGGAGAAGTTATAATTTTAAGCAATTCTACCTCATTGGCTGAATTGTCTACCTTTGAAGAGAGATCACCTAGTTTGTTTAGTTTTTCTTCTACACTATTATTAAAAGCTTTTTGGGGAGTGATGAAATCTTTAAGCATAATCTCTAGTTCAGTAGTGGAGTTCCTGGTGCTAGGATAAGCATTGTTGTTAAAATTGTTTCTAGAGATAAAGTTCACATCTACTTGTTCTTGAGCAATCAAAGAATTTAAAGGAACATCACGAGGATCAACAGAGGATTGCTTCGAAAGTAGAGACATGATCAAGTCAACTTTTTCAATTAAGGAGGAAATCTCCTCGACAGAGTTTACCTTCCTACCTGTTGGAGCGCGTTCGGTGTGCCATTGGGAATAGTTGGTCATCATCTCATCGAGAAGTTTTGTGGTAGCACCAAGTGTAGTTGACATAAAAGTTCCTCCCGCGGCCGAATCTAACAAGTTCCGCGAGGTAAATTTCAAGCCTGCATAAAAAGTTTGGATAACCATCCAAGTAGTCAAACCGTGAGTAGGGCAGTTCTTGATAAGAGATTTCATACGTTCCCAAGCTTGGGCAACGTGTTCATTATCCAATTGTTTAAAATTCATTATGTTACTTCTTAGTTGGATAATTTTAGCAGGTGGGTAGTATTTTCCGATAAAAGCATCTTTGCACTTGTCCCATGAATCTATGCTATTTCTAGGCAAAGACTGAAACAAAATTTTAGCTCCTCCTCTCAAGGAGAAGGGAAAAAGCTTAAGCTTAACAATATTACCATCTATTTCTTGGTACTTTTGCATATCACAAAGTTCAACAAAGTTGTTCAAGTGTAAAGCAGCATCATCTCCAGTACCGGAGAATTGATCTTTCATGACTAAGTTCAGTAAAGCAGGTTTAATTTCATATGAAGGTGCTGAAGTGGCAGGTGTAGTGATAGGTGTGCTGATAAAGTCATCGTTGTTGTCACTAGTGAAGTCACACAACTTGGTGTTCTCGGTGGAACCCATTGTAGCAAGCAAGCAAGATAACTATTTTTGTGATTTTCGATAAAAGATACTAAAGCAAAACTGAAAAGTAAACTAACAAGACTAAAAGCAAAGGTAAAAGATAGCGTGCAACTCCCCTATCCTGAAGAGTGGAGTCCCTGGCAACGGCGCCAGAAATTGCTTTGCTAGGTGGCTTCTCAGTGTAGCAGAAGTTTTCCCTTGGTAATACCAAGGATCGATTTCCCAGAGACTCCCAGTTTCAACAAGAAGGTGGCAACTGCTAACGGCGCCGGATGTTAGCAATCAATGTGGACCTGCACACAGATACAAATAACTTTGCTCCCAACGAGTACAGAGAGGTTGTCAATCCCTCCGGCCTTGTAGTTTACAAAGGATCAAACGCAAGTGATAATAGTGATAGGTATAATTGCAATAGTAAGTAAATAGCAGATGTGATCAATGATGGTAATATGGACCGGAGTCTCATGATGTTCACTAGTGATGTCTCTCTCCCAAAAGACGATAAAACCGCTATGTGAGGTAAACGAATTACAGCTGGGCAATTGACAGGACCATGTGCGCAAACCAATGCTGATTACATTGCAAGAAAGGTTGAGGTTCAAAGCATGGGCGGTACGCCAAAGTAAGTAGACCGAAATCCATCAATATCTACTACTAATCATCCACCTTGAGATATCTATCCAGAACATCTCGCTGGTATTAAGTTGCGAGCCCCACCCATAGTGTAAACTCAAAGCAACAGACAACTGCATTAAAAGAACTTTGCGTAAAGTAAACAATCCTTGCACCCGCGGGCACAAGCACCGTTGTTTTCCCCCTTGTGGCAACAGCACATCCCCTAGACTCATGTTTCTGTCACTCAAGCTAGTCATCGAGGGGCATGAACCCACAATCAAGCATAACGTTCCCTCTTGGAGTCACTACCTACTACTTGGCCAAAGCAATAAATAACAACGGAGAACATGCAAGAATTACTTAAGAACATAAATATAAAAGAGGTGAATCAAATATATTACTCAAACACAATCTGAACATAATCTCACAATCCATCGGATCCCAGCAAACTCATCATAGCAACAGCATAAGGATTACATATGTGCCTCGATCATGTAGGGCAGCTCACGAGGACTAATTAGTGAAGCACAAGAACGGGAGGAGAACATCACATAGCTACTGTTCATGGACCCATGGTCCAAGGGAGACTACTCACAACTCATCCGGGAGGCGTCCATGGTGGTGGAGAAGCTCCCGGTGGTGATCCTCCCCTCCGGCAGGGTGCCGGGAAGAGTTCTCCTGGTGCTCCCGATCTTGGAAGCGGCGGCGGCGGCGGAACAGAGATGAGATCGCGAAAAAGAGTTCCCGTCTCGAGGGTTTCGGGAGACGCTTTAAATATATGCCAAAGGGGGGCGTCAGACGAGGCTCGGGGGGCCCAGGCGCCCCCCCCCCCCCGGCGCGGCCCAGGGGGGGGCGCGCCACCAGGGCGCCTGGGGCCCTGGTGGTCCCCCTCTGGCTGTGCTTCGGGTGCCTGGTAGTGATGGGCCTCGAACCCCTCGTTGGTTACCCCAAGTGGAAGGTGTAAGATGCAGTAAGTAGAAGTGTTTTCCCCTAGCAAAGATGCCAAGGATTGAATCCCCAGAGACTCCTAGGTTCAACAGGTAGGTGTCAACTGCTAACGGCGCAATTAGCAATCAACGTGGACCTGCACACAGATACAAATAACTTTGCTCCCAACGAGTACAGAGAGGTTGTCAATCTCTCCGGCCTTGTAGTTCACAAAGGGTTAAAAGCAATATGATAGTAGTGATAGATAGTGTTTTGCAATAGTAAGTAAATAGCGGAAAAGTAAATAGTGTATGTGATCAATGATGGTAATATGGACCGGAGTCTCATGATGTTCACTAGTGATGTCTCTCTCCCAAAAGACGATAAAACAGCTATGTGAGGTAAACAAATTACAGCTGGGCAATTGACAGGACCACGAACGCAAACCAATGCTGACTACATTGCAAGAAAGGTTGAGGTTCAAAGCATGGGTGGTACGCCAAAGTAAGTAGACCGAAATCCATCAATGCCTACTACTAATCATCCACCTTGAGATATCTATCCAGAACATCTCGCTGGTATTAAGTTGCGAGCCCCACCCATAGTGTAAACTCAAAGCAACAGACAACTGCATTAAAAGAACTTTGCGTAAAGTAAACAATCCTTGCACCCGCGGGCACAAGCACCGTTGTTTTCCCCCTTGTGGCAACAACACATCCCCTAGACTCATGTTTCTGTCACTCAAACTAGTCATCGAGGGGCATGAACCCACAATCAAGCATGACGTTCCCTCTTGGAGTCACTACCTACTACTTGGCCAAAGCAATAAATAACAACGGAGAACATGCAAGAATTACTTACGAACATAAACATAAAAGAGGTGAATCAAATATATTACTCAAACACAATCTGAACATAATCTCATAATCCATCGGATCCCAGCAAACTCATCATAGCAACAGCATAAGGATTACATATGTGCCTCGATCATGTAGGGCAGCTCACGAGGACTAATTAGTGAAGCACAAGAACGGGAGGAGAACATCACATAGCTACTGGTCATGGACTCATGGTCCAAGGGAGACTACTCACAACTCATCCGGGAGGCGTCCATGGTGGTGGAGAAGCTCCCGGTGGTGATCCTCCCCTCCGGCAGGGTGCCGAGAAGAGTTCTCCTGGTGCTCCCGATCTTGGAAGCGGTGGCGGCGGCGGAACAGAGATGGGATCGCGAAAAGAGTTCCTGTTTCGAGGGTTTCGGGAGACGCTTTAAATATATGCCAAAGGGGGGCATCGGAGGAGCCTCGGGGGGCCCAGGCGCCCCCCGGCACGGCCCAGGGGGGGCGCGCTGCCAGGGCGCCTGGAGCCCTGGTGGCCCCCCCCGGCTGTCCTTCGGGCGCACGGTAGGTTCTGGAACGCTGATTTTTTATATAATTTTTCTGGATTTTTCTTGGCAGTTCTCGTAACGTGAAAACCTGAAATACAAAAATAGCCGAAAACAGAAACTGGCACTGGGGTGCACTGAGTTAATAGGTTAGTCCAAATATGATCAAAAGTGTATGGAAGTGTATAAATATCATAGCAATATCACCCAAAAGAGGCATGGAGCAAGCAGAAATTATAGATACGTTTTGGACGTATCAGATGGCAATGGAGATGCTGGATGTTAGCAAACTATCATGCGCTAAGTACTTCTCCATGATGCTAGAAGGCACGGCTCGCAAATGGTTAAAGGGGTTACCTGTCAACACCATCGGGTCATGGGAAGAGTTGAAGGCCAGGTCCATCAAGCACTTCAAGGACACGTGCACGCATCCCATGTCGATCGTGGATCTAGACTCTTGTGTTCAGAACGAGGGTGAGTCAACAACTAGTTGGGTATGCCAGATTTCAACCGTCATGAACTCCTCAGATAAGATCAACGCCGAATCAGCATAATAACGTTGGAGAAGAATTGCTGTTTCCCTCCACTCAAGCTGAAGCTAGGCCGGCTTAAGAGCCATTGTAATGATGTGGGGGAGCTCATGGCGGCTCTCGTCAAGTATGCCGACTCTGATAGTACCAAGGACCCCGAGTCTGAAGCAGACAGACCGGGAAAGGGAAAAGGGCGTAATGACCCGGGAGGACAGCAGTATAACCCAGCCAATCAGCACAATGGTAATAAATGCAAGGCTGATGCTTTCGTAGCTAATACAGGGGCACGAAATTTTAACCAGCGTCGCAAGGGGAGGCCACCTCCAAGGTACAATATCGATGAGGTGATGAATCAGCCGTGTCCGAAGCACATGTCAGATGAAAACCGACCACCCATGCATGGAAGGATTGCAGCATCATGCGATCTTACAGAGAGTTTATCCAGAACGGTCAGGGACCGAGTGGCGGCTCAGGATCCGGTTTTCAGGGTCCAGGTTATGGCAGCGGCGGTTCCAACTCCGGGTTTCAGGGACAAGGCAGTCAAGGCGGCAACAATCAGCGGAACAGCCAAGGGAACCAGCAACAGTCCAGTTATCAGAGTAACCCGAAGCAATTGAGCAATGGGCAATACCACGTGTTCACCATGAGTCTGTGCAAACGAGACCAGAAGCTCCATGCTACCTCTTGAGCTTGTGTTGTATTCCCTCGAAAAGGAAAGGGAGATGCAACACAGTAGCGTAAGTATTTCCCTCAGCTTTTGAGAACCAAGGTATCAATCTAGTAGGAGACTACGCGAAAGTCCCTCGCACCTGCACAAACAAATAAGAACTTCGCAGCCAACACGATAAGGGGTTGTCAATCCCTTTACGGTCACTTACGAGAGTGAGATCTGATAGAGATGATAATTATATTTTTGGTATTTTTGGTTTAATAAAACAACAAATAAAAGCAAGACAAGTAAAGTAGATGTAGATTGATATGTTGAGAATAGACCCGGGGGCCACAGTTTTCTCTAGTGGCTTCTCTCATGATAGCGGTTGATACGTCCAAAACGTATCTATAATTTCTGCTTGCTCCATGCCACTTTTGGGTGATATTGCTATGATATTTATACACTTCCATACACTTTTGATCATATTTGGACTAACCTACTAATCCAGTGCACCCCAGTGCCAGTTTCTGTTTTCGGCTGTTTTTGTATTTCAGGTTTTCACATTACGAGAACTGTCAGGAAAAATCTAGAAAAAATATATAAAAAATCAGCGTTCCAGAACCTACCTTGCGCTCGAAG
>LR738710.1:558526827-558868058 GCA_902687465.1 Secale cereale | reverse complement strand
ATCATCATCGGGAGCCTCTCCACCACCATGGACGCCTCCCGGATGAGTTGTGAGTAGTCTCCCTTGGACCATGAGTCCATGACCAGTAGCTATGTGATGTTCTCCTCCCGTTCTTGTGCTTCACTAATTAGTCCTCGTGAGCTGCCCTACATGATCGAGGCACATATGTAATCCTTATGCTGTTGCTATGATGAGTTTGCTGGGATCCGATGGATTATGAGATTATGTTCAGATTGTGATTGAGTAATATATTTGATCTACCTCTTTTATATTTATGTTCATAAGTAATTCTTGCATGTTCTCCGTTGTTATTTATTGCTTTGGCCAAGTAGTAGGTAGTGACTCCAAGAGGGAACGTTATGCTCGATTGTGGGTTCATGCCCCTCGATGACTAGTTTGAGTGACAGAAACATGAGTCTAGGGGATGTGCTGTTGCCACAAGGGGAAAAACAACAGTGCTTGTGCCCGCGGGTGCAAGGATTGTTTACTTTACGCAAAGTTCTATTAATGCAGTTGTCTGTTGCTTTGAGTTTACACTATGGGTGGGGCTCGCAACTTAATACCAGCGAGATGTTCTGGATATATATCTCAAGGTGGATGATTAGTAGTAGATATTGATGGATTTCGGTCTACTTACTTTGGCGTACCGCCCATGCTTTGAACCTCAACATTTCTTGCAATGTAGTCAGCATTGGTTTGCGTTCGTGGTCCTGTCAATTGCCCAGCTGTAATTCGTTTACCTCACATAGTTGTTTTATCATCTTTTGGGAGAGAGACATCACTAGTGAACATCATGAGACTCCGGTCCATATTACCATCATTGATCACATCCGCTATTTACTTTTCGCTTTTACTTACTATTGCAAACATTATCTATCACTACTATCATTTGCGTTTAATCCTTTGTGAACTACAAGGCCGGAGGGATTGACAACCTCTCTGTACTCGTTGGGAGCAAAGTTATTTGTATCTGTGTGCAGGTCCACGTTGATTGCTAATATCTGGCGCCGTTAGCAGTTGACACCTACTTGTTGAACCTAGGAGTCTCTAGGGATTTGATCCTTGGCATCTTTGCTAAGGGAAAAACTTCCACAACACTGCATCTCACACCTTCCACTTGGGGTAACCAACGAGGGGTTAGAGGCCCATCAGCGGTATTCTACGGCGGGTAAACAAATTACTGGCGAGCAATTGATAGAAAAGCGAATAATTATGAGACTATCTAGGCATGATCATTGTATATAGGCATCACGTTCGAGAAAAGTAGACTCACTCCTGCCTGCATATACTGCTATTACTCCACACATCGACCGCTATCCAGCATGCATCTAGTGTATTGAGTTCATACGAACAGAGTAACGCCTTAAGCAAGATGACATGATGTAGAGGGATAAACTCAAGCAATATGATGAAAACCTCATCTTTTTATCCTCGATGGCAACAGTACAATACGTGCCTTGCTGCCCCTACTGTCACTGGGAAAGGACACCGCAAGATTGAACCCAAAGCCAAGCACTTCTCCCATTGCAAGAACTATAGATCTAGTAGGCCAAACCAAACCAATAATTCGAAGAGACTTGCAAGGATATTATGAGCACACATAAAAAGTTCAGAGAAGAACCAAATATCTTTCATAGATAACCTTGATCATAAACTCACAATTCATCAGATCTCGACAAACACACCGCAAAAAGAGATTACATCGAATAGATCTCCTCGAAGACCGAGGAGAACTTTGTATTGAGATCCAGAGAGAGAGAGAGAAGAAGCCATCTAGATACTAGCTATGGACCAGAAGGTCTGTGGTAAACTACTCACAACTCATCGTGAGGGCGATGATGATGATGATGAAGGCCTCCGTGATGGATCCCCCTCCCAGAGCAGGCTCCAAGATGGGATCTCCACAGGAACAGAAGCTACGGCGGTGGAATTAGGGTTTTCTCTATGCGTATGGAGTTTCTGGGGTACATAGGTATATATAGGAAGAAGGAGGGCACCGGGGGCCGTGTGGGCCAGCCTCGAGGCAGGGGGTGCGCCCTGGGAAGGGGGGGCCCGCCCCCACCCTCGTGGGAAGGCCTCTTGCCCCCTGACTTGGTCCTGACGTTTCCCGAGCGTGATTTCCTCCAAAAGTATCTCTCGCGAAGGTTTCATTCCGTTTGGACTCCGTTTGATATTCCTTTTCTGCAAAACCCTGAAATAGGCAAAAAACAGCAGTCCGGACTGGGCCTTTGGGTTAGTAGGTTAATCCCAAAAATGATATAAAAGTGAATGATAAAGCCCATTAAACATCCAAGACTTCATAAATAATAGCATGGAACAATAAAAAATTATAGATACGTTGGAGACGTATCAAGCATCCCCAAGCTTAATTCCTGCTCGTCCTCGAGTAGGTAAATGATAAAGAAAGAATTTTTGATGTGGAATGCTAACCCATATAGTTATTCAATGTAATTCTCTTAATTGTGGCATGAATGTTTAGATCTGAAAGATTCAAGATAAAAGTCTATATTGATATAAGTAATAACAATACTTCAAGCAATACTAACAAAGCAATCATGTCTTCTCAAAATACTATGGCTAAAGGAAGTTATCCCTGCAAATTCATATGGTCTGGCTATGCTCCCTCTTCATCACAGAAAATATTCATATCATGCACAGCCCCGATTTCAGCCAAGCACTTGTTTTCATACTCTATTCTTTTCAAACCTTTCAACTTTCACGCAATACATGAGCGTGAGCCATGGATATAGCACTATGGGTGGAATAGAAGTGGTTGTGGAGAAGACAAAAAAGAGGAAGATAGTCTCACATCGACTAGGCGTATCAACGGGCTATGGAGATGCCCATCAATAGATATCAATGTGTGTGAGTAGGGATTGCCATGCAACGGATGCACTAGAGCTAAATATGAATGAAAGCTCAACGAAAGCAACTAGTGGGTGTGCATCCAACTTGCTTTCTCACGAAGACCTAGGGCATTTGAGGAAGCCCATTGTTGGAATTTACAAGCCAAGTTCTATAATGAAAATTCCCACTAGCATATGAAAGTGACTAATCATGAGACTCTCTACAATGAAGATCATGGTGCTACTTTGAAGCACAAGTGTGGAACAAGATAGTAGCAATTGCCCCTTCTCTCTTTTCTCTCATTTTTTGGAGGGGTTTTTCTCTTCTTTTTTTGTCCCTCTCTATATTTTTTTGGGCCTTCTCTTTTTTTTATTGGCCTTTCCTCACACGGGACAATGCTCTAGTAATTATGATCATCACACTTTTTGTTGCAACTTGAAATTACAACTCGATACTAAAACAAGTATGACTCTACATGAATGCCCCCGATGGTGTACCGACATAAGCAATGAATCAAGAGTGACATATACGAAAAATTATGCATGGTGGCTTTGCCACAACTACGATCTCAACTACATGATCATGCATGGCACTATGACAATATGATGCGTGTCATATGAACGGAACGGTGAAAAGTTGCATGGCAATATATCTCGGAATGGCTGTGGAAATGCCATGATAGGTAGGTATGGTGGTTGTTCTGAGGAACAATATGGTGGCTGTTTTGAGGAAGGATATATAATGGGTTTATGGTACCGGCGAAAGTTGCGCGGTACAAGTGAGGCTAGCAATGGTGGAAAGGTGAGAGTGCGTAGAATCCATGGACTCAACATTATTCATAAAAACTCATATACTTATTGCAAAAATCTACGAGTCATCAAAAACAAAGCAATCAACGCATGCTCCTTGGGGGGAGGTTGGTAGGAGTTAACCATCGCGCGCCCTCGACCTCCACACAAAGTTTGACACTCTACAAATACCGCATGCTCTAACTTCGTCACATAGCGGTTCACCATACGTGCATGATATGGGAATCACTAACCTTAACACAAGTATTCTTCAATTTCATAATAACTTCACTAGCATAACTCTAATATCACTATCCTCATGTCTCAAGACAATTATCAAGCATCCAACATCTCATTCTATTCAATGCACTTGGTGTGAAAATTTTACTACATTGACATTGGATGTTTATCATGTGAAGACTAGTTTCTTCAGCCTAAACACATTACCATGCTGTTTTAATAGACTCTCAAATAAATATAAGTGAAGCATGAGAGTTCAACAATTTCTACAAAATATTACCACCACCATGATCTAAAAGATATAAGTGAAGCACTAGAGCAAAAGCTATTCAACTCAAAAGATATAAGTGAAGAACATAGAGTGTTCTAATAATTTCTAGGGCACATTTAACTCTCTCAAATAGGTGTGTCCAGCAAGGATGATTGTGGCAAACTAACAAGCAAAGACTCAAATTATACAAGACGCTCCAAGCAAAACACATAGCATGTTGCGAATAAAAATATAGCTCCAAGTATAGTTACCGATGGATGAAGACGAAAGAGGGGATGCCTTCCCGAGGCATCCCCAAGCTTAGGCTTTTGATTATCTTGATTTTACATGGGGTTCCATGGGCATCCCATCAAAGCAATACTCAAAACTTGAAAACTTTACAACACAAAACTTAGACAAAAATTCTCGTGAGCTCCGTTAGTAAGAGAAAGCAAACCACCACTCAAAGGCACATCAAGGAATTCATTCTTTGTTTATATTCGTGTTAAACCTACTGTAATCCAAGTTCTCTATGATTCATATCCTCCAATATTACTCATAGATGCATCCGAATAAGCAAACAACACACGAAAAACAGAATCTGCCAAAAACAGAACAGTCTGTAGTAATCTGCTGGGTTAGCCTCCCTCCTGGACCTCCAAAAAATTCAAACTAAACTGGTAAATTTGCGCAATTTGTTTACCAATCAGCAGAAAAAAGAATCAACAAAAAAGAACGCTCAAGTAAAATCTGAAGGCTGCTTTAGCGAGCGCTAACGATTCGTTTTTTCACAGCAAGATCAAATAAAATTCACACAAGTACTACCAAAGGTTCTACTTGGCACAAACACTAAACAAAACATGAAAACACATCTAATCAGAGTCTAGATGCAATATTTATTCCCTAACAGCAACAAAAGCAAAAAACTTAAAATTGGGTTGCCTCCCAACAAGCGCTATCGTTTTACGCCCCTAGCTAGGCACGATACAAGATAAATCTAGGTATTGCCATCCTTGGAAGGCAATCCATAAGTGGCTCTCATGATAGATTCATATGGTAATTTGATTTTCTTTCTAGGAAAATGTTCCATGCCTTTCCTTAACAGAAATTGGAATCTAATATTTCCTTCCTTCATATCAATAATTGCACCAATCGTTCTAAGGAAAGGTCTACCAAGAATAATAGGACATGAAGGATTGCAATCTATATCAAGAACAATGAAATCGACGGGCACATAATTCCTATTGGCAACAATAAGAACATCATTAATTCTTCCCATAGGCTTCTTAATAGTGGAATCCGCAAGATGCAAATTTAAAGAACAATCATCAAGCTCATGGAACCCTAGCAAATCACACAAAGTTTTTGGGATAGTGGAGACACTTGCACCCAAATCACACAAAGCATAGCATTCATGATCTTTTATTTTTATTTTTATAGTAGGTTCCCATTCATCATAAATCTTTCTAGGTATAGAAACTTTCAACTCAAGTTTTTCTTCATAAGGTTGCATCAAAGCATCAACTATATGTTTAGTGAAAGCTTTATTTTGACTATAAGCATGCAGAGAATTTAGCATGGATTGCAACAAGGAAATACAATCAATCAAAGAGCAATTATCATAATTGAATCCCTTGAAATCCAAAGTAGTGGGTTCATCACTATGCAAAGTTTTAATCTATTCAATCCCACTTTTAGCAATTTTAGCATCAAGATCTAAAAACTCTGAATTATTGGGACACCTTAAAGCAGAATCATCTCCAATCCTATTCTCATCAAGATTAATACTAAAAAACAAGGATCTAATAGGAGACACATCAATAACTTTCAGATCTTCATCTTTATTTTCACGATAACTAGAAGAACACGATTTAATATAATATTCTCTTTTAGCACGCATTCTAGCGGTTCTTTCTTTGCATTCATCAATGGAAATTCTCATGGCTTTGAGAGACTCATTGATATCATGCTTAGGTGGGATAGATCTAAGTTTCAAAGAATCAACATCAAGAGTAATTATATCCACACTTCTTGCCAATTCATCAACTTTAAGCATTTTCTCTTCAAGCATAGCATTGAAATTCTTTTGCGAGATCATAAACTCCTTAACGCTAGTTTCAAATTCAGAAGGCATCTTTCCATAAGAGTTGTTGTAGGAATTACCATAATTATTAGAGGAATTACTAGAAAAAGGCCTAGGATTAAAATTACCTCTATAAGCATTGTTACCAAAATTATTCCTACCAACAAAATTCACATCCAAAGATTAATTGTTATTCTCAATCAAAGTGGACAAAGGAATATCATTAGGATCAGAAGAAGCACTCTTAGCAGCAAACAATTTCATAAGTTCATCCATCTTTCCACTCAAAACACTAATTTATTCAATAGCATGCATTTTTTTACTAGTAGATCTTTCCGTGTGCCATTGAGAATAATTAACCATAATATTATCTAGGAGTTTGGTGGCTTCTCCTAAGGTAGTTTCCATGAAAGTGCCTCCGGCGGCCGAATCTAAAAGATTTCTAGAAGCAAAATTCAAGCCAGCATAAAAGTTCTGAATAATCATCCATAGATTCAAAACATGTGTAGGGCAATTACGTATCATTAATTTCATTCTCTCCCAAGCTTGTGCTACATGCTCATGATCTAGTTGCTTAAAATTCGTAATATCATTTCTAAGAGAGATGATCTTAGCAGGAGGGAAATACTTAGAGATAAAAGAATCTTTGCACTTATTCCACGAATCAATACTATTTCTAGGCAAAGAGGAAAACCAAGTTTTAGCACAATCTCTAAGTGAAAATGGAAATAACTTCAATTTGACAATATCATTATCCGTATCCCTTTTCTTTTGCATATCACACAAATCAACAAAGTTGTTTAGATGGGTAGCGGCATCTTCACTAGGAAGGCAGGAGAATTGATCTTTCATGACAAGATTCAACAAAACAACATTGATCTCACAAGATTCAGCATCGGTAATAGGAGCAATCGGAGTGCTAATAAAATCATTGTTGTTGGTATTGGAAAAGTCACACAATTTGGTATTGTTTTGAGCCATAGTGACATGCAAGCAATCCAACACACACAATCGAACAAGAAGCAAGCGAACGAAAAACACACGGCGGAAGAAGGGCGAATAAAACGACAAGGGTGAAGTGGGGGAGAGGAAAATGAGAGGCAAATAAATGTAATGCGAAGGATAAGTGTTTGTGATAGGTACTTGGTATATAACTTTTGCGTAAGCCTCCCCGGCAACGGCGCTAGAAATTCTTCTTGCTACCTCTTGAGCTTGCGTTGTATTCCCTCGAAGAGGAAAGGGAGATGCAGCACAATAGCGTAAGTATTTCCCTCAGTTTTTGAGAACCAAGGTATCATTCCAGTAAGAGACAACGCGCGAGTCCCTCGCACCCGCACAAACAAATAAGAACTTCGCAGCTAACGCGATAAGGGGCTGTCAATCCCTTTACGGTCACTTACGAGAGTGAGATCTGATAGAGATGATAATTATATTTTTGGTATTTTTGGTTTTATAAAACAGCAAATAAAAGCAAGAAAAGTAAAGTGGATGTAGATTGATATGTTGAGAATAGACCCAGGGGCCATAGTTTTCTCTAGTGGCTTCTCTCATGATAGCGGTATTCTACGGCGGGTAAACAAATTACTGTCGAGCAATTGATAGAAAAGCTAATAATTATGAGACTATCTAGGCATGATCATTGTATATAGGCATCATGTCCGAGACAAATAGACCAAAACTATTCTGCATCTACTACTATTACTCCACACATCGACCGCTATCCAGCATGCATCTAGTGTATTGAGTTCATACGAACAGAGTAACGCCTTAAGCAAGATGACATGATGTAGAGGGATAAACTCAAGCAATATGATGAAAACACCATCTTTTATCCTCGATGGCAACAATACAATACGTGCCTTGACGCCCCTACTGTCACTGGGAAAGGACACCGCAAGATTGAACCCAAAGCCAAGCACTTCTCCCATTGCAAGAACTATAGATCTAGTAGGCCAAACCAAACCAATAATTCGAAGAGACTTGCAAGGATATTATGAGCACACATAAAAATTTCAGAGAAGAACCAAACATCTTTCATAGATAACCTTGATCATAAACTCACAATTCATCGGATCTCGACAAACACACCGCAAAAAGAGATTACATCGAATAGATCTCCTCGAAGACCGATGAGAACTTTGTATTGAGATCCAGAGAGAGAGAGAGAAGAAGCCATCTAGATACTAGCTATGGACCCGAAGGTTTGTGGTAAACTACTCACAACTCATGGTGAGGGCGATGATGATGATGATGAAGGCCTCCGTGAGGGACCCCCCTCCCGGAACAGGCTCCAAGATGGGATCTCGACGGGAACAGAAGCTACGGTGGTGGAATTAGGGTTTTCTCTCCGCGTATGGAGTTTCCAGGGTATGTAGGTATATATAGGAAGAAGGAGGGCACCGGGGGCCGTGGGGGCTAGCCTGGAGGCAGGGGGCGCGCCCTGGGAAGCGGGGCGCGCCCCCCACCCTCGAGGGCAGGCCTCTTGCCCCTTGACATGGTCCTGACGTTTCCCGAGCGTGATTTCTTCCAGAAATATCTCTCGCGAAGGTTTCATTCCGTTTGGACTCCGTTTGATATTCCTTTTCTGCAAAACCCTGAAATAGGCAAAAAAACAGCAATCTGGACTGGGCCTTTGGGTTAGTAGGTTAGTCCCAAAAATGATATAAAAGTGAATGATAAAGCCCATTAAACATCCAAGACTTCATAAATAATAGCATGGAACAATAAAAAATTATAGATACGTTGGAGACGTATCACTCCATAAGAGGGCAGTGAATGCCGTTGAGCCTACGGTGCCCGGTTACTGAAGATAGTGTGAGCATCCCATTATGTGGAGCCGCGAAGATCACCCGCCCCGAGTTGATAATCCGGGTCAGCTGGCCCTAGTGGTGGCCCATCAGGTTGGAGGGTATAAGTTCACCAAGGTACTCATGGATGGAGGAAGCAGCATCAACATTCTGTATTATAATACCTTCTGTCGTATGGGGTTAACTGACAAGAAGCTTAAACCGTTGAACACCGTTTTTCATGGAGTTGTGCCAGGTAAGTCGGCGTATCCAGTTGGTAAGATCGATTTGGAAGTAACCTTTGGAGATGAGCATGATGCCAGGATAGAAACTTTGACGTTTGAAGTTGTGAGGATCCACAGCCCGTACCATGCTTTATTTGGCAGGTCGGCTTATGCTAAGTTATGGCAAGGCCATGTTATGTTTATTTGCAGCTCAAGATGCCAGGTCACAAAGGGAATATCACAGTGCATGGGAGTCGCACCATAGCTTTGGAATGTGAAGAAGGTGATGAAGCTTATGCAGAGTCGGTTTGTGCCACAGAGGAGCTCAAGTTTTACAAAGATAATGTTGACCCGGTAGATATGACATCTTTAAAGAAGCTAACTATAGAGCATGACCCATTGCTGAAGTTCAAGTCAACAGATGACACCAAGATGGTTGACTTTGTTCCTGGCGACTCATCTAAGCAGTTTAGTATCAGTGCCAATCTGGATCCGAAATAGGAAAGCACGCTCATTGAGTTCATCCGTGAGAACCGACACATCTTTGCATGGAAGCCTTCAGTCATGCCGGGTGTACCGAGAGAACTCGCTGAGCAGACTCTTAATATTGATCCAAAGTATAAGCCGGTCAGACAGTTTCTTTGCTGTTTTAATGAAGAGAGACGGAAGGCCATCGGTGAAGAGGTGGCCCGGCTCTTAGCGGCCGGGTTCATCGTAGAAGTTTTTCATCCCGAGTGGTTGGCTAACCCGGTTTTAGTTCTTAAAAAGAATGGCACGTGGCACATGTGTGTTGTTTACACATATTTAAACAAAGCTTGTCCAACTGACCCGTTTGCCCTCCCTCGTATTGATCAGATCATTGATGCTACGGCGGGTTGTGAGCGCTTGAGTTTTTTCGATGCATATTCTGGATATCACCAGATCAAAATGGCGGTTAAGGACCAGGAGAAGACGGCTTTCAACACTCCGTTCGGAGCCTTTTGCTATGTATCTATGCCTTTCGGGCTTAAGAGTGCCCAGGCGACTTACCAGAGGTGTGTACCGAACTGCTTGCACGGTCAAATTGGGCGCAATGTTCATGCTTATGTGGATGATATCATGGTCAAATCCGGAAAGAAGGAGACCCTAATTGATGACTTGAGGGAAACATTTGACAATCTCCAGGTGTATAAGATGATGTTTAACCCGGCCAAGTGTGTTTTTGGTGTTCCAGCAGGCAAGCTTTTGGGTTTTCTGGTCTCTGAGCGAGGCATCGAGGCTAACCTGGAAAAGATCAAGGCCATCACCTCCCTGGCAGGAACAAAATGTATCAATGATATCCAGCGCGTGGTAGGACGGATAGCAGCGTTGAGCCGGTTTATAAGCCGCTTAGGTGAGAAGGCTGTCCCTCTATACCAGATGATGAAAAAGACAGATGATTTTGTCTAGAGTGAAGCTGCTGATGAAGCGTTCGAGGCACTCAAGAAGCAATTGGCTGAGCCACCGTTTCTTGCGGCCCCCATTGATAAAGAGCCTTTGATGTTATATGTTGCTGCAAACAGCAGGGCTGTCAGTGTGGCTATTGTGGTGGAAAGAAAGGAGGCTGGTAAAGAGCATCTAGTTCAAAGGCCGGTTTACTACATCAGTGATTTCCTCATCGAGTCTAAACACAGATATCCACATTGGCAAAAGCTGGTTTACAGAGTCTTTATGGCAAGCCGGAAACTCAAGCAGTATTTCCTGGGTCATCCCATTACGGTCGTGAGCTGTGCTCCCTTGGGAGACATTATCCAGAATAGGGAAGCTACAGGACGAGTGGCCAAGTGGGCCATTGAGCTTGGGCCTCATGATTTAAAATATATGCCTCGAACAACCATCAAATCGCAAGTGCTGGTGGATTTCATCAACGACTGGACAGAACTACAGATGCTTGAAGAAAAGCTGGATAATACATATTGGATGATTCACTTTGACGGGTCCAGGCAATTGGAGGGATCGGGGGCTGGAGTTGTTTTAACTTCCCCACGAGGTGATAAACTTTCTTATGTCCTCCGGCTCATGTTTCCATGTACTAATAATGCAGCTGAGTACGAAGCCTTGCTCCATGGCCTTCGGATGGCTAAAGAGATGAATTCAAGCCGGGTCAGATGTTTCGGCGACTCAGATTTGGTAGCTCAGCAGGTTTTTGGCAAATGAGACTCCAAGGATCCGCTCATGGCGGCTTATCGCCGAGAGGTTGATGCTATTGCAGGTCACTTCAAGGGTTACCAAGTTGAGCACATCGATCGAAGGAAGAACGATGCAGTAGACGCCTTGAGCTGGTTAGGATCTCAGCGTAAGCCGGTACCGCCCAATACCTTTTTAGACGTTTTGCTTAACCCGTCTGTCAAGTTGCCTACAGAGGAGGACCTCGCTATCCCTGACCCGGAGGCACAATTGGTAGCGGCTTTTCATGTCACACCAGATTGGACAGTTCCTTATGCTTATATGACCCGAGGTGAGTTACCTAAGGATGAAATATTAGCCAGGCAGATAACCCGGCGGTCTAAGTCAATGATGATCCTCAATGGAGAATTACACCACCGTAGTGTCTCAGGCGCGTTTCAACACTACGTCTCGCCTGAGGAAGGCTGCGAGATTCTACGAGAGATCCATGAGGGAGATAGTGGCCACCATGTCGGTTCTAAATCTCTGGTAGCAAAAGATTTTTGTCACGGATTTTACTAGTTAACGGCTCATGCTGATTTTACAGGTTTTGCTTGACCTCTGCATCAATTACAGTAAGTCGCTGCAAGGTTATAAAGATTTAAAGATAAACTGAACAAGGGACAAGTCATTTACCCAGGAGCGGTCTTGAAAGCCGGAAGTTGACTCTGAGATGAGTCGCTGGAGGATGAACGAGAAGTTTCCTGTTAATTTGAATCGAACGATTTCAAGGGTTGTCGTATAAGGCCCGTTGGCGGATGATGAGAGTTTGTGAATGGAAATACCTCATTCCGGCATTTCCGACGAGGCGGTGTATTGGGTAAACTGGAGGATAATTCCTCTTCTCCGGAGTTGCGAGTCCAACGCCGACTCTCGTGTTGCTGTTGCTTCCAATGAAAGTGAGGATCTAAATGAGCAGAGGGGTGTGAAAATCTTACTTTTTGGATAACCCGTCGATCTTTTTGTCTTGGGAAGGACTTTGAGCCGGAGGAAATAGTAATTGCCTCTTCATCTGCGGCCTGACTGCCTCCGTGTCATCCTGGCAATAATCAGTGTTAATAAGATAATTGAAGTAAGAACCAAGAGAGTCAAGGACTACCTCCGACTCAGTGACGTAGTTCAGTTCAAATAGTTCGGAAGCACTGGTTTTCTTCTTGGTATTTTTAACATCTTTCTTGGCGGCATTCTTGGCGGCTCTGTCTCTCTTGGCAGCTTCATGGTCATAAGGTTTCTTCCATATGGCCGACTTAGCCTGTGAGAAGTGGCGGATTCAAGATTGGCAAGGGAACTATAATTATAAAATGGCAACAATTAAGGTTAAGATTTACCTCTGGTGCCGGGTTATATGTACAGAAAGGCAACATGCCCACTTTGCTGCAATCGGACAAGGATTCATTTAAAATAGTTTTTGTCATATCTGCGATGACATTCTCCTCCAGGTCCTCAGAACTATGGCGCAAAGGGTCATTCTTCTCTCCAGTATATTCACACATTAACCCGGACCTGCGGCTTAAAGGAATAATTCGCCAAGCGAGCCAGCACCGGGCTAAGTCAATTCCAGTTAAACCATTTCCCAGAAGGGCCTTCACCTTTGAAAGGGTGGGGGCAATTGACTTGTGTTCTGCAGCGGTGAGCTTTTCAGCAAGAGGGTGATTGGTGTCTAAACGTTGAACACGGAGACCTGGCAAATGATGCTCGTCAGCCGGAGAAGTATCTTTACAATAAAACCAAGTTTTGTTCCAATCTTTCGGATGGCTCGGCAGACAGGCGTAAGGAAAAAATAGAGTCTCTCCTTCTTTGGATAGAGACAGCCCCAAGCTCCAAGCTAGGGCCAATGGTAAATTCATTCTGGTGGTTTAAGTAAAAGAACTCTCTAAAAAGCAAGATGCTGGGCTCCTCTTGAAGATATACTTCACAAAAAACCTGAAAGTTGTAGATATTTGACACAGAATTGGGTCCGATGTCTTGGGGATGGAGCCGGAAGAAGTGCAGAACATCTCTGAAGAATTTAGAGCTGGGTGGTGAAAACCCCGGTTCATGTGATTAGTAAAAACAATTACTTCATCATCTGTGGGTGCAGGTCTTTCTTCGCCCCGGTTAGGAGCACGATAAGGCATAACTGGAGCATTTGGCAAATATCCAACTTTGACAAAATCGGCCAGTGTGGCTTCAATAACAATTGAAGGGACCAAACTGCATGTGGTGACTGTCTTTGGTGGCATTGTGAACAAGCAGACCTAACGAAAGAATGATTATTGCCGGTTCAGAATCAGTTCATTAAAAGCCGGGATCAAATTATTACTACCAGTTTAGCGTGGCGGCTTAAATGGGGCCTAATGGCATAAGAATAATCATAAGTCAAAAAATTAAGCCGCCATGACAGATGCGAGTGTTCAGAGAAGCAAATTTTACTAAGTTCGGAAAAAACAGTTTTCACAGGTTGCGGCGGTAATTTTGGATCTACAACTGCTCGAAAATCTAGATTAAATGACGAACAGGCAAAACCTAAGAACAATATGATGCAGTTCTAGGAGATGAATCTATTTATTCGCAGAGATGAGATTTTACAGTATTGACTAAAGAGATACTATCAACATCAACATATGAAGAGACATCAAGTTCAGAAGAAGAAGCCATCGTTGCAGAGGAAGAAGAAGATAAACTCGAAAGAACTTCACGGGAACCCTAATGGATCTAGGAGGAGAAGGATGAGAATGCACCTGAGCAAGTAAGACGGCGGCGGCGGCGCACAGAAGAGACTTGGCCGCGTTGGGTTGATGTGGCGGCTATTGGTGAAGCCGAAGTAGAGGGCGACGGCGCTGTCAGAGCTTGGTTGCAGGGACGTCGCGTGGAAGGAGACGAAGAGAAAGAGACGAAGGATAGAATGGAAGGGGACATTCGGCCCTATTTATAATCTAAGTGGATAAAGGTCAGGCGCGAAAATCAAGGAGGTGGAGAATAGGTAAGTAACTATGTAGGCGCCTCGATTCTCGGAATACGAATAAATGCAGAAAATTTGTTAAGATGGGGACCGTTTGCAAGTAAGTGATGTCATGGCGGGTTACCGTTATTTCAAAAGCTGACGTCATGGTGGATCACTATCATTTCAAAAGTGAAGATAACGGCGGTTCATAGTCTCTCACAAGAAGATGAAGAAAGATTGATATGAACAAGTTCAAGATCAACCTGGGGCCTAATGTTGGGGATATAAGTATTTCATATGACGTGCCGAAGAGGGGCTGGGTTACCCAATGTCAGTTCATAAGACCAGCCCAGAAGTACATTAAAGATAGCAGTTTAGTTAAGGGCCCAAGGCCCATGGCGGCTTAAGGCCTATAAGTATCAACCGCCATATATGTAACTTGTATTGTAAGGCATGTAATAAGAGTCGCCGAGCTGGACATGATTGTATGAGCCGGCCGGGACTCCATAGGCCGCAGGGCGTCAACCAGTGTATATAAGGGGACGACCCGGTAGCGGCTTAGAAAAAAGAAACAACATATCGAGGGCTAGGCAAGCGCATCCGCACCCTAGCAATTGACATCCCATCAATTCCACCCCAAACTGGATTAGGTTTTACCCTCACCGCAGGGGCCGAACCAGTATAAACTCCCTGTGTCCTTTGTCTTGTTCTTAACCCCTTTAAGCTAACCACGCCGCTATGGCTCCGCAATCAAGTCCTTACCTTAGGACATCTGTCGTGACACTTCCACGACAAGAGTGATTTGAGTTTAAAATCCACCAAGAGAGAAACCTTAGAGCAAAAGAACTATATACTGTTTTATTGCTAGTTGTGATCCATGTTGGTATTTCCCCGAAGAGTAGGGGATGATGCAGCAGAACAGAGATAAGTATTTCCTTCAGTTATGAAACCAAGGTTATCTATCCACTAGGAGAACCAAGCAACACTACGTAAACAACACCTGCACACAAATAAAAAATCTTGCAACCCAATGCGTAAAGGGGTTGTCAATCACTCAATGGTATTGAGATTTGATAAACAGATAGATTGATAGATGCAAATAAAATAAAAGTAAATAAAACACATCAAAGTATTTTTGGGTTTTTGATTAAATAGATTTGAAAATATATGATAGGAAATAGACCTGGGGTAGTAGATTTTACTAGTGGCTTCTCTCAAGAAAATATCATAAGGTGGGTGAACAAATTACTATTGGGCAATTGATAGAAAAGAAAATAATTATGACGATATCCAAGGCAATGATCATGTATATAGGAATGATGTCCAAGATTAGTAGACCGAAATGATTTTGCATCTACAACTATTACTCCACACATCGATCACTATCCAACATACATGTATTGTATTAAGTTCACGGAAGAATGTAGTAATGCAATAAGAATTATGACATGATGTAGACAAGGCAAACTCACACATGAACAAACCCCATCTTGTTATCCTTAATAGCAACAATACATGCGTGTCATGTCTCTTTCTGTCACTGAGATTGAGCACGGCAAGATTGAACCCGTTACAAAGCACCTCTTCCCATGGCAAGATAAATCAATCTAGTTGGCCAAACCAAACCAAAATATCGAAGAAGAAATACGAGGTTATAACAAATCGCATATGGATAAATCTGCTCACTGACTCACAATTCATCAGATCCCAATAAACACACCGCAAAAAATAGTTACACTAAATAGATCTCCAAGAACATCGGGGAGAACATTGTATTGAAGATCAAAAAGAGAGAAGAAGCCATCTAGCTACTAACTATGGACCCGTAGGTCTGTGGTAAATACTCACACATCATCGGAGGAGCACCAATGAGGATGATGAACCCCTCCATGATCGTTACCCCCTTCGGCATAGTGCCGGAAAAGTCCTCTAGATTGGATCTCGCGGTTCTAGAACTTGCAGCGACTGGAAAAGTATTTTGTTGACTCTCCTAGGGTTTCTGGAATATTATAGTATTTAGCTTCCCATGGGCTCCACTACCCAGGAGGGCGCGCATGGGCCTGGCGCACCCTAGTTCCTAGTGGGCCCTACGAGGCTCCCCTCGTGTGGTCTCTTGGCTCCCTGGGTGTCTTCTATCCAGAAAAAATTCTCAAAAAAGTTTCGTGGAATTTGGACTTCGTTTGATATTGATATTATGCAAAGTGAAAAAACAAGCAGAAAAACAACAATTGGCACTGGGCACTATGTCAATAGGTTAGTCCCAAAAAATGATATAAAGTTGCTAGAAAATGTACATAAAACATCCAAGATTGATGATATAACAACATGGAACAATAAGAAAATATAGATACGTTGGAGACATATCAGCATCCCCAAGCTTAATTCCTGCTCGTCCTCAAGTAGGTAAACGATAAAAACAGAGTTTTTGATGTGGAATGCTGCCTAACATATTCATCATATATTTCTTTGTAGCATGGACATTTGGACTTTAGATGATTCAAAGAAATAGTCTATAATTTGACATGAAGACATCAATAATCAAGCATATAAACAAGCAACCAGTTCTTTCAAAATATCAATGCTAAACAAAGCTATCCCTAGCCCATTATGCTCAATCATTGATCCATTCATGAAACACACTCAACTATTAGCTACATCCAATGCACACGTGTGATAATAGTGTTTCCTAGTTGGTGCTTTATAAGAGAAGATGGAGACTCAAGAAAAGTAAAAAAGCATAAAAGTAAATAGATAGGCCGTTCACAGTGGGAAGCAGAGATTTGTAGACGTGCCAGAGCTCAGAGCTTAAATTGAGAGATAAAATTGTTTTGAGAGGCATGATTTTCCTGTCAACAAAAACGACAAGGAATTTCCAATATCTTCCATGCTAGATAAATCATAGGCGGTTACCACACATAAAAAAAGTTTATTTCCTTTTCCACCATGTCGGTGTACTAAAGTAGGGGTACCTTAGTATCCCGAACTTGTGCTCGGGCAGTTGCAGCGTCCCGCGGCAAGGCTTGCCAAGCGACCGCCAAGATACTCCGTGGTTCCCTTGGAGCCATTCAAGAACAAAGTATTCAAGTCAAAGAGACAAGACCCCGGCAAGAGGAGCTTGCCGGGATGGCCACTCAAGGCACAAAACTACTCAAGGTACCAGACCCTGGCAAGAGGAGCTTGCCGGGAAGGCCAGTCAAAGGCACCTCAAGAGAACTTGCCGCAACGCGCCACGCGTCCCGGCTAGGCCCAGTGAGCCACAAGCTCCCAGGCGCGACAAGCTAGCCACCGCGGCAACCTTCCACTCAGTACCCACGCTCCAGCTCATCCACCCACGTGTCACCCCGGGACCCTCCCAGGCGCACGTGGCGGAAGGCTGTGCAGCCAGGGGAACACGGTGGCAAGCTGCGGTGACGAGGCTACCGTCGTAGCGAACAGTGGCGCCCCTGACGGCCACTTTTTGCACTGTTTGGGGCGACGGCGATGGGCATTCAATGCCCTTGTCCCCTGCCGTTAGAGTTAGGTATACATCACTATACAAACACTGTTCCAACTACCACTCTTTTTACATTTTTACCCCATCTGTGTTGCCACTTGTCGGTGACCCCTTTGACCTATAAAAGGATGCCCATGCGCAATGTAGAGGGGGTTCCGATCCTCGATCACTCTCACGCTCGGTCTTGTTAGCGCTTAGAGTGTACTGTTGCTCTCCACGCTCCCGAGCCAAGAACTCAATAACAAACCGAAGCAGGAGTAGGGTTTTACACATCCGTGCGGCCCGAACCTGGGTAAACTGCTCGCGTGCTTCCCTCGATCCGCTCTTTGTGCATCCTCCGCCTCCTGCCGTACCGAGAAGGGGCTCTGGTCCCATAGGTGTTCGTGGGCGATCAGTTTCCCCGACATCTTTGGCGCGCCAGGTAGGGGGGCGTCGAGGTTGTGTGAACCTGATCCGGCTTTCACGCGAGCGAAATCTTCAACATCTTCATCGACATGCCGCCGAAGAAGAAGGCTTCGGAGGCAGCAGGCCCGTCCGCGTCCATCCCGCCACCGCCGGAGCCAACGGCTGGTGGGGTAGACGCCGGAGGGAGGACGGACGTCTGTGAGGAAACTCACGGCGCCGCCAAGTCAAAGGACAAGAAGGACGACCGGGCGCACTCCAAGACCTCGTCGTCCGTACACACACCGCGCCTGTCTCAGGAAGCGCGAGACCGGCAGCGACGTGGTACTCAAGGTACCATACGCTTGCTGGGCCAAGGTCAAGCTGGTGGATCTCGGGACGCTCAAGGCCAGCATGCACATCAACATGCTGGCACGAGCAAGGCACGGTCGCCGGGACAGGATGCTGCTCCTTCTAACGTAGTTAGAAGTCCGAGCATACCCCGCTCCTCGCACCGCTCGCCACCATTACCCGCCACTCCAGCAGAAGCTCTAGCACGAGCTCAACTGCTCCTCGACTTCCCTCCAGCGGCAGACAAGGCCGATGACTGGAGGGCCACCATCCAAAGTCTCATCGCCTTCACCAACGTCGACACCCCGCAGCGGCCGAGCGCGTCGCGGCCGCGGCAAGTCAGCCAGGCGCGGACCGATGGCGACAAGACCGCCGGGGGTGCAACCACCGTGCACTCCCCACCATGAAGGCCAAGATCGCCGACCCGCAGGATCAACATCGACGACGACTCCACTGCATCATCAGATCCGCGAGCTCGTCGCGATCAGCGCCAAGTTCTCGACGATTGACAACAAGAAGACGCTCGAACCCGCATCGAGCGTCGAAGAGAAGAGCGGCGTCAATCCGACCAGTGCGCTGGGCCCGCTGTTGACTTGCAAGCGCCAGGGGGACCAGGCGACCTGCCGTACGCGACAGGTTGCCCTGCGTTCACTCGTGAGCTGCGGCAAGTCCAGTGGCCCAGCGTGAAGAACTTCAAGCCCGACGTACCGGAGAAGTACGACGGCAAGACACATCCGTCGGAGTTCCTCAGCATCTACACCATCGCGGTGCAGGCTGCCGGGGGACGAGACGAGAAGATACTCGCCAACTACTTCCCGCTGGTGCTCAAGACAAACGTCAGATCTTGGCTCATGCACTTTCCGGAGAACTCCATCTCTTCTTGGGCTGACCTGTGCCATCAGTTTGTCGGCGCCTTCACAGGTGGCCACAAGCCCCATGGCCAGGAGAGTGACCTTCACATACTCGCCCAGAAGGAAGGAGAACCCCTGCGTAAGTACATCCAGAGGTTCAGCCGTGTCCAGCACAACATCCCAGACGTCCACCCTGCCGCGGTTATTAGCACGTTCCATCAGAACGTGCGTAACCGCCGGATGAGGGAGGAGATGGCGATGTGCAAGATCAGGGACGTCAGCGAGTTGTACGCCCTGGCCGACAAGTGCGCGTGCACTGAGGAGGGGAGGAAACTCCCCGGAGAGGATACAGGAGCAGGGGGATCCGACAGCGAGGATGCCGCCCCGGCAAAGAAAAGCCGACGGTGAGGCAACGGGAAGAAGAAGAACAAGGAAGTGCTAGTCGTTGAGCAATCCGGCAAGGAGGCTGGCGCCAAGAAAGCCCAGGCTGGTAGCTCCGGCAAAGAGACTACCGCGTGCACCAACTGCCAGGCTGTGGCAGCCGCCGACAAGCAGGACGGCTCCGACAAGCAATACTGCAAGATCCACCGCACCAAGGGCCACGATCTCCAGAACTGCAAGAAAGTCGAGTACCTTGTTGAGTAGCAAAAGGCTGAGTATGAGCGACGCGACAAGGAGAAGGCCCAGGGAGGTGATGGAGGGTCCGGCAAGAAGCGGCCATTCAACGGCCGGGGGGGACGCCGCAGCAAGGAGACAGACCTCCCCGCGGCCGCGACAAGGACGAAGACGAAGACGACGACGAAGACATGGATGATGGAGAGAACAGCGAGCAGGAGTTTCAAAAAGCTACATAAGTTTTGTGCATTGACGGTGGTGCTTCTCTGCATACTTCACACCACCAACTCAAGCAATGGGTGCGTGAGGTCAATGTGGCAGAACCACCCATCGAGTCGCGCAAACTTCTGAAGTTGTCCAGCACGCCTATCATCTTTGATATTGAGGACCACCCTGATCGCACCACTGCGGTCGGGTGCTTGCCGATGTTGGTTTCACCAACCATCGGCAACCTCAAGGTCACCAAGATGTTAGTTGACGGCGGGGCCGGCTTGAATTTGATCTCCTCCACTGTGATCCAGAAACTCCAGATCCCCGACAGCGAGCTCGAAGAAACCGACACATTCCAAGGGATCAACCCGGGAAGGAGCAAGCCGAAGGGGAAGCTCACGCTGCCAGTGACATTTGGCGGATAGCTGAACTTCAGGACTGAGAGGATCACTTTCGACGTTGCCGATATTCCATTGCCTTACAATGGAATACTTGGCCGTCCAGCGCTCGCCAAGTTCATGGCATCCTCTCACTACGCCTATAACATGCTCAAGATGCTAGGCCCGATAAGCGTCATCTCTGTCCCTGGCGACAAGAAGGATGCCCTTATCTGTGCCGACAAGATTTACCGGGATGCAGCAACCGCAACAGATAGCGAGACACTTGTCGCTGAAGCTCCCGGGGGGAAGAACAAGACCAAGTCCGGCAAGAGCTGTGGGGCCCACTCCGGCAAGTGCACCTCTTCGGAGTGCTGCGCTGCCGTCGAGGACGAACCATCGAGCTCCACCGGCAAGTGTAAGAAGACAATGGCAGCTCCGCCAGCAACCAAGAAGGTGTCCGCCAAGGAGGACGACACTGGTGGTACTTTCACCATCAGTGCCACGCTTGATCCTAAATAGGAAAGCGCGTTCGTTGCTTTCCTGCGGGCGAACGTCGACGTGTTTGCATGGCAACCGTCTGACATCCCCGATGTTCCCAGGAAAGTGATTGAGCACAAGCTTGCCGTTTGTCCTCACGCGTGGCCTGTCAAGCAAAAAGTTAGGAAACAAGCAGTGGAGCGCCAAGAGTTTATCGCAGAAGAAATCAAGAAGCTGGAAGCGGCAGGCCTTGTCAGAGGTGTGCTCCATCCCACGTGGTTGGCCAATCCTGTTGTCGTGCGTAAAGCGAATGGGAAGTGGAGGCTTTGTATAGACTTCACCGATGTGAATAAAGCTTGTCCCAAAGATCCATTTCCCTTGCCGCGCATTGACCAGATTGTTGACTCCACCGCCGGATGCGATTTGCTTTCATTTCTTGATGCATATTCAGGATACCACCATATTTTTATGGCTGAAGAAGATGAGGAGAAGACCGCATTCATTACTCCATGTGGCACTTATTGCTTCATACGCATGCCTTTCGGATTGAAGAATGCTGGTTCAACGTTTGCAAGAGTAGTCCATACTGCTTTTGAGCCACAGATACACAGAAATGTGGAAGCTTACATGGATGATATAGTGGTCAAGAGCAAGAACAGGGATACTCTGATCCAAGATTTAGATGAAATTTTGCAAATCTGCGCAAGATCCAACTCAAGCTCAACCCCGAGAAGTGCGTGTTTGGAGTCCCCTCCGGCAAGCTTCTCGGGTTCTTCGTGTCTCAGAGGGGGATTGAAGCCAGTCCCGACAAGATCAAGGCCATTGAGCAGATCGAAGCACTGAAGCGCGTCAAGGATGTACGAAGACTTGCCTGCTGTTTGGCTGCTCTCAGCAGGTTTATCTCTAAGTCTACAGAATGCACCCTGACTTTTTCAAAATATTGAAAAAGGCAGGTCCAATGAAATGGACTCCGGAAGCGGAGGCAGCGCTGCAAGACTTGAAGAGGTACCTGTCCTCCACTCCAATACTTGTCGCACCTAAGCCACAAGAAAAGTTGCTGCTATACCTAGCGGCAACCAATCAAGTGGTTAGTCCTGCGTTAGTAGTGGAGAGGGAAGCAGACGATGAGCCAGCAGCCGTGACAAGCACATCCAGCGACAAGCAGGGGGCTTCTCCGGCAAGCTCTGGTCCCGACAAGGATGGATCTGCGCAGATGCAAGGAGAGATACGGAAGAAGATGGTGCAGCGCCCAGTTTACTTTGTCAGCTCTGTTCTCCAGGTGGCTAGATCAAGGCACTCTGGTGTGCAGAAGTTGCTTTTCGGCCTTCTCATGGCCTCAAGAAAGCTGCGCCATTACTTCCAGGCACATGAGATAACGGTGGTCACTCGCATTCCGCTGAAGAGGATATTGCAAAATCCAGAAGCAACAGGCAGGATTGTCGAGTGGGCGCTAGAGCTATCAAGCTTTGGCCTCAAGTTTGAAAGCACTTCAACTATCCAAAGCAGAGCATTGGCAGAATTCATAGCAGAGTGGACGCCAACGCCAGACGAAGAGATTCCAGAGACGAGCATCCCCGTCAAGGAAGCAAGCAAAGAATGGATAATGTACTTTGATGGTGCCTTCTCGCTGCAAGGCGCCGGTGCCGGCGTGCTGCTTGTCGCGCCCACCGAGGAGCACCTCAAGTACGTGGTCCAGATGCACTTTCCCAAGGAGCAAGCGACAAACAATACTGCAGAGTATGAGGGTTTGCTTGCCGGTATCAGGATCGCAGCAGACCTTGGGATCAAGAAGCTGATTGTAAGGGGAGACTCGCAGCTTGTCGTACGCCAGGTAAACAAGAACTACCAGAGTCCGTTGATGGAAACCTACGTCGACGAAGTGAGAAAGCTTGAAGAACACTTTGAAGGCCTACAGATGGAGCACATTCCAAGGGCTCAGAATGACATCGCAGATGGCCTGTCAAAGTGTGCTGCACTAAAGCTGCCTATGGAACCAGGAATCTTTGTGCTCAAGCTAACTCAACCATCCGTAACACCATCAACTGGACAGAACAAGAAGAGGAAGTTGGTTTCCGGTGACTATTTTCCGGCAGAGCTTCCCGAAGCCGCCGCCAAGAAAGTCCCCAAGATCAACACCGAAAATGCTGAGGAGCAATCTGCTCCTGCAAGCCCTAGGGTTTGTACAGTCGAAGCAGACGCTGCCGGCAAGTTTTGCTCCGGCAAGCTTGCCGGGGAACATCCAGCTCCGGCTGAGACACAAGTTCTCGCCGTAGAAGCGGATGTTCCTGCAGCAGCAGATGTGCCCTTAGTCCTTGTTGTCGAACCACAAGCTCCAGCATGGGCGCAGCAGATCGTCCGTTTCCTCCAAACAGGAGAACTTCCCGAAGAGCAAGAAGAAGCTAAAAAAGTAGCCCGGCAGTCAAGTATGTACCAGTTTGTTGACGACACACTATGCAGAAGAAGACTCAACGGTGTGAAATTGAAGTGTATTCCCCAGGAAGATGGACAGAAGCTGTTGGCAGAGATACATGGAGGCATATATGGTCACCACATTGGCGCAAGAGCACTTGTCGGCAAAGCATTCCGGCAAGGTTTCTTTTGGCCGATAGCCCTCCAAGATTCAACTGCACAAGTAACCAAGTGTGAAGCATGCCAGTTCCATTCCAAGCAGATACACCAGCCAGCTCAAGCTCTCTAGACGATCCCTTTGTCCTAGCCGTTTTTGGTCTGGGGGCTCGACATCCTCGGCCCCTTTCCCCGCGCAGCCGGGGGCTTTGAGTTCTTGTACGTCGCCATCGACAAGTTCACAAAGTGGCCAGAAGTGGAACCAGAGAGAAAGGTGACCGCACAGTCAGGAGTCAAGTTCTTTAGGTCGATTGTTTGCCGTTTCGGAATCCCTAACAGGATCATCACCGACAACGGTACGTAGTTCACCAGTCGCACCTTCATGCAATACGTCCAAGATCTTGGCACCAAGGTCTGCTTCGCTTCTGTTGCCCACCCGAGAAGCAACGGTCAAGCGGAAAGGGCAAACGCTGAAGTGCTGCGCGGACTCAAGACCAGAACTTTCGACAGGCTGCACAAGTGCGGAAGAAATTGGATCGAAGAGCTGCCAGTGGTTCTTTTGTCGATCAGGACGATGCCAAATCGAGCCACTGGACAGACACCCTTTGCTCTAGTCTACGGAGCAGAAGCAGTTCTCCCCACGGAACTCGTATACGGGTCGCCTCGAGTGCTCGCTTACGATGAGCTCGAGCAAGAGCAGCTGCGACAAGATGACGCGCTCCTCCTTGAGGAGGACCGTCTTCAGGCCGCTGTGCGAGCTGCTCGCTATCAGCAAGCTTTGCGTCGCAACCATAGCCGCAAAGTTAAAGCCAGAAGTTTCGAGGAAGGCGACCTTGTTCTTCGGCGAGTTCAGTCCGCCAAGAATGCCAACAAGTTGACGCCGAAGTGGGAAGGCGCTTATCGGGTAAAACGAGTCACTAGGCCCGGCGCTGTCCGCCTTGAGACTGAAGATGGCTTGCCGGTGAGCAACTCCTGGAACATCGAGCATCTTCATAAGTTTTACCCATAAGGCGCGGTTGCCGTGATCCGCTCCGACAACCACTTTTTGTACAAGTCTTGCCGCTGTTGCATGTAATCCTTTGTACAAAGCCGGGCGCAGACCCCGTGCATCAGTAAAGATTATGTGCTCTGCACGTCCTGTAATTTCATGCTTTCTATTTTTTGCATGTATCAACTGACACCCTGTGCAGCACCTACCCCCGGTAAGCAATAACGAGCCGCAAGGGCCCATATCTGTGTTTTCTCTTCTTTCTTTTTTCTCAAGGAGGAGAAGGTTCTCTCGCGCACAAGTTTGCCGGGGGGGAAGAGAAGGTAGTGGTATGGACCAAGTGCTGTTCAAGAAAGTCTCGCCTTGCCGGGATGCAAACAACACAAAAGCTAAGTTACCAAAGTTTGAGCAATCAAAATTTTAAATTTTTAAGTTATCTTCCTTGAACGACCGCACTTTGTATGGAAAACCTGTGCGCGGAGGAACCAACTCGTAGCTAGTTGCGCCCTTACTTTGTTTCGAGTTTGCTCAACAGCTTAAGTGTGATGCGACTAGTGTCGAGCCTTACTTTGTTTTCGAGCCCGCTCAACAATTTATGTGCGCTGCAGCTAGTTGCGACAAGGTTTCTTGTCGGTAGCAACTCCGCCCACGGGCTGCTGAAGTTCCGCACTCAGCGCCCGCGGCAAAGGTGCCTACGCCGACAAGTTCCCTAAAAGCGTAGGGTAAAAACATACAAAGCAAAGGAAGTCAAGTAAAGGAAATAACGTTGCATTAACTACCCAAAATAAAGTTATATTACAAAGCGACTTGTCGCAGTTCTAACAGATTGTTGTTCATAACATGGATGGCAGCGACAAGGAAAAGAAGAAAGTAAACAGACTAGTCCGCACGGTCGCCCTCGACTCTCTTGATCCCGCCCACCTTGTCCACGATGGGTGCGACAAGGGCCTTGAGCGCCTCCTGGTCGGCGTCGGGCGGCAGAGTCCTGAGGACGTTTGTGAGGTTGAGGCCTGGATTGCGGTAGGCCACCTTCACCAACACCTTCTGCAAGGCCCCCACGCAGAGCCTGCGCGACTCGTCCGCCAGCTGCTTCGGGATCTTCTCCCGGAGTTGCTGGAGGGCCATCGCCATATCCCTGAAGAACAAAGTTAGCTTGGCGCTATGGGGGAGACCCTCGTCGGTGGAGTATCCGAGGTGCTCCGCCCCCAACTCCGTCAACTCCTTGTCGATGTCCGCGGTGGCGTTGACAAGGCCTTCCGTCCAGAGGTCGACGGTCTGCCTAAAGTTGTTCTGGGAGATGGCGGCGCTGTCCAGCAACGCCTTCTCGGCCCTGATCTCCTCCTTCAGGGTCGCCTCCCACTCCCTGGCATCGTCCAGCGTCTTGGTTAGGGTGGCCAACTTCAGCTTGAGGTCGGCGATGGAGTCCTTGGCGACGGCGAGCTCCTTGCCCTTCTCGGAGAGGCGGACCTGCAGCTCGGAGTGGCTGTGTGCGTCCTTCTCCCTCTCGAGCTTGAGTGCGGCGACCTCCTCGCCGCTCGTCTTCAGGTTGGCCTCCAGCTGCGCCACCCTCGTCTCCAACTCTCTCTTGGCGGTCTCGGCAGCTGCGGCAGCATCCTTTGCCTCCTGCAAAGCTCCGCCAAGCGATCGCTCACGCGCGGCAAGCTCATCCTCGTGGCTGTCGAGGTCGACCTTCCGCTGCGTCAGCTCGCCTTCTCGCCTGGATAGCTCCTCGGTGGCAAGCCTTTGCTGCTCCTCCACTTCTGCCTTCTCAAGGATGAAGGCCTGATGCGCCTCGGCAAGCTGCTCCCGCTACTCCACCAAGGATCGGAGAGCTGCTTGGTTGATGGCTCGGAACTCTTCTACGCGCTTCTCCAAGTCAGCACCCGCCTTGGCGTCCAGAGCCTCTCGGGACTCTAGCTTGGCCTGCCGGGCGCGGTACAAAGACAGAAGCTTGCGCAGCAGCCGCTCCTCCTCGGGCTCGCTATTGCTGCTCGACACATCGACGAGCTTCAGTCCAGCGGAGGCAAGGACCTCCCCGTCGAAGACCTCTCCCTCGACTGGCGCCCTGGACGTGGACGCCCACGGGAGCTGGATGAAGATGTCGTCGCCGGCCTTCAGATAGGCGCTCGGCTCGGGCTGCGGCGGCGGTGGAGGGCTCGGCGGTCGGCGTAGCGCCTGACGCTCCTGCGGCCCCAGTGCCGTCAGTGCGATCGCCAGCCTCTTCGCCAGCTGCCGCGGTGGCAGCCTTGGCGGCCTCTACACCAGCGGGATCGTCCGCGCCAACCGTTTCTTCAGCAATGGCGGCGTCGTCGGCGACGACCTCCGTCTCCATGGGCTCGGCTGCGGACGGGTCTGGGGGAAGAAAAGAAAAGGAAAGAAAAATAGTCAAGCAAATATCCAAAAAGAAGATTTGAAAGAAGAAAAGTCCAAGGGTTTACCTACGCGGGCCTCCTCCTCGGTGGGGTTCCTTGCCGGGGAGCTCTCCCTCGGCGGCGTGGTGGTAGCTCCCGCCGACGGAGGGCCGCTAGCGCCATCCCTTGGCGGAGTGCTCGCCCTTGGCGGGGTGCTCGCCCTTGGCGGAGTGTTCTCCCTTGCCGGGGAGCTCCCCCTTGGCGGTGTGGTCGATTCGTGCGGCTCATCGGGGGCGATCTCCTGACGCTCCTGGTGCTGCTGCTCTACTCCTACACGAATTAACAAACAAGATATCAGCAAGGATAGAAGTAGTACCCACGCGCGCCCGACAAGCGGAAAGTGAACCACACTTACGCTGGGGGCTGCGCTGGGGGCTGCTCCGAAGAACAGTTGCCGGGTCCGGCAAGCTTGTCTCGGGCGCACCCCCTGTTGTTGCGGCGGGCTCATCCTCGATGACGATCACCGGGACCTTGGCCCTCTTCGCTGCCCTCTGGGCCAGAGTTCTGAAAAGGACAGGTTCAGAGTTAGGCGAAAGAGATGCAAGACGAAGCAACAGAAAATCAAAGAAAAACAAGAATTGCAAAGACTTACTCTCCCTCCTCTTCGTCGGAGCTGAGCGCAGAAAAATCGAAGTCTGGCTCGCGCGTCCCGGCGCGAGGAGCCGGGGGAGTAGGCTCCCTTGGCCGCTTGGCGGGAGCAGGGGCGGTGGTCTGAGAAGACCCCGCTCCGGTTGCCGCAGAGGCACGAGGGGCGACAGGAGCAGAGGCGCCAGCCCGGGAAGATCCCCCTCCAGCCGCTGTAGAAGCGCGAGGAGCTCCCGTGGCGGCCTTGCTTGCCGCGGTGACGCGTGTCGCGCGGCGTTGCGGCTGTTGGCCCGTTTGCCGCCCCGCCACGTCTGCGGCCTTGCGGAGGCGTCTTCTTGGTGGAGCTGGAGGACTTGCTGGCGGCGGCGAGCTGCCTGAGGACGAGGAGGAGCCGATCTCCAGTGAGCCACTCGAGTCTTCGGCAGGCTCACTTGACCCGACCCCCTGCTCGGCGGGCCCGCTAGACTCGACGCCCTGCTCCGTGGGCTCGCTTGTCCCGGCGAGTTGCCCGGCAAGCTTCCCCGCCTTGCGAAGCTCTTCCTGATCGGCAAGGCTTGTCGCCTCCGCTGCCTCCGCCTCCTCCACTGTATACCCAAATTCGCCCGCGGCCGCGGCTGCCGCTGCCTCTTCCAGCCTGGTGGCATTGTATGCCATCTCCTGGTCGGTGGTGTCGCGGGTGAGGCCTTTCTTCTCGTCGGATTTGACTGGCTGCTCCACCAAGTTGTCGAAGAACGTCTGCATAGCTTCATCGGAAGGCTCTTGCCAAGTGGGGTCGATGCCGTGGGAATCGCACAGCGGCATCACTGCACGGATGGCGCTGAGCGACGAGTTGTTGCACAACGGAACTACGCCCGGCGGCAACGCGAACCACTCAGGATGGGCGGAGTCGTACTTGAACAATGCCTGGAGCATCGCGTTGAGCTCCAGGACAGTGAAGTTGTAATTAAGGTCCGGGCGCAGCCTCATGATATCTGCCGCGTTCTCAAACTCCCAGGCGGCCCTCTTCCTCTCCTGCAAGGGGGCAATTCGGCGGCGGAGAAAGTCTACTCCAACTACGCCCACGGTGAGCTTGGCGTGCCTGAGGTGAAGGATCCGGGTAGTGGAATCTTTAATCTGCTATCCTCCGGGGCCAAGTCGCTCCAGTCGTTGCCGAGTACTACTACGGCTTGGCGCCGGAAGTGAAGGGCTGCCGGTCATCCTCTACGATCCAACACCAGTTGGCCCTCCATTCATCCCACTTGCCGCGGAGCTCCCCCTCCAGATAGGATTCCTTCTTGTGCGTCCTCGAGATCCAGGAGACGCCGCCGGACAAAGGCGACCCTGCCTCAACTCGAGGCGTGAAGTAATGACGGAAAAGAGCTACATTGGGGTAGACTCCGACAAAGTTTTCGCACAGATGTGCGAAAACGGCCATGGTCAAGACGGCATTGGGGGTGAAGTCAAGGAGGTGAAACCCGTAGGTGTTCATGATATCGCAGAAGAACTCGGAATATGGCGGGCAGAGCCCGCAGTAGAAGAACAGGGCAAAGTAGGCGTAGCCGTTCGGGAACATCTCGCAGGCTACGGCGGGGAGTACCTTGGTGCGCGGATGCGCCTTCGTCTCCCTCGACCAGAAAAGGTAGAAGGATTCCTTCAGCTCCTCCTCGTCAAGCTTTGGCGGGAAGACCGCCATCTTCTTCCGCATTGCTGCTAGCCGCAGCGCCTCGGCGGACTTCGCAGCGGACTTCGCGAACTTCCCCTTCTCGCCTTTCGAAGCCATGGCGGGGACGATGGGGGAGGTCGACGGCGCTGGTGATGCTGGTGGCGACGGAGGGAGGAGCGCTGCTCTCTTTCGGCCAATGGGAAGGAGGGGAGCGGCGGGGGTTTCTGAGGATTGAAGAAGCAACGGGCGAATGGAAGGAACTGCCCCTGTTTCCCCTGCTTTTAAGGGGGAGGAGGGGGACGTTCCGCATTTCTCATTAAAGAAACAGGCCACAATCTCTCCCACGACGCCGCGATTGACGCGTGCCGTTAAGGGAGGGCGCGGTGGATACGGTGTTGGATACGGCGTGCCGCGGGCCGCGCGTGCCCGTGCACTGTTTTGGGCCTGGCCCAACAGCGCTCGGCACCGTGTCTGGCCCAGGCCCGGGGGCTCCTGTCGGTGTACTAAAGTAGGGGTACCTTAGTATCCCGAACTTGTGCTCGGGCAGTTGCAGCGTCCCGCGGCAAGGCTTGCCAAGCGACCGCCAAGATCCTCCGTGGTTCCCTTGGAGCCATTCAAGAACAAAGTATTCAAGTCAAAGAGACAAGACCCCGGCAAGAGGAGCTTGCCGGGATGGCCACTCAAGGCACAAAACTACTCAAGGTACCAGACCCTAGCAAGAGGAGCTTGCCGGGAAGGCCAGTCAAAGGCACCTCAAGAGAACTTTCCGCAATGCGCCACGCGTCCCGGCAAGGCCCGGTGAGCGACAAGCTCCCAGGAGCGACAAGCTAGCCACCACGGCAAGGCACTTGCCGCGGCAAGCTTCCACTCAGTACCCACGCTCCAACTCATCCACCCACATGTCGCCCTGGGACCGTCCCAGGCGCACGTGGCGAAAGGCTGTGCAGCCAGGGGAACACGATGGCAAGCTGCGGTGACGAGGCTACCGTCGTGGCGAATGGTGGCGCCCCTGACGGCCACTTTTTGCACTGTTTGGGGCGACGGCGACGGGCAATCAATGCCCTTGTCCCCTGCCGTCAGAGTTAGGTATAGAGCACTATACAAACACTGTTCCAACTACCACTCTTTTTACATTTTTACCCTATCTGTGTTGCCACTTGTCGGTGACCCCTTTCACCTATAAAAGGAGGCCCATGCGCAACGTAGAGGGGGTTCCGATCCTCGATCACTCTCACGCTCGGTCTTGTTAGCGGTTAGAGTGTACTGTTGCTCTCCTCGCTCCCGAGCCAAGAACTCAATAACAAACCGAAGCAGGAGTAAGGTTTTACGCATCCGTGCAGCCCGAACCTGGGTAAACTGCTCGCGTGCTTCCCTCGATCCGCTCTTTGTGCATCCTCCGCCTCCTGCCGTATCGAGAAGGGGCTCCGGTCCCATAGGTGTTCGTGGGCGATCAGTTTCCCCGACACACCATTTGTTCACAATCCATGGCTAGCCATATCCATGGGTGCCTTCCATACCAACACATGCCAAGGAGTTTATTATAGTATCTTTTTGCATTACAGGACTGGTTCTACTTCTCTAGCTTGCTGTAGCGACCATGATCCGAATGGACCGAAGTCTCTGTGTTCTGTGTCATCCCTAGATCGGTAATGCTGACACACACAGTACTTGAAGGATTTATAACAGAGTGGCAATCACACACTTATTACATCGAATGTCTCCAATGAGAACTTATTACAAAATCTATGGCTTAAGGCCATCTAACAAAATAACAGCGGGAGGCTTGGAAGATAAGTGAGTCCATCAACTCCAACGGCATAGCTGAGTGCATGACAAACGACCTAGCACGTCTTATTCCTCATGTGAAAAGTCTGCAACGTAATATTTTGCAGCCCGAAAACGGCTCCAAAACTAGCCCTTCTCCAGTCTCTGACCAGTTGAGGGGTGTGCGACATCTGCGTCCGTACAACACCTCAAATGGTGCCATCTGAAGGCTCGACTGGTAACTGTTGTTATAGGAGAACTTGGCAAAAAGGGAGACACTTCTCCCACTTGGCCCCATATGCCAAGACACAGGCTCGGAGCATGTCTTCGAGAATCTGATTGACTCGTTCTGTCTGACCTCCGGTCTGTGGGTGGAAAGCCGTGCTGAAAGACAACTTGGTTCCCAAGGCTTCTCGGAACTTCTTCCAAAACCATGAGGTGAACTGGGTTCCTCGATCTGACACAATCTCCTTGGGAACGCCGTGAAGACTTACGATTCGGTCGATGTAGAGAGCTGCCAGCCGGTTGCCATCATAAGTGGTCTTGACAGGAATGGAATGGACCACCTTGGTCAAATGATTGACTATGACACAAATAGAGTCATGTCCTCTATCCGACCTTGGTAATCCAGTGACGAAGTCCATTCCGACTTTATCCCACTTCCACTCAGGAACCTTGAGTGGTTGAAGCAATCCAGCGGGTCGCTGATATTAAGCCTTGACCTTTTGGCACACATCACACTTTGCAACATAGGTTGCAATCTCTCTTTTCATCTCGTGCCACCAGAATCGTGCCTTCAAGTCTTGATACATCTTGGTGTGAGCGTTCCTTTGAGAGGGGTGGTTTGCAGATACGCCCGGTCTTTGAAGCGGAAGTTTACTTCTTGATGACGGTGGTCGTTGTAGATCTTCCTTCTTGACAGGGCGGTCTTCAATGTCTTCTATGCAGTTGTCCGTCTCTTCTTTGTCTTCGGGCAGACAAGTAGGCCATCAAATAATGATGTTACCCAACTTGTCCAATTACTCCATGAGGTCTATGGGGGTATGCAAGGTAGACTGGGGTATTGGTGGTGGTCTCCGCTGAGTATTTGCAGAGGCCTTCCTAACTTAGAGTGAAGGCCCGTGGTCAGAATCTGACCAGGTTGTGGCTTGGTGGGGCTTAAGGGTTTCAAGAATTCTAGTGAGTGAGTGAACTTATATCATCTTACCCTTAAGCACAGTTTCTGAGATGCCAATAGCTCTATCTAGTACTCCGAACGAAAAAGCATAGACCAGCTTCAATCACCACTCATGCCATACATATCCTCATGATTCTCAAGAGACGGTCTAACAAAATTGCACTAGTCTACGATCCCCAAATCCATATGTATGTCTACCCCTAAAATCCATGGGTAGGCCATACATGCTGCTAAGCTTAACTTAATCTCCACAATCAAAGTACTCAATCTATTCTTGCAAGGCTCAAGATAATGCATCACCAATCTAAGGAAACACGTCATATGCCACTCCAAGATTTTGTTTCCTTCCTATAGATCAACTCCAATAGCCCGGTAATTACCATCAACCACCACATAATCCAAAAATTCTACAAATCCGATGTCTACGGTGTTCCACAAGATCTCAAGTCCCTATGATATCCAAATACTGGGGAGGACTTTGCATTACGACAGTATGTCCACCAAATTCCCATCATCCGGGTCAAGTAAACTCCAAGCTCATGATTATATAGATCCCTAAATCAACTCCGACAAATAATCCAATCTCCTAGGTTATTGTCCACCGAGAAGCATGATATCATAATTCAGGATCATAGGTCTAAATCCAAATTTACCCCGAACCATGCAGACATATCCAGCATTATACCAACCAGAATCACCTACATAAATCCAATTCTTATGCCCAACGGGTACTCCTACATGCTTCCCCAAAGTCATGATCCCATCAATATGAAATCTCACAGTCCACCAAGGTCTCAGATAATTCCTCGAAGTCACTGATATAACGCCACCAAGTCATCTGTCCAATATCCTCGAGCTGGTCTATCTATGGCATCGTCAGTTCTCGTGCTATATTAGGATGAAAATGTGCTCGTTCACTGTGTCCACTAGTTCCATTACGAACCCAGTGTTGCGCAAGGTTATAAAGGCTTAGCTGGTTCTCTCTCTTTACCATGGGTTAGGCACATGGTTAAGGATTCGTGCCGGAGTGTCTCGTGAAGTCTCAAAGGATCTAGGAATGGGGTTACTGGTCTGGAGGGTTAAACATAACTCTACGGGGTTGCACTTGGTCACGGAGGTTGTGGCAGGAGTCTTCAGTGCCAGTTGGCTGCCGAGGTAGAATCCTTGGTGCATCTTGTCTCGCGGGTCTTCAGTTGGGGAGAGAGAGAATAGAGGGAAGAAGCAGCGTAGAGGAGGGAAATGCCTAAAAAAAGGGGGTTCTATAGTGCAAGTGCAACAAACAGGTGCAAAAAGGCTGAAACAAAAGAAACAAGGCAAGGAAGGTGATATAGCCATGCACTTGTTGCCTGGGGCAAAAGTGCGACTTATATCAAAACACAGGCAAATGAAAGCAAGCAACTCACAATCATGGTTCTATTCGAACCATCATACGGACTCGACTGCGCATAGGGGGTACACGACTCATCCTACCCTAGGGGTTCTCGGACTCAGTGTCGTGACTTGTACCTCGTGCAGTCTTATGAGCTTCCTCAGGTGTTGCTATGCCCCTTGTAGTTGCTTGATGAACGATCCAGGTTGAGCCTGAAGAATCTTCAACAACTTCTCGCCTGATGAGGTGAGGTGGTGAAGGTGCCTCCTTGTAGCTGGTGTTGACTTGGTCTTCTCTTGTCTCTTTAATCATGACGATCCCTTGTGCCTTCTGGGGCGTCGAGGGTACCAGGTAGGCAATCCATATGCAATGACAATAACAAGGCATAATAGAGGTCCAGCATGTCGGTTTCGTTGATGAAAACATCGACACCAAGAGCGGGGGACGAAGAGAACCGTTTTCCTGCTCACTACAGTGAGGCGGACCAAATGGCGAGGTTCTCATCCACCGGTGGTTGCCGATACAACAACGGTAGTGACAGGATTACTCTATTAGCGATGCATATCATGATTTTGCATAACCTATACCCTGGTCATCATAGGCCAAAGTTGCACCATCTTTTGGGTCTTCATGTCCTCATCCACCGAGGATGTAATTTCTGTTGGTACCGTCTTGTCGTGGTGTCGTCAATCTTGCGTTCAGAAGAGGTGGGTGAGTGTTTGGCAAGGTGCACTCCACGAGGATTACAGAAAATCCAGTGGTCAGGGGCATAAGGGTTTTAGCGACCAAGGTTTTTGAAGGGGAAGAGATCAAGTATAGCCTAGTTTTCGAAAAACTGAGAAGGGAAGAGAAGTATAGATAGTTTTGAAAACTAGTAGTAGTTTTTGAAAATAGTTTTACCCTAACTAACGACCGTGCTAACTAAGGATTCCTACAGTCAGGATGGCTCTGATACCAGCTCTGTGGGGACCCCGACTCATAAGTCGTGATCACCGAATGCACGTGTACAATGATCCCAGAGATCAATGCTCACTGAACACACAGAAGCTGAATAACAAGAGTCTTACATCCATACATACCGTATTACACAAATAGGACCGTTAAGGTCAAGTCTTGAATATATCATCGCAGCGGAAATCTTCAATAACAACTTGGACCGATGCCATCTGCTTTAACCCTACAGGCATTCTGACTGGGAAGCGTCCTAGCTCGCATGCTCGTCACCAAGAAATCTTCATCATACCCTGTTCTCTCATGCCTGGCCAATAAAATAACCAGTGCAAAGCCAATGAGTACTTTGAATGTACTCGCAAGCAACCCAAGTGTGATAACAGAATAATAATGCAAGGCTCTACTGCTAGGTTGGCAGTTTTGCGGAAAGCTAGTTTTTCATATGCAAGTATGATCAACTTATAACATGGACATGCTTGTGTCTGCAACAAGTATCAGGAGGTCACAGACATCATTATCGAGAAAGAGTTGTAATCAACTCATGCTCAAGCTCATTGTGACTTCCTCAGGAATCACATCATCAATATCACTGAACCGGGTTGTTTCCTCACACCCACACACAAACCAGGTTTCGCAAACATTGGACGTAGCCCAAGAGCGGTTACCCAACTGTCCCTGACTATGGACACGGCTATTCGAATAGTTTTACACTCTGCGGAGGTTGCACACTTTACCCACAAGATCCGGGGAACTTTCGTGTCATCCACGACCCGCGGTACCTCAAGTACCCGGGGTAAGCACCCGATCACTATCTTTCCCTAGACGACACTAACATAGAGTCCACTCGATTGGTAGCAGCCCCGTGCCAAACATTTCACATCTCAAGTTTTCTGGAGCCTCGCTCCGTATTCATCACATACCACAAGCACGGGGTTACGAACGGTGTGTCCGGTGCCCTGTAAAGACAGTCATGGCCGCCTATCCAAGCGCGACCCCGTCCCGAGAGTGACCTCATGTCACCCCCGTCACTAGTAATGCGGGCACCATGCTAGTATCGGCCTAGGTAATCAATAATGCCCTTTCCTATATAAGGGTAGAGTGGTTGCGCATGTAAGGTTGGAATAACGGTCGCAACTTAAACCAATCCGTTTTTCAAAACAACACACACACTTTCCTCGGTACACCACTTCGTTATCAAGTGGTTACCCATCTCACCATCTCCCTCGGGCATAAATGGCACCCGACGTGGTTTTCGAAAAGTCCTTTGAAAGTATCCTACCTCCGTCACCATGCATATACCCGTCCCATTTGCGTAGCCACTATTATAGCAACCTAACTACTCCCACCCACATAACCCTCATAGGAAGGTAGGGTCATGTTTGATGCAAGTTTCAACAGTAAGTAACAAAGGTAGCAACCAAAGTGGTCTCCACCTCAACATGATTCCGATGCATCGATAATAAGGTGCTATGAGACATGCATAAAAAGTTCTCTTGAACATGGTCAAAGGGCTGCTTGCCTCATTCTTCCAAGTCTTCAAACCTTCTAGTCCATCTCCGAGTACTCCGTTTATTTCGTCAACTATCGATGGAAACAATCATAATAAGCAACACAATCAAGGAAAAAATTAAAGTGCTCTAAAAATAGGAGTTGGACTTTTCTAGGATACCTCTGGTCATATTAGAAATGACCAAGGTGGTTTCATATGCATTGGATCAATGAATAGCTTGGATCATTACAATGTGATGGAGCCAAGGGGTTTATGGATTTGGAAGAAGTATACAGAAATATTTTCTTGAATGATGAGCAAAGGCACCCATCAACAAGTCATGATTTTAGAAGCACCTAGGAGTTGGTTTCACTGGATTTGGAATTCAAATGAATTTCCTAGGATTTTGCAAAGCTGATAAATATGAAGAAATGGCTCAATATTTGGTGGGGTACAGAAAGTATTAATAAAAATGTTCCAAAACTAAGTTTGGATATCTAGGAATTTGAATCACTGCATTTGGATCAAGATTGAGCTCTCTGTGATTTTCTAAAGTTCATCACAGAAAATGGAATATGGGCATTTGCTAAATATTTGTGTAGGAAAAGTCTCTGGAACTGTGCATGTTGCATCAACAGGTAGATCATGATTTATGGAGTCACTGGAAATTTGAATCACCAATTTTGGAGTTCAAATGAATTTATTAAGCATTTATGAAGTTGACTGGATAAAGAAAAAGAAAAGGAATAAGGGTTTTACTATCATACTGTGCACAAGGCGGGGCTTAGTGCTTCGGCGCACTGGGCCGGCCCATCTGCACAGCCACGCGCAGGGGCCTGGCCACGTCGAAGGCGCCCGCCAGGAAAGGCGTTTCCGTGCGGGGAAGGCGGCCGAGGCTAGACCCGCCTCAACTTAAACGGAGGGGCCCAGCCTCCAGGTCGCTGACGCGCGGGCCCCCAGCGGCAGGCCGTCTTCTTCCTCCCACGCGGTACGACGGGGAACAGGGGAGGTGCGGCCGAGCGCTCGCCGGCGTGGCCCCGTCGGCTCGGGCCGTCTCCGGCGACGCCCCGGCCATCGGAGTGACCAGCGCGGAGAGGCGCACCCATCCATGGGTAGCACGCCTGCCGGGGAGGACCAGGGCGATCAGGGGTCTAACCGCGGCGGAGGAGGGCTCCGGTCATCTTGAGCTTCGAGCATAGGGGCATCCTGGGGAGGTTTGGCGGAGGTGGGGAGCTCCCTGGAGGTCTAGCGGTGGCACTGGAGTGGCTAGGAGGGAGAAAGGGGCTCGGGGTTGCCTGAATTCGAGCGGCGGCCGGCGGCTCTGCTCCGGCCAGGGAGGAGGCCGTAGGGCACGGGGAGAGCAATGGGACGGCTTGGGAGGTGTATGAGAGAACGGAAAAGCCAAATGAGCGACAAGGGGGCTCGGGGGCGGCCTATAAATAGGTGAGCGTCGGTCCACCGAAGATGCATGCGCCGGCGAGGCCGTTGCTGTCGTTGCAGGCCACGGGGGCACCATTGGGCGTGTCCAGGGCGTTCGTGGGGCTGGTCCACGCCTAGAGGAAGAGAGAGGAGGAGCGGGGAGGCGCCAGAGAGGTCGCGCGTGCGAGGTTGCTCACTGGAGCCCGTGGTCGGCCGGTGCGTGTGCGAGCAGAGGTGAGAGAGGGGGAGAGAGGAGGGGGCCGATCGTCCAGGAGGTTGCGGACGTCGAGGCAGCCTCGGGGGACACGAGGGGGAGGCCCAAGGCTGTCGGACGCTCCTGATTGGAGGTGGCTACAGTGCGCCAGGGCACTGTAGCGTGCTCCAGAGCGCGAACCCTGCATGCCATGGCATGAACATGGTGTCATTGGCGTGTCCTCTTGTGTCCAACAGTGCTAGGGGATAGTAAACAAAGGCGTGAAGGTCTTGGATGCTCCGGGGAGCCTCTGGAATGAGGAGAGAGGTGAAGGAGGAGGTGAAAACTGCTGTCCAGGAGAGTGAATTGGGGTTTTACCCCCTCCAATGATTGAGCTGAGGCCATAGAGAAGTTACTGGGGGTAGAAGATGATCAGGAGAAGATGCGGTAGAAATTTGAAGTAAAGAGAAAAAGTAAAAGAGGTTCAAACACTGGTTTTGGTAAATGGACAGAAGGTGTTTGATCAGGTTTTGGGGAGGCAAATGACCTCCACTTTACATGGGACTTAATAGGATCAAATTCACATATAATTGGGCTCCTCCACCAAAATTGAGCTCATTTGGGCAAAGTTGCCAATGTAACTTTGGTGAACCCTAGAAATCAACAGAAATGGTTTCACCTTGTTTGAGTCAAGCTAATCATCTCCCCTTGATGCACCACTTGGTGTAGTATCATCATTTGGGTTTATGATCATGCTCACAAAGTTTGAAGCCCCAGGTAAAAAGTTGGTAATGTAAAGTTGTTCAAATTTGAATTTGAACAGAAATGGTTTTTGGGTACTTAGACCAAGTTATGCTTCTCCAAAACTTGTGCCATTTGGCATAGATGCATGATTACACCATTTTAGCATGTACACCAAGTTTGAGAGCATTTGGACAAGTTTGGCAATGTAAAGTTGCTCAAACTTCAAAATGGGCAGAAGTGGTTTTGAGGGGATTAGATGATGATTCCTTGATCTTCAAGGCATGAGGCTTTGCAAGATCATCAAATATGTCATATATGACATGATAGAATTTCCCTGGAATTTTTGGAGAATATTCCCTTTGTAAATATTTCAAAAGCTTGAAATATCCAGAAAGGGTTTTGGAAGGATTTGCCCAATATTTTGAACATGACCATGTGTTGAAACTCTTATATATGGACAATATATGTCCTAGGAGTTTCCCTGAATTTTGGCAAATATTTTTGAAATAGTTAAATAATTTTTCCCTATTAAAGACCATTTCTGGCCTTAAGGAAAAGCTTTTAAATAAAATATAAAAACAACCTTTAAAATTTTAATTTTGTGGTTTCTGGGAGTCCTATACCTAATAGGATTTAAATATACTTTTCGAAAGATTTTTCACACCCTAAATAAGGTACTTGTAGTGCAAACCTCAAGTCAGGGGTTTTCGGAAAACTAATTTTAGAAAATACCATTTGGCCAAAATATTTTTATAAGAAAATTCTATACTGGTCTATACACATGGCATGATCATTGGGAAAAGGTTTTGGGTCAAGGAGATGAAGTATAAGAGTTGGAGGATTTATTTGATTTTTAGAGCACTAGCAAACAGCAGACAAAAGCCAAATCAAGCAAAGTCAAAAACACTCAAAAGTTTTTGCAAATCCACATTTTTAACTTGACAATTAGCTTAAGAAAAGTGACATGAAAATCAGGGTGTGACAGACCTACCCCCCTTACAAGAATCTCGTCCCCGAGATTCCCAGACTAGGCGTGGAAAGAAAGGCGGAGTCTTGGATACGGGGTAGTCTTCACTTCTTCTTGTCGGTTCTGCTTATGGGTGGTGCTCCACTGGACCTTGAAGTACTCGATGGTATGGCTTCGCGTCCCTCGTTCTGCTTCGTCCAGAATGCGGATGGCTTCTCGCGGTAGGTCAAATCAGGCTGCAGATCAATGGCTTGGTGATCAACATCCTTGTAGAGATTAGGCTTGTCTGGAACTTGGAGACATTTCCGGAGTTGTGACACATGGAATACATTGTGCACACCGGATAGCTCGGGTGGTAGTTCCAACTGGTAAGCCACTTCTCCTCGTCGTGCAGTGATCTCAAGGGGTCCAATGATCCTTGGTGCGAGCTTCCCCTTGACATGGAAACGCTTGGTTCCCTTAAGAGGAGTTACCCACAGGTACACACGGTCCCCGACATGGAAACTCATGTCCCTGACGGTGAGTGTCAGCATAGCTCTTTTGCCTTGACTTGGCTGCCTTCAAACGCTCTCTGACTAGTTGGACTTGCTCTTCTGCTGCGCGGAGAATATCGGGTCCAAAACTAGCCCTTCTCCAGTCTCTGACCAGTTGAGGGGTGTCCGACATCTGCGTCCGTACAACACCTCAAATGGTGCCATCCGAAGGCTCGACTGGTAACTGTTGTTATAGGAGAACTTGGAAAAAAGGGAGACAATTCTCCCACTTGGCCCCATATGCCAAGACACAGGCTCGGAGCATGTCTTCGAGAATCTGATTGACTCGTTCTGTCTGACCTCCGGTCTGTGGGTGGAAAGCCGTGCTGAAAGACAACTTGGTTCCCAAGGCTTCTCGGAACTTCTTCCAGAACCTTGAGGTGAACTGGGTTCCTCGATCTGACACAATCTCCTTGGGAACGCCGTGAAGACTTACGATTCGGTCGATGTAGAGAGCTGCCAGTCGGTTGCCATCATAAGTGGTCTTGACAGGAATGGAATGGACCACCTTGGTCAAATGATCGACTATGACACAAATGAGTCATGTCCTCTATCCGACCTTGGTAATCCAGTGACGAAGTCCATTCCGACTTTATCCCACTTCCACTCAGGAACCTTGAGTGGTTGAAGCAATCTAGCGTGTCGCTGATATTAAGCCTTGACCTTTTGGCACACATCACACTTTGCAACATAGGTTGCAATCTCTCTTTTCATCTAGTGCCACCAGAATCGTGCCTTCAAGTCTTGATACATCTTGGTGTGAGCGTTCCTTTGAGAGGGGTGGTTTGCAGATACGCCCGGTCTTCGACGCGGAAGTTTACTTCTTGATGACGGTGGTCGTTGTAGATCTTCCTTCTTGACAGGGCGGTGTTCAATGTCTTCTATCCAGCTGTCCGTCTCTTCTTTGTCTTCGGGCAGACAAGTAGGCCATCAAATAATGATGTTACCCAACTTGTCCAATTACTCCATGAGGTCTATGGGGGTATGCAAGGTAGACTGGGGTATTGGTGGTGGTCTCCGCTGAGTATTTGCAGAGGCCTTCCTAACTTAGAGTGAAGGCCCGTGGTCAGAATCTGACCAGGTTGTGGCTTGGTGGGGCTTAAGGGTTTCAAGAATTCTAGTGAGTGAGTGAACTTATATCATCTTATCCTTAAGCACAGTTTCTGAGATGCCAATAGCTCTATCTAGTACTCCGAACGAAAAAGCATAGACCAGCTTCAATCACCACTCATGCCATACATATCCTCATGATTCTCAAGAGACGGTCTAACAAAATTGCACTAGTCTACGATCCCCAAATCCATATGTATGTCTACCCCTAAAATCCATGGGTAGGCCATACATGCTGCTAAGCTTAACTTAATCTCCACAATCCAAGTACTCAATCTATTCTTGCAAGGCTCAAGATAATGCATCACCAATCTAAGGAAACACGTCATATGCCACTCCAAGATTTTGTTTCCTTCCTATAGATCAACTCCAATAGCCCAGTAATTACCATCAACCACCACATAATCCAGCAATTCTACAAATCCGATGTCTACGGTGTTCCACAAGATCTCAAGTCACTATGATATCCAAATACTGGGGAGGACTTTGCATTACGACAGTATGTCCACCAAATTCCCATCATCCGGGTCAAGTAAACTCCAAGATCACGATTATATAGATCCCTAAATCAACTCCGACAAATAATCCAATCTCCTAGGTTATTGTACACCGAGAAGCATGATATCATAATTCAGGATCATAGGTCTAAATCCAAATTTACCCCGAACCATGCAGACATATCCAGCATTATACCAACCAGAATCACCTACATAAATCCAATTCTTATGCCCAACGGGTACTCCTACATGCTTCCCCAAAGTCATGATCCCATCAATATGAAATCTCACAGTCCACCAAGGTCTCAGATAAGTCCTCGAAGTCAATGATATAAAGCCACCAAGTCATCTGTCCAATATCCTCGAACTGGTCTATCTATGGCATCGTCAGTTCTCGTGCTATATTAGGATGAAAATGTGCTCGTTCACTGTGTCCACTAGTTCCATTACGAACCCAGTGTTGCGCAAGGTTATAAAGGCTTAGCTGGTTCTCTCGCTTTACCATGGGTTAGGCACATGGTTAAGGATTCGTGCTGGAGTGTCTCGTGAAGTCTCAAAGGGTCTAGGAATGGGGTTACTGGTCTGGAGGGTTAAACATAACTCTACGGGGTTGCACTTGGTCACGGAGGTTGTGGCAGGAGTCTTCAGTGCCAGTTGGCTGCCGAGGTAGAATCCTTGGTGCATCTTGTCTCGCGGGTCTTCAGTTGGGGAGAGAGAGAATAGAGGGAAGAAGCAGCGTAGAGGAGGGAAATGCCTAAAAAAAGGGGGTTCTATAGTGCAAGTGCAACAAACAGGTGCAAAAAGGCTGAAACAAAAGAAACAAGGCAAGGAAGGTGATATAGCCATGCACTTGTTGCCTGGGGCAAAAGTGCGACTTATATCAAAACACAGGCAAATGAAAGCAAGCAACTCACAATCATGGTTCTATTGGAACCATCATACGGACTCGACTGCGCATAGGGGGTACACGACTCATCCTACCCTAGGGGTTCTCGGACTCAGTGTCGTGAATTGTGCCTCGTGCAGTCTTATGAGCTTCCTCAGGTGTTGCTATGCCCCTTGTAGTTGCTTGATGAACGATCCAGGTTGAGCCTGAAGAATCTTCAACAACTTTTCGCCTGATGAGGTGAGGTGGTGAAGGTGCCTCCTTGTAGCTGGTGTTGACTTGGTCTTCTCTTGTCTCTTTAATCATGACGATCCCTTGTGCCTTCTGGGGCGTCGAGGGTACCAGGTAGGCAATCCATATGCAATGACAATAACAAGGCATAATAGAGGTCCAACATGTCGGTTTCGTTGATGAAAACATCGACACCAAGAGCGGGGGACGAAGAGAACCGTTTTCCTGCTCACTATAGTGAGGCGGACCAAATGGCGAGGTTCTCATCCACCGGTGGTTGCCGATATAACAACGGTAGTGACAGGATTACTCTATTAGCGATGCATATCATGATTTTGCATAACCTATACCCTGGTCATCATAGGCCAAAGTTGCACCATCTTCTGGGTCTCCATGTCCTCATACACCGGGGATGTAATTTCCGTTGGTACCGTCTTGTCGTGGTGTCGTCAATCTTGTGTTTAGAAGAGGTGGGTGAGTGTTTGGCAAGGTGCACTCCACGAGGATTACAGAAAATCCAGTGGTCAGGGGCATAAGGGTTTTAGCGACCAAGGTTTTTGAAGGGGAAGAGATCAAGTATAGCCTAGATTTCGAAAAACTGAGAAGGGAAGAGAAGTATAGATAGTTTTGAAAACTAGTAGTAGTTTTTGAAAATAGTTTTACCCTAACTAACGACCATGCTAACTAAGGCTTCCTACAGTCAGGATGGCTCTGATACCAGCTCTGTGGGGACCCCGACTCATAAGTCGTGATCACCGAATGCACGTGTACAGTGATCCCAGAGATCAATGCTCACTGAACACACAGAAGCTGAATAACAAGAGTCTTACATCCATACATACCGTATTACACAAATAGGACCGTTAAGGTCAAGTCTTGAATATATCATCGCAGCGGAAATCTTCAATAACAACTTGGACCCATGCCATCTGCTTTTACCCTACAGGCATTCTGACTGAGAAGCGTCCTAGCTCGCATACTCGTCACCAAGAAATCTTCATCATACCCTGTTCTCTCATGCCTGGCCAATAAAATAACCAGTGGCAAGCCAATGAGTACTTTGAATGTACTCGCAAGCAACCCAAGTGTGATAACAAAATAATAATGCAAGGCTCTACTGCTAGGTTGGCAGTTTTGCGGAAATCTAGTTTTTCATATGCAAGTATGATCAACTTATAACATGGACATGCATGTGTCTGCAACAAGTATCAGGAGGTCACATACATCATTATCGAGAAAGAGTTGTAATCAACTCATGCTCAAGCTCATTGTGACTTCCTCAGGAATCACATCATCAATATCACTGAATCGGGTTGTTTCCTCACACCCACACACACACCAGGTTTCGCAAACATTGGACGTAGCCCAAGAGCGGTTACCCAACTGTCCTTGACCGTGGACACGGCTATTCGAATAGTTTTACACTCTGCAGAGGTTGCACACTTTACCCACAAGATCCGAGGAACTTCCGTGTCATCCACGACCCGCGGTACCTCAAGTACCCGGGGTAAGAACCCGATCACTATCTTTCCCTAGACGACACTAACATAGAGTGCACTCGATTGGTAGCAGCCCCATGCCAAACATTTCACATCTCAAGATTTTTGGAGCCTCGCTCCGTATTCACCACATACCACAAGCACGGGGTACCAACGGTGTGTCCGGTGCCCTGTAAAGACAGTCATGGCCACCTATCCAAGCGCGACCCCGTCCCGAGAGTGACCTCATGTCACCCCCGTCACTAGTAATGCGGGCACCATGCTAGTATCGGCCTAGGTAATCAATAATGCCCTTTCCCATATAAGGGTAGAGTGGTTGGGCATGTAAGGTTGGAATAATGGTCGCAACTTAAACCAATCCGTTTTTCAAAACAACACACACACTTTCCTCGGTACACCACTTCGTCATCAAGTGGTTACCCATCTCGCCATCTCCCTCGGGCATAAATGGCACCCGACGGGGTTTTCGAAAAGTCCTTTGAAAGTATCCTGCCTCCATCACCATGCATATACCCGTCCCATTTGCGTAGCCACTATTATAGCAACCTAACTACTCCCACCCACATAACCCTCATAGGAAGGTAGGGTCATGTTTGATGCAAGTTTCAAAAGTAAGTAACAAAGGTAGCAACCAAAGTGGTCTCCACCTCAACATGATTCCGCTGCATCGATAATAAGGTGCTATGAGACATGCATAAAAAGTTCTCTTGAACATGGTCAAATGGCTGCTTGCCTCATTCTTCCGAGTCTTCAAACCTTCTGGTCCATCTCCGAGTACTCCGTTTATTTCGTCCACTATCGATGGAAACAATAATAATAAGCAACACAATCAAGGCAAAAATAAAAGTGCTCTAAAAATAGGAGTTGGACTTTTCTAGGATACCTCCGGTCATATTAGAAATGACCAAGGTGGTTTCATAGGCATTGGATCAATGAATAGCTTGGATCATTACAATGTGATGGGGCCAAGGGGTTTATGGATTTGGAAGAAGTATACAAAAATATTTTCTTGAATGATGAGCAAAGGCACCCATCAACAAGTCATGATTTTAGAAGCACCTAGGAGTTGGTTTCACTGGATTTGGAATTCAAATGAATTTCCTAGGATTTTGCAAAGCTGATAAATATGAAGAAATGGCTCAATATTTGGTGGGGTATAGAAAGTATTAATAAAAATGTTCCAAAACTAAGTTTGGATATGACAAGCATCTAGGAATTTGAATCACTGCATTTGGATCAAGATTGAGCTCTCTGTGATTTTCTAAAGTTCATCATAGAAAATGGAATATGGGCATTTGCTAAATATTTGTATAGGAAAAGTCTCTGGAATACTGTGCATGTTGCATCAACAGGTAGATCATGATTTATGGAGTCACTGGAAATTTGAATCACCAATTTTGGAGTTCAAATGAATTTATTAAGCATTTATGAAGTTGACTGGATAAAGAAAAAGAAAAGGAATAAGGGTTTTACCCTCATACTGCGCACAGGGTGGGGCTTAGTGCTTCGGCGCACTGGGCCGACCCATCTGCACAGCCACGCGCAGGGGCCTGTCCACGTCGAAGGCGCCCGCCAGGAAAGGCGTTTCCGTGCGGGGAAGGCGGCCGAGGCCAGACCCGCCTCCACTTAAACGGAGGGGCCCATCCTCCAGGTCGCTGACGCACAGGCCCCCAGCGGCAGGCCGTCTTCTTCCTCCCACGCGGTACGACGGGGAACAGGGGAGGTGCGACCGAGCGCTCGCCGGCGTGGCCCCGTCGGCTCGGGCCGTCTCCGGCGACGCCCCGGCCATCGGAGTGACCAGCGCGGAGAGGCGCAACCATCCATGGGTAGCACGCCTACCGGGGAGGACCAGGGAGAGCAGGGGTCCAACCGCGGCGGAGGAGGGCTCCGGTCATCTTGAGCTTCGAGCATAGGGGCATCCTGGGGAGGTTTGGCGGAGGTGGGGAGCTCCCTGGAGGTCTAGCGGTGGCACTGGAGTGGCTAGGAGGGAGAAAGGGGCTCAGGGTTGCCTGAATTCGAGCGGCGGCCGGCGGCTCTGCTCCGGCCAGGGAGGAGGCCGTAGGTCACGGGGAGAGCAATGGGACGGCTTGGAGGTGTATGAGAGAAGGGAAGAGCCAGAGGAGCGACAAGGGGGCTCGGGGGCGGCCTATAAATAGGTGAGCGCCGGTCCACCGAAGATGCATGCGCCGGCGAGGCCGTTGCTGTCATTGCAGGCCACGAGGGCACCAGTAGGCGTGTCCAGGGCATTCGTGGGGCTGGTCCACGCCTAGAGGAAGAGAGAGGAGGAGCGGGGAGGCGCCAGAGAGGTCGCGCGTGCGAGGTTGCTCACTGGAGCCCGTGGTCGGTCGGTGCGCGTGCGAGCAGAGGTGAGAGGGGGAGAGAGGAGGGGGCCGACCGTCCAGCAGGTTGCGGACGTCGAGGCAGTCTCGGGGGACACGAGGGGGTGAAGGAGGAGGTGAAAACTCCTGTCCAGGAGAGTGAATTGGGGTTTTACCCCCTCCAATGATTGAGCTGAGGCCATAGAGAAGTTACTGGGGGTAGAAGATGATCAGGAGAAGTTGTGGTAGAAATTTGAAGTAAAGAGAAAAAGTAAAAGAGGTTCAAACACTGGTTTTGGTAAATGGACAGAAGGTGTTTGATCAGGTTTTGGGGAGGCAAATGACCTCCACTTGACATGGGACTTAACAGGATCAAATGTCACATATAATTGGGCTCCTCCACCAAAATTGAGCTCATTTGGGCAAAGTTGCCAATGTAACTTTGGTGAACCCTAGAAATCAACAGAAATGGTTTCACCTTGTTTGAGTCAAGCTAATCATATCCCCTTGATGCACCACTTGGTGTAGTATCATCATTTGGGGTTATGATCATGCTCACAAAGTTTGAAGCCCCAGGGAAAAAGTCGGTAATGTAAAGTTGTTCAAATTTGAATTTGAACAGAAATGGTTTTGGGGTACTTAGACCAAGTTATGCTTCACCAAAACTTGTGCCATTTGGCATAGAAGCATGATTACATCATTTTAGCATGTACACCAAGTTTGAGAGCATTTGGACAAGTTTGAAAATGTAAAGTTGCTCAAACTTCAAAATGGGCAGAAGTGGTTTTGAGGGGATTAGATGATGATTCCTTGATCTTCAAGGCATGAGGCTTGGCAAGATCATCAAATATGTCATATATGACATGATATAATTTCCCTGGAATTTTTGGAGAATATTCCCTTTGTAAATATTTCAAAAGCTTGAAATATCCAGAAATGGTTTTGGAAGGATTTGCCCAATATTTTGAACATGACCATGTGTTGAAACTCTTATATATGGACAATATATGTCCTAGGAGTTTCCCTGAATTTTGGCAAATATTTTTGAAATAGTTAAATAATTTTTCCCTATTAAAGACCATTTATGGCCTTAAGGAAAAGCTTTTAAATAAAATATAAAAACAACTTTTAAAATTATAATTTTGTGCTTTCTGGGAGTCCTATGCCTAATAGGATTCAAATATACTTTTTGAAAGATTTTTCACACCCTAAATAAGGTACTTGTAGTGCAAACCTCAATTCAGGGGTTTTTGAAAACTAATTTTAGAAAATACCATTTGGCCAAAATATTTTTATAAGAAAATTCTATACTGGTCTATACACATGGCATGATCATTGGGAAAAGGTTTTGGGTTAAGGAGATGAAGTATAAGAGTTGGAGGATTTATTTGATTTTTAGAGCACTAGCAAACAGTACACAAAAGCCAAATCAAGCAAAGTCAAAAACACTCAAAAGTTTTTGCAAATCCACATTTTTAACTTGACAATTAGCTTAAGCAAAGTGACATGAAAATCAGGGTGTGACACATATTTGGCTGGTGGAGGCTCTAAGGTTAAAGTTTTTGCGTAAAGCCAATTTCTCCCTACAACAAAGGAATAAATTTTATTTTAACTACCATGTTGGTTGAAAATCATTGAGAAGGTACCTCCAACTCAATCCCAAATTAAAAGTTCATCATTAACCCAACAAATTAAATTATAGAGTGATGAGATCAACTAATAATTCAAGTACCAGATACTCAAGATGTCCATAACCGGGGACACGGCTAATCATGATCAGTTTGTTGACTCTGCAAAGGTTTGTGCACTTTTCCCACAAGACTCGATCGCCTCCGTTTGGTTTCTCGCACTACATGGTGTTTGAGAAACGGATGACCGAGACACAGTCTTTCCGAAGAGGTCCCCTTAACCGGATAGACAGGCCGGTACACCTACAATCCCTCTACATCTGCTGGACCATCACGGAAAGGTTTCCCACAACTTACTCAACTATGCCAGAGCCCATATTGCCATGTGTCTACACACGGAAGTTTCTAGCATGAATAGTTTTATGATCCCTTTGAGCCTGGGTGGCATTCCATAGGAAAAATCACACGGAACCCCGGGATTTCCTAGGACAACACTGGATTCTCCAGGTGCCCTGCAACCAATCCACCCAAATGTGTATTCAAGTAGCCACCTTAGGTTGAATCCTTAATTAACATCTCACATCTGTCATGGATTTCACTCAAACCCAAACCACGTCTACGAGCATAGCATAGCAACCTAAGCAAACGCAGAAGTAACTCCCAAGGGTTTGAAAAATAATGTAGGTAATAGGTTCTACCACAATCTACTTCCCAGTACCACAAGTTAAGAGATCCTACTCATGCAATGTGTGAGGGTTTGATCTAATGCATAAAACTGGGTAATAAAAGGGCATGATCAAAGTGTTACTTGCCTTGCTGACGATTCGCAAAACCTAGAGACTCGTATTAGCACGCTTCACAGTCCGAGTATTCTATCGCAAGCAAACAATAACATACATAAGTAAACAAGCAATGATGCACAAACAAAACTCCAAAAGATAAGATGTAACCAGAAAGTTCAACTTAAGAACTCCGGTTTGCAAAAAGAATCAACTCGAAAGAAGCAACGAAACTCAAACTACGAAAGAAACGAGCTCCGGTTACTAATTGATCTAAAGTCAAATTTTACAGTAGCCAAAACTTTGTTCAAGTTGGTTCAACGGAAAGAGGGCATCGAGACGAAGATCCGGGATTTTAAATCACCTGATTCCGACTCTCGAGCGAAAAGAAAAACGAAAAACAAGATCAGGGCAGAAATCGCGATCGAAATAATGGCGGATAAATACCCCGAAAAAAAAACTGGCGAACAGGCTAACGAACGAATGTTTGCTATCTGCGGCTAACGAACAAAAAGCGTTCGTTAAAATAAACGTACGGACGAACATCCGCTAAATAGTTAAACCGAAGAAAAACCGAACCGATCTAAACCTAAAAAAACGGATCTACGGTTTTACGAAAAAACAGATCGGTTAAAAAAAACCGATGACTACCTCGAATCGGCGAACTCTGACGAGATTCCGGCGGGTCCGGCGGCGGTGGTCCGGCGGTCCGGCGGCGGCGTGGTGAGGCGGCGGCGGCGCGGCACGGCAGCGCGGCGGCGAGGCGGCGGCGCGGCGCGGGAGGTGGCGGCGTGCAGCGCGCGGCGGCGGCTGCGGGCAGCTAGGTTTAGGCAGGCGTGGGCGGCTGGGGCTAAGCGGGCCGGCGGGGCGCTATATAAAGCCCGGAGTCCTGGGCGAATACGGCCCTAAGTCGGGTTGCCTCTTTTTTTTTTCTAAAAGAGTTCTGGCGCAGAAAAACTAACGAAAGAAATACTAAACGGACTCCAAAAATCCCGAAATAAATTTTCACCGTCCTCTAATAATATTTAGGACAAAGTGAACATTTTCCCGGACCTAAATGCAATTTTGAAAAACGCGCATTTTTCATATGCAAATAAAATCGCAAATAAATCCAGAAAAAATAATACCAAAAGTGATTTTAACATTTTTCCTCCAATATTTCCGTTATTTTGGAGAAGTCATATTATCTCCGCTCATATATTGTATTTAGAAATATTTTTAGGAGAGAAAAATAATTAAAAGCACACTGTCCTCGTACCGGTATTCGAGTAAACTCAAATACGAAAATGGTAAAATTCCCAACTCTCTCCGTAGGTCCTTGAGTTGCTTAGAATTTCGAGGAACGCCACGAACAAAAATGCAAAGAGCATGCCATGTAGTATGATCTATGTATAACATTCCAAATTGAAAATTTGGGATGTTACAAACCTACCCCCCTTAAAATGAATCTCGCCCTCGAGATTCGACTTGGCTAGAGAACAAGTATGGGTGGTCCTTGTGTAGATCATCTTCTCGTTCCCAGGTGGCTTCTTCCTCGGTGTGGTGAGTCCACTGAACTTTGCAAAACTTAATAACCTTACTGCGGGTAACTCTGCTCGAAAATTCGAGAATCTTAACCGGCTTCTCTTCATAGGTCAGATCACTATCCAACTGAATTGCTTACAGGGGTACTGTGTCTCTAAGCGGTATATCGGCCATCTCTGCATGGCACTTCTTAAGCTTGCAAAACGTGAAACACGTCGTTCACTCCTGATAGTCCTTCGGGCAATTCCAACTTGCAGGCAACCTCTCCCATGCGTTCCAAAACACGGTAAGGTCCCACAAATCTCGGGGCTAGCTTTCCTTTAACTCCAAAACGTTTAACTCCTCGCAGAGGCGATACTCACAAGTACGCTCTGTCTCCGATCTCATAGGCTATCTCCTAGCGCTTCGAGTCTGCATAACTCTTCTGCCTGGATTGAGCAACCTTCAATCTATCTCGAATCAACTTCACCTTCTCCTCAGAATCTTTGATCAAGTCTGGTCCAAACAGCTGTCGGTCTCCAACTTCATCCCACATTAACGGTGTTCGACATATCCTTCCATACAATGCCTCAAACGGTGCCATCTTGAAACTAGCCTGGTAACTGTTGTTGTACAAGAACTCCACATAGGGCAAATTATCATCACAACTAGATCCATAATCTAACGCACATGCTCTCAACATGTCCTCCAGGATCTGGTTGACTCTCTCGGTCTGTCCATCGGTCTGCGGATGAAAAGTTGTGCTGAATTCTAGCCTCGTTCCCAAAGTTTGGTGTAGATGATGCCAAAACTTTGAGGTGAACTGTGTTCCTCTATCTGATACAATGGTCCTCGGAACTCCGTGCAGACATACGATCCTGGTCATGTATATCTTGGCCAACTTCGCACTGGTGTATGTGGTCTTCACAGGGATAAAGTGGGCTACTTTTGTCAATCGATCCACTACTACCCAGATTGAGTCATATCCTGCTTTAGTCCTGGGCAATCCGGTGATAAAATCCATGCCAAGCTTCTCCCACTTCCATTCGGGTATCGGCAAAGGCTGCAACAATCCTTCTGGCTTCTGATGCTCTGCCTTTACTCTCTGGCATACATCGCATACGGCTACATACTCGCCAATATCCTTCTTCATTCCCATCCACCTGAAACGTTCCTTCAAATCCAAATACATCTTGGTGTTTCCGGGGTGTATCGAGTGTGGCGAATCATGTGCTTCCTGCAGTATCAACTTCCTGATCTCCGGGTCATTGGGCACATAGATTCGATCCTCAAACCACAAGGTGTCATGTTCGTCCTCACGAAATCCATTGGCTTTTCTTTCACTCATCCGTTTCCTTATCTCTGCGGTTTCCTTGTCATCCTTCTGGGCTTCACGTATCTTTCCCAGCAATGTCGACTGAACCTCCAACGTTGCCACGAAACCTCTAGGGACTATCTCCAAACGAAGCTCCCTGAGATCTTTTGCTAACTCCTGTGGCAATCCCCCTTTTACTAGGGTATTGGCATAACTCTTTCGGCTCAAAGCGTCTACCACGACGTTGGCCTTTCCTGGATGATAGTTCAGCTTCATATCATAATCCTTTATAAGCTCCAACCATCTCCTCTGTCTAAGGTTCAGCTCCTTCTGTGTGAAAATGTACTTCAAACTCTTGTGATCCGTGTACACATCACAACGATTTCCAATAAGGAAATTTCTCCAGGTTTTCAGTGCGTGCAGTACAGCTGCAAACTCCAGGTCGTGCGTCGCGTAATTCAACTCGTGCGGTCGCAGTTGACGGGATGCATAGGAAACAACTCTTCCATCCTGCATAAGTACTCCTCCAAGTCCTAAACGTGAAGCGTCGGAGTACACTTGGAAATCCTTGCGTATATCTGGAAATATCAGCACCGGGGCTGTCGTCAACCGTTTCTTCAACTCCTGGAAACTTTCTTCAAACTCTTCAGTCCAATCAAACTTTGTCTCCTTCTTCAACAATGTCGTCATTGGCTTTGCAATCTTGGGGAAATTTTCTATGAACCTCCGGTAGTATCCCGCGAGTCCAAGAAAACTGCGGATCTCTCCAACTGAAGTGGGTGCCAACCACTCAGTGACTTCCTGCACCTTGACGGGGTCCACTGCTATACCTTCTCCCGATATAACATGCCCTAGGAATTGACTTCCTTCCACCAAAACTCGCATTTGCTAAACTTGGCATACAACTGATGTTCTCTGAGCTTCTCCAATACCAAACGCAAATGCTCTGCATGTTCCTCTTCATCCTTCGAGTACACCAGAATATCATCTATGAATACCACGACGAACTTATCCAAGAACTCCATGAACACTTTGTTCATCATACTCATGAAATAGGCAGGCGCGTTAGTCGGTCCAAATGACATAACCGTATACTCATATAGCCCGTACCGTGTGGTGAAGGCTGTCTTAGGTATATCCTTCTCTCGGATCTTCAATTGGTGGTATCCAGATCGTAGATCTATCTTGGAGAATACTTTCGCTCCCTGGAGTTGGTCGAACAGATCATTGATCATCGGCAGCGGGTACTTATTCTTAATTGTCACTTCATTCAGCGCACGATAATCAACTACCATTCTTAAAGATCCATCCTTCTTCTCGACCAAAAGCACTGGGGCTCCCCAAGGTGATGAACTTCGGCGAATAAAACCTTTCTCCAACAACTCCTTAATCTGCTTCTTGATCTCCTCCAGATCATTCGCTGGCATCCGATACGATCTCTTAGATATTGGTCCGGTGCCAGGCAACAACTCTATCAAAAACTCAATATCTCTATCCGGTGGCATGCCAGGTAACTCCTCTGGAAACACATCTGGATAATCCTTTACTACTAGCACTTCCTCCTGAACAACTCCCGTGAGAGAATGTACTTGCGTCCTTATAGTCGAATGCCTAGATACATACTTAATACTTTTTCCCTCCGGGGTGGTGAGCAAAATAGACTTACCGGCACAATCGATGTTACCTCCATACTTCGGTAGCCAATCCATACCTAATATCACATCCAATCCTTGTGACTCCAGAACTAGTAGGTCGGAGGGGAAAGTGTGGCGTCCTATGATCAATGGCGTCTGAAAACATCCTTGGTGTGCCATATACTCTGCTCCTGGTGAACTTACTAACATGGGGGTCTTAAGAACTCGGGTGGACATCCTATGTATATTTACGAATCCCCTTGAAATGAATGAATGCGATGCACCAGTACCAAAAAGAACTATTGCGGTAAATTTCTTAACCAAAAAATTACCGACAACAGCATATGGTTCCTTTTTTGACGAAAAGACAGCATGATGCAGCATTTCATTGATATTAGGAGAGAGATATTATAGGGGCATTTGGATATACCCAGGATACAAAGCTAGTATCCAGCGATCAACAGATGAAAGCACCAAGACTAGCCTACCAACGATGAAGCGTATTAATCTGGTTCATGGGGCCTGTGAATCATCCGTGCTACCTTGTGCTTGCCTGCCAACGTCCAATCGATGAGATCATTCTTGATCCGATCAAGCATTTGCTCCTCCGTCGAGTTCTTTTGCTCAAACATGCGTGCGTTCCTCTCCTTCCACACACTCCACCACGTGAGCTGCACAAGCGAGCTCCAAGCTGCCTTGTGGATCGCCGGCACCTGCTGTCTTGATTGGTACCACCAGTCCCCAATGTTCTCAGTGCCTGGCGATGGCACGAGGGCCAATGGCAGATTGCACCTTTGCATAATCTTTCCCCACAAGCTAATCGTGAATGGGCAGCCAGCGAGGAGATGCACGGGCGTCTCTCGCTGGGCATTGCAGAGGCAACATGTCGGGTTGTGAGGCCAGTTTCGCTTCTCCAGATTGTCCCCGGTCAGGATTTTGCCAAGCACTGCCATCCATGAGAACACCTTGCATTTCAGTGGTGCCTCCGACTTCCAGATCAGCTGCTTGTAACTTGTCCGTATCAATCCTTCGAACTGAATAGCGTAGGCCGATTGTGTGGAGAACTCGCCGTTTGCCGTCCACCGCCAGGAAACCGTGTCAGGCTGCTGGCCTAGCGCCACGCCCTGTAGTTGAACCCACAAGGCCATGAACTCACGGGCAGCCTGCGGCGTATCTGGTTGCTCTTCTACCTCCTCCACGGTCACGTGGTTCACTTGTCCTTTGTTGAACGGGTTGGGCTTCTTCCCGGCGCTTCCATTGCCGTTCCCATTCTTAGCTTCAGGGCCGTTCGTGGCATAATGTCCATTCTTCCCGCACTTGAAACAAGTGATGTGGCTGAAATCCTTTTTGGCGGGTGTGGACGGTATAGGGCGGCTCTGGTTACTACTTGCTCCATTCCCATTTCCATTCTTAGGGCCATTGTGGTTGTGGGGAATTCCATGGTTATGGGTATATCCTCTCGAATTCGGAGTGAATCGGGGCTTCTGCTGGGCTCCAGAATTATTCCTTCCTTGTCCACACTTCCTCTTGCGGCTTTCAATCTGCTGGTGCTTCCCTTCAATCATAAGAGCTTTATCTACCAACTCCTGGTAGTTGTTGAAAGTTGCCACCATCAACTGTACGCTCATCTCATCGTTCAGCCGTTCCATAAACCTCTCCGGCTTAGCGGCATCTGTGGCCACATCATCTGGGGCATAACGAGACAGGGTACTAAACTCATCCACGTATTGTTCCACAGTACGGTTTCCTTGGCGCAAGTTGCGAAACTCCCGCTGCTTCATGCTCATAGCTCCAGTTGAGACATGGGCAGTACGGAAAGCTTGCTGAAACTGCTCCCAACTGACATTGGCTATGGGGAAAGTGGTTGTGTAATTCTCCCACCATGTTGCGGCTGGTCCAGGCAACTGGTGTTCGGCAAATCGCACCTTCTCAGCATCCGAGCAATTGGCGGTGGTCAAATCGCTTCCAATCTTGCGTAGCCAGTCATCACCCACTATTGGTTCGATGCTGCTAGCAAACACGGGTGGTTGCAACCTTAAGAAACGTGTCAGGTTGTCCACGGGTGGTGGTGGTGGAGGGTTGTTGTTGTTGTTGTTGTTGTTGTTGTTGTTATTGTTGTTCTGGTTGTTCTAAGTGTTCTGGACAAGTAGTTGCATCAGGGTGTTCTACTGCTGGATCAACTGGGTGAGCTCAGGGGGAAACTCAAATCCGGGCTCACGTCTTGGAGGCATCTGATGGGTGTAGAGGGAAGAGATTAGAACATAATTGAGGTCTAAGGGAAAATCACTACCCATATGCACATGAGACAAACACAATCATATCACACCAATCAATTTCAAGCAAAATCTAACTACCGTTACAAAGAGTGCTCAAAATACTAATATATGGGGGTAACTACTAGTCACAGGGTGGTCATCTAAAAAAATTGATCGGCGGACAATTCCATGATGTCTGCTCCAGCTTCATCTTCATAGTCTTCGTCTCTACTATCATCGGGTTCTGAATCCGTGTCGTCGATGATAATGTAATCCTCGGGAGGAATCTCCTTGGGTTCTTCTTCCTCTTCTTCACCTCCTGGTGCTGGATCTCCCATGAATACTCCTAGCTTCCTTGTCAAATCATCATTCTTCTCCACTAGTATCAACATCTCCTCCTCGTATCCGTCACGAGTAGACTTAAGTTCTTCTTCTAGCTCCAAATTCCTGTTTAGTGCCTTCTTCAATTCTATCATCCCAGCACACATCTGGTGCTGCTGTCATCGAATGTGCTGGTTCAACTCCTGGATGAATGCTGCAATGGACCTATCCTTCCGGGTGTATATCCCAACTCTCATCTCGGCGTCCACAAATCTGGTAGATGGTGTCCTTCAGTTCCTGCTTGTAGACTTCTCCGATCCTTCCCATTGTGATGTGGGCGGCCATGCTCTTTCCTAGACTCCAGGTTGTCGCATCAAAAGAAAATTCTATTGGCTCAGTGGATGGTGCGAAGGTTCTTCCGGCAATTTGAACTTGTATACTCCATCGCAACTCTTCCGGTAAATTGGCGGTGTAGGTCCCGGTAAACCTTGGTATTCCTATGTTCAGGTACCTAGTGACCTCCTTCAGGTGTTGTCCAAATGGTGTGTCTTCATTTGGTTGAGTGAACTTGTTCCTTGGGTCCACCATCCTAAAGAAGTAGAAAATGGAGAGAAGTCAGAAATGTGTAGAGAAGAGTGATCTAGGGTCTATCTTAGTGGTCATGTCCTACAGTCAGCGTGTGCTCTGATACCATCCTTGTAGCGACCACGATCCGAATGGACCGAAGTCTCTGTGTTCTGTGTCATCCTGGATCGGTAATGCAGACACACACAGTACTTGAAGGATTTATAACAGAGTGGCAATCACACAATTATTACATCGAATGTCTCCAATGAGAACTTATTACAAAATCTATGCCTTAAGGCCATCTAACAAAATAACAGCGGAAGGCTTGGAAGATAAGTGAGTCCATAAACTCCAACGACATAGCTGAGTGCATGACAAACGACCTAGAACGTCTTATTCCTCGTCTGAAAAGTCTGCAACGTAATATGTTGCAGCCCGAAAACGGGTCAGCACATGGAATATGCTGGCAAGATAACACAGAAGATACAAGTAACAGAATAAATGCTAACACTATATGCATATTTGGCTGGTGGAGGCTCTAAGGTTAAAGTTTTGCGTTAAGCCAATTTTTCCCTACAACAAAGGAATAAATTTTATTTTAACTACCATGTTGGTTGAAAATCATTGAGAAGGTACCTCCAACTCAATCCCAAATTAAAAGCTCATCATTAACCCAACAAATTAAATTATAGAGTGATGAGATCAACCAACAATTCAAGTACCAGATACTCAAGATGTCCATAACCGGGGACACGGCTAATCATGATCAGTTTGTACACTCTGCAGAGGTTTGTGCACTTTTCCCACGAGACTCGATCGCCTCCGTTTGGTTTCTTGCATTTCATGGTGTTTGAGAAACGAATGACCGAGACACAGTCTTTCCGAAGAGGTCCCCTTAACCGGATAGATAGGCCGGTACACCTACAATCACTCTACATCTGCTAGCCCATCACGGAATGGTTTCCCACAACTTACTCAACTATGCCAGAGCCCATATTGGCATGTGGCTGCACATGGAAGTTTCTAGCATGAATAGTTTTATGATCCCTTTGAGCCTGGGTGGCATTCCATAGGAAAAATCACACGGAACCCCGGGATTTCCTAGGACAACACTGGATTCTCCAGGTGCCCTGCAACCAATCCACCCAGATGGGTATTCAAGTAGCCACCTTAGGTTGAATCCTTAATTAACATCTCACATCTGTCATGGATTTCACTCAAACCCAAACCACGTCTATGAGCATAGCATAGCAACCTAAGCAAACGTAGAAGTAACTCCCAAGGGTTTGAAAAATAATGCAGGTAATAGGTTCTACCACAATTTACTTCCCAGTCCCACAAGTTAAGAGATCCTACTCATGCAATGTGTGAGGGTTTGATCTAATGCATAAAACTGGGTAATAAAAGGGCATGATCAAAGTGTTACTCGCCTTGCTGACAATTCGCAAAACCTAGAGACTCGTAGTAGCACGCTTCACAGTCCGGGTATTCTATCGCAAGCAAACAATAGCATACATAAGTAAACAAGCAATGATGCACAAAAAAACTCCAAAAGATAAGATTTAACCAGAAAGTTCAACTTAAGAACTCCGGTTTGCAAAAAGAATCAACTCGAAAGAAGCAACAAAACTCAAACTACGAAAGAAACGAGCTCCGGTTACTAATTGTTCTAAAGTCAAATTTTACAGCAGCCAAAACTTTGTTCAAGTTGGTTAAACGGAAAGAGGGCATCGAGATGAAGATCTGGGATTTTGAATCACCTGATTCCGACTCTCGAGCGAAAAGAAAAATAAAAAAACAAGATCAGGGCAGAAATCTCGATCGAAATAATCGCGGAAAAATACCCCGAAAAAGAAAACTGACGAACAGGCTAACGAACGAACGTTCGCTGTCTGCGGCTGATGGACAAAAAGTGTTCGTTAAAACGGACGTACGGACGAACGTCCGCTAAATAGCTAAACCGAAGAAAAACCGAACCGATCTAAACCTAAAAAAATGGATCTACGGTTTTACGAAAAAACCGATCGGTTTAAAAAAACCGATGACTACCTCGAATCAGCGAACTCCGGGGAGATTCCGGCGGGTCCAGCGGCGGTGGTCCGGCGGATCGGCGGCGGCTAGCGGCGGCGGCGCGGCGAGGCGGCGGCGGTGCAGCACGGCAGCGCGGCGCGGGCGACGGCGGCGCGCGGCGGCGGCGGCTGCGGGCGGCTAGGGTTAGGCGGGCGCGGGCGGCTAGGGCTAAGCGGGCCGGCGGGGCGCTATATAAAGCCCAGAGTCCTAGGCGAATACGGCCCTAAGTCGGTTTGCCTTTTTTTTCTAAAAGAGTCCTCGCGTAGAAAAACTGACGAAAGAAATACTAAACGGACTCCAAAAATCCCGAAATAAATTTTCACCGTCCTCTACTAATATTTAGGACAAAGTGAACATTTTTTCCGGACCTAAATGCAATTTTGAAAAACATGTATTTTTCCTATGCAAATAAAATCGCAAATAAATCCAGAAAAAATATATACCAAAAGTGATTTTAACATTTTTCCTCCAATATTTCTGTTATTTTGGAGAAGTCATATTATTTCCGCTCATATATTGTATTTTGAAATATTTTTAGGAGAGAAAAATAATTAAAACCACACTGTCCTCATACCGGTATTCGAGTAAACTCAAATACGAAAACGGTAAAATTCCCAACTCCCTCTGTAGGTCCTTGAGTTTCTTAGAATTTCGAGGAACGCCACGAACAAAAATTCAAAGAGCATGCAATGCAGTATGATCTATGTATAACATTCCAAATTGAAAATTTGGGATGTTACACTTGCGTTGTATTCCCTCGAAGAGGAAAGGGAAATGTAGCACAATAGCGTAAGTATTTCCCTCAGTATTTGAGAACCAAGGTATCAATGCAGTAGGAGACCACCGCGAGTCCCTCGCACCTGCACAAACAAATAAGAACTTCGTAGCCAACGCGATAAGGGGTTGTCAATCCCTTTACGGTCACTTACGAAAGTGAGATCTGATAGATATGATAGTTTGATATTTTTGGATATAAGAACAGAAAGTAAAAGCGGAAAAGTAAAGTAGATTGTAGATTGATATGTTGAGAATAAACCTGGGGGCCATAGTTTTCTGTAGTGGCTTATCTCATGATAGTATAATTCTACGGTGGGTAAACAGATTACTGTCGAGCAATTGATAGAAAAGTGATTACTTATGGGACTATCTAGGCATGATCATTGTATATAGGCATCACATCCGAGACAAGTAAACCGAAACGATTCTTCATCTACTACTATTACTCCACACATCGACCGCTATCCAGCATGCATCTAGAGTATTAAGTTCATAAGAACAGAGTAACACCTAAGCAGGATGACATGATGTAGAGGGATAAACTCAAATAATATGATATAAACCCCATCTTTTTATCCTCGATGGCAACAATACAATATGTGCCTTGCTGCCCCTACTGTCACTCGGAAAGGACACCGCAAGATTGAACCCAAAGCCAAGCACTTCTCCCATTGCAAGAACTATAGATCTAGTAGGCCAAACCAAACCAATAATTCGAAGAGACTTGCAAGGATATTATAATCATAAATAAAGAGTTGAGAAATGAACCAAATATTTCTCGTAGATAATCTAGATCATAAACCCACAATTCATCAGATCTCGACAAACACACCGCAAAAAGAGATTATATCGAAGAGATCTCCTCGAAGACCGAGGAGAACTTGGTATTGAGATCCAAAGAGAGAAAAGAAGCCATCTAGATACTAGCTATGGACCCGAAGGTTTGTGGTAAACTACTCACAATTCATGGTGAGGCAATGATGATGATGTAGAAGCACTCCGTGGTAGATCCCCCCTCCGGCGGAGCTCCGGAACAGGCCCAAAGATGGGATCTCATGAGAACAGAAGGTTGCGGTAGTGGAAATAGGGTTTTCTCTGTTGTCCTGATGGTTTCGAGGTACGTAGGTATATATAGGAGGAAGGAGGGCACCGGGGCCAAACGTGGGGCCCACGAGGCAGGGGGGCGCGCCCTGTTGGGGGGCGTGCCCCCCACCCTCGTGGAAGCCACGTGTGCCCTACTCCGTGGTTCTCAAGTCTCCCGTGCGTATTTTGCTCCAAAAATATCTCTCCAGAAGTATCATTCTGTTTGGACTTCGTTTGATATTCCTTTTCTATAAAACCCTGAAATAGGCAAAAAAAATAGCAATCTGGACTGGGCCTTTGGGTTAATAGGTTAGTCCCAAAAATAATATAAAAGTGTATAACAAAGCCCATTAAACATCCAAAACATCATAAGTAATAGCATGGAATAATAAAAAAATTATAGATACATTGGAGACGTATCAAGCACCCCCAAGCTTAATTGCTGCCCGTCCTCGAGTAGGTAAATGATAAAAACTAAATTTTTGATGTGGAATGCGAACCAACATAGTTTTCAATGTAATTCTCTTAATTATGGCATGATTGTTCAAATCTGAAAGATTCAAGACAAAAGTCTATATTGACATAAGAAATAATAATACTTCAAGCATACTAACAAAGCAATCATGTCTTCTTAAAATACTATGGCTAAAGAAAGTTATCCCTACAAAATCATATAGTCTGGCTATGCTCCCTCTTCGTCACACAAAATATTCATATCATGCACAACCCCGGTTTCAGCCAAGCACTTGTTTTCATACTCTATTCTTTCAAACCTTTCAACTTTCACGCAATACGTGAGCGTGAGCCATGTATATAGCACTATGGGTGGAATAGAATGGTGGTTGTGGAGAAGACAAAAAGGAGGGAGATTGTCTCACATCGACTAGGCGTATCAACGGGCTATGGAGTTGCCTATCAATAGATAGCAACGTGCGTGAGTAGGAATTGCCATGCAACGGATGCACTAGAGCTAAATATGTATGAAAGCTCAACAAAAGAAACTAAGTGGGTGTGCATCTAAACTTGCTTGCTCATGAAGACCTAGGGCATTTGAGGAAGCCCATCGTTGGAATATACAAGCCAAGTTCTATAATGAAAATTCCCACTAGTATATGAAAGTGACTAAACATGATACTCTCTATCATGAAGAACATGGTGCTACTTTGAAGCACAAGTGTGGAAAAAGATAGTAGCAATTGTCCCTTCTCTCTTTTCTCTCATTTTTTTGGAGGGGCTTTCTCTCTTTTTTTATTTAGCCCCTCTATATATTTTTTGGGCCATCTCTTTTTTTGGTCTTTCCTCACATGGGACAATGCTCTAATGATGATGATCATCACACTTTCATTGATTTACAACTCGATATTACAACTCGATACTAGAACAAAGTATGACTCTATATGAATGCCTACGGCAGTGTACCGGGATGTGCAATGAATCAAGAGTGACATGTATAAAAAAATATGCATGGTGGCTTTGCCACAAATACGATGTCAACTACATGATCATGCATGGTAATATGACAATATGAAGCGTGTCATATGAACGGAATGGTGGAAATTTGCATGGCAATACATCTCGGAATGGCTATGGAAATGCCATGATAGGTAGGTATGGTGGCTATTTTGAGGAAGATATATGGTGGCTGTTTTGAGGAAGGATATATAGTGGGTGTATGGTACCGGCGAAGGTTGCGCGGTACAAGAGAGGCTAGCAATGGTGGAAGGGTGAGAGTGAGTATAATCCATGGACTCAACATTAGTCATAAGAACTCATATACTTATTGCAAAAATTTACGAGTCATCAAAACAAAGCAATCAATGCATGCTCCTAGGGGGGAGGTTGGTAGGAGTTAACCATCGCATGCCCTCGACCTCCACACAAAGAATGACACTCTACAAATACCTCATGCTCTAACTTCGTCACATAGCGGCTCACCATACGTGCATGCTACGTGAATCACTAATTTAACACAAGTATTGCTCAATTTCATAATAACTCCACTAGCAATAGACCCGGGGGCCATAGTTTTCTCGGGGGCCATAGTTTTCTCTAGTGGCTTCTCTCATGATAGCATAATTCTACGACGGGTAAACAAATTACTGTCGAGCAATTGATAGAAAAGCGAATACTTATGAGACTATCTAGGCATGATCATTGTATATAGGCATAATTTCCGAGACAAGTAGACCGAAACGATTCTGCATCTACTACTATTACTCCACACATCGACTACTATCCAGCATGCATCTAGAGTATTAAGTTCATAAAAACAGAGTAACGCCTTAAGCAAGATGACATGATGTTGAGGGATAAACTCAAACAATATGATATAAACCCCATCTTTTTATCCTCGATGGCAATAATACAATACGTGCCTTGCTGCCCCTACTATCACTGGGAAAGGACACCGCAAGATTGAACTCAAAGCCAAGCACTTCTCCCATTGCAAGAACTATAGATCTAGTAGGCCAAACCAAACTAATAACTTGAAGAGACTTGCAAGGATATTATAATCATACATAAAGAGTTCAGAAAAGAACCAAATATTTCTCATAGATAATCTTGATCATAAACCCACAATTCATCGGATCTCGACAAACATACCACAAAAAGAGATTACATCGAATAGATCTCCTCGAACACCAAGGAGAACTTGGTATTGAGATCCAAAGAGAGAGAAGAAGCCATCTAGATACTAGCTATGGACCCGAAGGTCTGTGGTAAACTACTCACAACTCATGGTGAGGCGATGATGATGATGTAGAAGTACTCCATGGTAGACCCCCCCTCCGGCGGAGCTCCGAAATAGGCCCCAAGATGGGATCTCACGGGAACAGAAGGTTGCGGCGGTGGAACTAGGGTTTTCTCTATTGTCTTGATGGTTTCGGGGTACGTAGGTATATATAGGAGGAAGGAGGGCACCGGGGGCCAAACATGGGGCCCACGAGGTAGGGGGCGCGCCCTGTAGGGAGGGGGGCGCCCCCCACCCTTGTAGACGCCACGTGTGCCCTACTCCGTGGTTCTCAAGTCTCCCGTGCGTATTTTGCTCCAAAAATATCTCTCCAGAAGTTTCATTATGTTTGGACTCCATTTGATATTCCTTTTCTGTAAAACCCTGAAATAGGCAAAAAAAACAGCAATCTGGACTGGGCCTTTGGGTTAATAGATTAGTCCCAAAAATAATATAAAAGTGTATAATAAAGCCCATTAAACATCAAAAACATCATAAATAATAGCATGGAACAATAAAAAATTATAGATACGTTGGAGACGTATCAACTGGGCATCCCTGTTACCTACCACACTTTCATGCAATGACAAGTGAATAAACACTCATCTTGTGAATAACATAACTAGCATGGAAAATTGTGGCCACCCCCTGCCGCTTCATGAGCGGTACGGGCACACAAAAGATAAATTGAATTTGAAAATTAGAGTTGGCACATACAAATTTACTTGGAATGACATGGAAATATCACATATAGGTAGGTATGGTGGACTCATGTTGCACAACTTGGGTTTATTAGGAGTTGGATGCACAAGCAATATTCTCGTTTAGTACAAATGGAGGCTAGCAAATATAATGAGAAGCGAACAACCATCAAACAAAAAGGATCATAAACGAGCATTATACATAACTAACACGGAATAATGGACCACACGTAGGATATAATTTTATTGCATAACTTTGACTTTACGTGCATGCATAGGGAATCACAAACCTTAACACCAATATTCTTACTAAAGCATAATTACTCACCAACATGACTCACATATCACTATCTCCATATCGGAGAACTATTGCAAGGAATCAAGTTTAATATCCAATGATCTTCATGAAAGTTTTTATTATACCCCTCTTTGGGGCTAAATTAATATTTAAAGCATATTGCCATTGCTAATAAGAAGATCTCAAACAAATTTAAGTGAAGCACAAGAGCATAAATATTTCTTCAAAATTTTCATCTCTCAAATAATATAAGTGAAGGATGAGAGGATTTCTCCAAAAATTCTAATAACTCTCAAAATGATCTAAGTGAAGTACGGAAGCATATTTCAGTAAAATTACCGATTGTCGATGGAAGAAAGAGGGGATGCCTTCCGGGGAATCCCCAATATTAATTTCTTGGTTCTCCTTGAATATTACCTTGTGGTGCCATGGGCATCCCCAAGATTAATCTCTTCATACTCCTTATTCCTTCATCCATCGTGATATCACCCAAAACTTGAAATCATCAATCACACAAAACTTAACAAAACCTTGTGAGAACCATAGTATAGTAAAACCAATCTTTACTTTAAGTATTGTTGCAAACCCATTCATATTTCTATTACATTATATCTACCGCATTCTAACTTTACCATTGCTTATACCCCCAATACAATCCATAGATTCATCAAAATAGGCACATAATGCAACGAAAACAGAATCTGTAAAAAACAGAACAGTCTATAAAGACATAAAGTTTGGTCCTAGTTATGTAACTCCGAAAAGAAGGAAACATTAGGACAGCATGGGAAATTTTTATATCAATCATGTGTAAAAATTTCAGAAATTGTTCACATTCTAGCAATTATAAACAATTCTGCTACTGGACGCAAAAGTTTCTGTTAATGCACATGATCAAATCAACTATCACCCAAATCAACCCAAAGGCTTTGCTTGGCACAAACACTAGTTAAAAAACAAAACACAATCACAACTATAGTATAATTGTATATACACGTAAAAATAGAAAGGAAAAATAAGTGGTTGCCTCCCAACAATCGCTTTTCTTTAAAGCCGTTTAGCTATGCATTGATAATTTTAATGATGCTTGTATGAAAGTCAAGATTTGAAGCACTGATACCTCTTCAATGTATCAATAATTTTTTATTGTTCCATGCTATTATATTATAAACATAGGATGTTTTATATGCATGATTATGCTATTTTATATAATTTTTGGAACTAACTTATTAAGCTACTGCCCAATGATAGTTTCTATTTTTTCCTTGTTTTTGAACTTCGTAGAAAAGGAATATCAAACGGAGTCCAAACAAAATAAAGCTTTCAAAATATTTTTTCTTGGACCAGAAGACATCCAAAGGACTTGGAGTCCAAGTTAGAAGATCCCCGAGGCAGCGACAAGTGAGGGGTGCACCTTAGGGGGGATAGGGCTTGTGCCCCCCTCAAGGACCCCATGACCCCGTTCCTTGGCCTATATATTCTCAAATATTCCCAAAACCCTAGAACAACAAACGAAAATACTTTCCCACCACCGCAAGTCTCTGTTCCTGTGAGATACCATCCACAGGCCTTTTCCGATACTCTACCGGAGGGGGATTCGATCACGAAGGGCATCTACATCAACCTTGCCGCCCCTCTGATGATGCGTGAGTATATTACCGCAAACCTACGGGTCCATAGCTAGTAGCTACATGGCTTCTTCTCTCTCTTTGATCTTCAATACAATGTTCTCCTTGATGTTCTTGGAGATCTATTCCTTGTAATCTTCTTTTGTGATGTTTTTGTCGAGATCCGATGAATTGTGGAATTATGATAAGATTATCTATGAATATTATTTGAGTCTTCTCTGAACTCTTTTATGCCTGATTTAGATAGCTTTGTATTTCTCTTTGATCTATCAATTTGGTTTGGCCAACTAGATTGATTTTTCTTGCAATGGGAGAGGTACTTTGTGATGGGTACAATCTTGCAGTGTCCTTACCCAGTGACAGAAAGGGTAGCGAGGAACGTATTGTATTATAGACATTAAGGGTAACAAGATGGGGTTTATATCATATTGCATGAGTTTATCCCTCTACATCATGTCATCTTACTTAAGGCGTTACTCTGTTTTAACTTAATACTCTAGATGCATGCTAGATAGTGGTCGATAAGTGGACTAATAATAGTAGATGCAGGTAGAAGTCGGTCTACTTGTCACAGATGTGATGGCTATATTCATGATCATTGCCTTAGATATCGTCATAAATTTATGCTTTTCTATCAATTGCTCGACAGTAATATTTTTTTTGACCTTGAAGACTGCAGGGCTTGCACCCCACAGTATTTTATTACCAAAAAGACCAATAGAACATAACATCCACAAGGTGAGGAAAAAAACAGAAAAAGCTACCTAAACTGTACAAAGGAGAAGAAAAAACTATACCTATTAGGTATAGAAGAGCAAAAAGAAAAACCTCTCAAGGAGGCAAGAAATCAATCCACTTTAACAAAGCATCCCTATATTTCTTATTGATTCTATGAGAGAGGAGGGTAAGGTCACAAACAAAACCATATCTCCATCCTCTCAAGGGCTTGCTCGACAGTAATTTGTTCACCCATCGTTTGCTTTCTTCGAGAGAGAAGCCTCTAGTGAAACTATGGCCCCCGGGTCTATTTTGCATCTTAAATTTTCAGATCTATAAAACCAAAAACCCAGAAATATCTTGCTGCAATTATTTCGTGTTTTCTTTATTTAGCTTTTTTACTTTAGTTTTAAATCTATCTCTGTAAGATCTCACTCTTGTTCGGTACTGTGAAGGGATTGACAACCCCTTATCCGCATTGTTTACAAGTGTTTACTAGTTTGTGCAGGTGCATAGATTGGATACTTGCTTGTGTCTCCTACTGGATTGATACGTTGGTTCTCAACTGAGGGAAATACTTAGCTCTACTTTTCTGCATCACCCTTTCCTCATCAAGGGAAAAATCAACGCAAGCTCAAGAAGTAGCAGGAAGAATTTCTGGCGTTGTTGCCGGGGAGGTTCTACATCAAGCCTACCAAGTACTTGTCATCAAGTCTCATCCCTTGCACTTACATTATTTGCCATTGCCTCTTGTTTTCATCTCCCCCACTTCTAAAACATTTTCAAAAAAACACAATAATGTTGGCCTTTTTATCTGCCCTTTTCCGTTCGTCTTTTTGTTTGCTTGTGTGCTAGATCGCTTTGCTCTCATGTCTGAATCAGGAAAAACTACGATTGAAAATCGTGGAGAAAAACTTGAATCTTGTGATCTAAATCATGAAAAGGGATCCCGTCCTAATTATAATGCAAAAACCTTTTATGTGGGGGATGGTAATATTATTGGTAAAAGTATCATTCATGCTTGTAATTAAGTTAGAGAGAAAATTTGTGCACATCCATCCAGCTTTGCAAAAGATATTTTATGAACTCCCCAATATACTTCATCCTAAGGCTAAAATGATTGCAACCATCATTCTTATGCGGGAGTTTGATTTTATAGTACAAGAAGCTCGGCAAATTTTTGCTTATTACAACAAGGATATTGAACACCCCCCAATAGAGGAAATTCTCCATGATAAAGAAACATTGCGTAGCTTGGAATCTAGAGTTTATCTTGCCTACACTAGCAATCTTAGGAGAAGAGTTCCTCACGAAGAAATTACTCAAGCCATTTATCTTGATACTTATGATAAATTTGATTCGGTGACTAAGGGAATTTATGTTGGATTCGATGAGGAATGGATGGAAGTGATGTCTAAGGAACCTATAAAAAATGAGATACGGATTTTATATGATGATATTTATGGGGATGATCCTAAGTATTATATTATGAATGTTAAAATTACTGATCAAAGTCCTTGTCATGAATTGATTTATCCTATTAGAAGAAAGAGAGAAGAGGAAAAATATTTGTTAAGAGAGCTTTTGACATATTTCATTAAAAATGGGATGAATACCAAAGATGACAATACCTAGATCATTGGTTTTTGCCTAGATAGGGGCGTTAAACAATACTTTTTTTTTTGATAGGAAGACTGTAAGAGAACCCCTTACAGTATAATTGGTGCAACAAACCCAAATTGCAAGTACCGTGCCTTGAACCTGGGTGGGTGGGAAGGCATCAGCCCCTTCCCACCACTAGGCTATGCCTTGTTGGGTGGCAACCCAATTTTATTTTGGTTTTAATATTTTTCCTGCTATTCTTGAATAAATTTATCATCTAGCCTCTACTTAGATGAGTGTCCATGTTTTAATTTAGTGTTTGTGCCAAGTAAGACCTTTGGGATGATTTGGAAGACAGTAGATTGTTTTTTTTCTAGAAAACAGAAACTTTTGCATCGAGTGTTAGAATTTTGTATGATTTCTGGAACATTAAAAAACTATAAATTTTTATGTGTTTCCGATCTACGAATTGCCCACGCTATCCTAATTGTTTTGAATTTTTAGAGATACAGAGGTTCCACCTTAATTTGCATCTTTACAGACTATTTTGTTTTTGACAGGTTCTGTTTTCATTGTGTTGTTTGCTTGTTTTAATGCATATATGTCTAGTATCGGGGGGGGGGGTATGAACCTTGGAAAATTTAGAATACAGTTGATATACCACCAATATAAAATAAGAATGAGTTCACAACAGTACCAACAAGGTAGGATTGAATTTTTTACTAACGGATCTCACGAGTTTTCTGTTTGTGAAGTTTTCAAGTTTTGGATAAAGATTTGATGGACTACGGAATAAGGAGTGGCAAGAGCCTAAGCTTGGGGATGCCCAAGGCACACCAGGGTAATATTCAAGGACAGCCAAGCATTTATGCATGGGGATGCACCAGATGGCATCCCCTCTATTGTCTTCAATCCATCGGTAAATTTACTTGAGGCTATATTTTTATTCACCACATGATATGTGTTTTGCTTGGAGCATCTTGTATTATTTGAGTATTTTTTCTTTAGTTTGCCACAATAATCCTTGCTGTACACACCTTTTGAGAGGGACACACATTAATCATGAATTTATTAGAATACCCTATGTGCTTCACTTGTATTTTTTGAGCTAGGATAGTTGCTCTAGTGCTTCACTTATGTCTTTTTGAGCAGGAGGTGATGTTATTTTGAAGAAATTGATTAACTCTCTTGCTTTACCTATATTATTTTTAGAGTCTAATAACAACATGATAATTTGCTTGGGTTATGAATTTAGTCCTAATATGATAGGCATCCAAAGGGGATATAATAAAAACTTTCATAAAGAGCATTTAATATATGAGAAGTTTGATTCTTTGTAATTGTTTTGAGATATGAAGATGGTGATATTAGAGTTATGCTAGTAGTGAGCTGTGTAGTTATAGAAATAATTGTGTTTAGGTTTGTGATTCCCGTAGCATGCATGTATGGTCTTCTAGTTATGTGATGAAGTTGGAGCGCGATTTATTCTTGTTTGTCTTCCTTTGCATGAAAGTCGGGAGCACTCAATGGTTAAATCCTACCAACCTCTCCCCTAGGAGCATGCGTAGTAGTACTTTGCTTTGATGGCTAATAAACTTTTTTCAATAAGGATGTGAGGTAATTATGACTACAGTTGAGTCCATGGATCATACGCACCCTCACCCTTCCACCTTGCTAGCCACTCTAGTACTGCGCAACTCTCGCTGGTGCATTAAACCCACCTATTACCCTTCTTCAAAACAACCACCATACCTACCTATTATGGCATTTTCATAGCCACTCCGAGATATATTGCCATGTAACTCCACCGTTCTGTCATTATGAGTTTGAGTCACCTTGAGCGGTAATTTTGAGTTGTAAGTAAATAAAAGTGTGATGATCATCATTATTAGAACATTGTCCCATGTGAGGTTATAAATAAAAGAGGCCAAAGAAACCTTGTACCAAATGGACATTAAAAGTGCTTTTATGAACGATGAAATTGAGGAGGAAGTTTATGTTAAACAACCTCCCGGCTTTGTTAATCCCAAGAAACTCAATCATGTATACAAACTACACAAAGCCCTATATTGTCTTAAGCAAGCTCCTAGAGCATGTTATAAATGTTTAACCAAGTTCCTAATTGAAAAAGGTTTTGAAATTGGAAAAATAGATTCCACTCTTTTTACTAAAAGGGTTAATGGTGAATTATTTGTGTGCCAAATTTATGTTGATGACATCATATTTGGTTATACTAACCCTCATTTTAGTGAAAGGTCTGGAAAGCTAATGTCGGAAAAGTTTGAGATGTCTATGATGAGTGAACTCAAGTTCTTTCTTGGTTTGTAAATCAATCAAACTAAGGAGGGTACCTTGTTTCTCAAACAAAGTATACCAAGGACTTGTTCAAGAAGTTGAACATGCAAGAATGCAAAGGTATGACTACACCCATGCCTACTAGTGGACATCTTAACTTAACTAAGGATGGTGAACTGGTTGATCAAAATGTTTATCGCTCTATGATTGGTTCATTGTTATATCCATGTGCCTCCCGTCCCGATATTATGCTAAGTGTGTGCATGTGTGCACAATACCAAGAGGCTCCTAAATAATGGCATCTTAAGGCCATGAAACGAATAATGAGATACCTAATTCACACACCAAATTTTGGCATTTGGTATCCTAAGAGGTCCTCTTTTGATATTGTTGGCTACTCCAACTCGGATTATGCCAGTGACAAGGTTGATCGAAAGTCTACTTAGGGTACTTGTCAATTCCTTGGTAGATATCTTGTGTCTTGGTCCTCCAAGAAACAAAACTTGGTATCCTTATCCACCGCCGAAGCGGAATACATTGCCGCTGGTTCATGTTGTGCTCAATGGCTTCGGATGACTCAAATTATTAAAGATTATGGGATATATGTGAAACATGTACCTTTGCTTTGCGACAATGAAAGTGCCATTAAGATTGCTCATAAGTGCAACACTCTCGAACTAAACATATTGAAGTTCGTCATCATCTCTCTCGAGATCATGTTGCTAAGGGTGATATTAATCTTAAACTTGTTCGCACCGATAATCAATTAGCGGATATTTTTACTAAACCACTTGACGAGAAAGTGTTTTGCATGTTGAGAGGTGAATTGAACATTATTGCTGCCTCAAACTTGGAGTAGGAACTCCATTCGATACATGCAAGGCATAAGCCTTTGACTAATCCTTGACTTTTCCCTTATGAACTTATGTCTTGGATATATTTGTACCCTTGCATGCTATCTAACTCTTGTAGGCACTTGGATGAATCTAAATCCATGAGATTGCAACTCACTCATATATTGAGCAATCTCTACATCACCAAGTCCCAACACCGTGGTGGTTGAAGACAAGGAAGCATGAAACCCCTCAACATTTCCTTTGACAATTTCTATATATATCGAATTTCTTTTGGTATCAAACTTTCATGGTTGTCATTATGGATACACAAGTGCTCTTCCTTGCAATACTAACTCATGTAGGTAGATGAACTCAAACTACAAGTGGTGCTCCCAATCCTTGATGAGCTTCATAAACCTTGAGCAACCCACACAAGTTTCAACTACATGATCAAGACCAACACCACTACCCGAGGTATGATATTCAATCTTAGAGAAGCTTTGCCACAAGTTATGGGTCAAAGCAGCTCAACAAGATGTGAATACATCAAAAGGCTTAAACGAAAAATGGCAACCCCATTTTGAGCTTAAACGATGAGTACGACCTATGATCAAGTGTCTTCACTTGACTCCTAAGTCAATATACTCTAACATAGGTGACTTTGTCGCTGACCAATTCTGGATGAAGTTCTCTAAGTTTTTTCTTGTTTTTCTTGCATTTGACACTTGCATTTTGTTCCCCTCCCCTGATTATCAAAAAAAAACTTCATCTAGATTTTTCTTTTCTCTGCTTTTCTTTGCATTTTCTACATCCAATTCATTGCAAATCTTTCAGTTAAGTCATTGAAAATCCTTGTGCGATCATATTTGCCTAAGTGATCTGAGAAGGAAAACGGTTCTCTCAATGTTGAACTTGGTTCCACCGATTTTCTTGTTTCGGTCGAACCGAAACATCTCGGTGCCACCGAAGAAAACAACTCGATGCTTCCGATTTCAACACCGAGGAGACAGTTTGACATTTGCATCTTGCATATATATTCCAGCTCAACTCAATGATACTTGTCCTCTACCAACATCTCATGCATATCCAACTATGCTTTGTGACTCAGGGATCAAACCTATTTTGACTTACACTCCAGAAGACCCCTTCTTGGAAATTGATGTTTCAAAGGGGGAGAGAGAGCTCACATCAAAGCTTCAGGGAGAGAGAGAGCTCAAAGCCTAGGGGAGTAAAATCACTTGCCCCAGATGCATGGTGTTCAAGAGTAGAGTAGTTACATGTCTCTATGAGGGGAAGACATGTCTATGCTATTGATCTGATATGTTTTGCTCTGATTCTGTTTCCCTACTTTCTTCCATTATCCAATATAAGATTCAGGGGGAGAAAGACTGCTAGGGAAGAAAGTCTTTGAATTCATTGCATATTTTTTACCTTTGGGAACATGTCTGTATTCAAGAGTACCTAGTACTCACACTCTACATGTTATCCCAATCTTGGTACCCTTGTCGCTCTTTTGTTATTCTGTCTAGTAGATGTACGTGTGTTATCTAACCTTGTTTACTCAGGTTCATCTCATTTTAAGTCAGCTCAAGATCACAAGGTAAGTATATGTATCGCACTCATGAGCATGAAGATTTCTTGCTAATGTACATATTGTTTGCAAGAAGGAATCATGAACATGAGGATACACTTCATATATTCATATCATTTGCTCTGATGCATATAGCCAAGATACATGTAACTCTTTGCTTGCTCTGTCATGCCCATGCTTTCATATGCTCTTATATTCATCATTGCACATGATTGCATACATGTAGGGGGGAGCATATGCATGTTACATGTTCTTCCAAAGCTTTAACTGCTATTATTCATATATTTACCTAAAGCTTTGATGTATGTTGTCATCAATTACCAAAAAGGGGGAGATTGAAAGCACAAGTGCCTCCTGGGTGATTTTGGTAATTAATGTCAACATATCTCTTGTTGGACTAATGTTTCCATCTAGTATATTTCACACAAGTTCAACAGATGGAGTGGCATGGACTAGAGGATGTGGAACCTCTTCAAGATGTTAAGGACAAAGGATTGGCTCAAGCTCAAAGCTAAGGACTCTACATTTTTCATTTTAGTGGTCCAAGATCACATCGAGTCCATAGGAAAGCCAATACTATTAAAAGGGATGAGGTGTCACTTAATGGCTTGCCTGCTCATGATGCTTAGTGATATGCTCCAAAACCCTCAACCACTTTCTCACATCCACATATGTCCCAAACCAAAATTCATACTCGGCCCCACCAAAAATATCTATCCGGCGCCACCGAGTTCATTTGACATAGCCACTGCCAAAAAACCTAATCATTTCGGTCACACCGAAAGGGATCTCGGGCTGCAATATTTTCGGTCTAACCGAGATGTGCAATCGGTCCCTGATAACCCACAAGTGTAGGGGATCGCAACAGTTTTCGAGGGTAAAGTATTCAACCCAAATTTGTTGATTCGACACAAGGGGAGCCAAAGAATACTCTTAAGTATTAGCAGCTGAGTTGTCAATTCAACCACACCTGGAAACTTAGTATCTGCAACAAGATAGTTTAGTAGCAAAGTAATATGATAGTGGTGGTAGCAACAATAAAAGTAACGATAGTGTTTTTGTAGTTTTTGTAATAGTAGCAATGGAAAGGTAAATAAGCAACAAGTAATATAGGTAAAGCTCTTAGGCATTGGATCGGTGATGGGAAATTATGTCGGATGCAATCCATCATGTAGAAGTTATAACTAGGGTGACACAGAACTAGCTCCACTTCATCAATGCAATGTAGGCATGTATTCCGAATATAGTCATACGTGCTTATGAAAAAGAACTTGCATGACATATTTTGTCCTACCCTCCCGTGGCAGCGGGGTCCTATTGGAAACTAAGGGATATTAAGGCCTCCTTTTAATAGAGTACCGGACCAAAGCATTAACACATAGTGAATACATGAACTCCTCAATATATGGTCATCACCGGGAGTGGTCCCGATTATTGTCACTTCGGGGTTGCCGGATCGTAACACATAGTAGGTGACTATAGACTTGTAAGATAGGATCAAGAACACACATATATTCATGGAAACATAATAGGTTCAGATCTGAAATCATGGCACTCGGGCCCTAGTGACAAGCATTAAGCATAGAAAAGTCATAGCAACATCAATCTCAGAACATAGTGGATACTAGGGACCAAACCCTAACAAAACTAACTCGATTAAATGATAGATCCCATCCAACCCATCACTGTCCAGCAAGCCTACGATGAAATTACTCACACACGGCGGTGAGCATCATGGAATTGGTGATGGAGGAAGGTTGATGATGACGATGGCGACGATCTCCACTCTCCGGAGCCCCGAACAGACTCCAGACCAGCCCTCCCGAGAGAGATTAGGGCTTGGCGGCGGCTCCATCTCGTGAAACACGATAATTCCTTCTCTTTGATTTTTTTCTCCCCGAAATGGAAGATATAGGATCTGGGGGTACGTCGGTAAGGCACCAGGGGGCCCACGAGGCAGGGGGGCGCGCCCCCACCCTCGTGGACAGGCCCAAGGCCCCCTGGTGTGGATCTTCTTGCAGGTATTTTTTATATTTTCCGAAATAATTCTTCGTTGATTTTCAGGCGATTCCGAGAAATTTTTATTCTGGAAAAAAACAACACCATGGCAGTTCTGCTGAAAACAGCGTTAGTCCGGGTTAGTTCCATTAAAATCAGGCAAGTTAGAGTCCACAACAAGGGCAAAAGGGTTTGGAAAAGTAGATACGTTGGAGACGTATCAACTCCCCCAAGCTTAAACCTTTGCTTGTCCTCAAGCAATTCAGCTGATAAACTCAAAGTGATAAAGAAAAACTTTGACAAACTATGTTTGCCCTTGTTGTTGTAAATATGTAAGCTAGCATTCAGGTTTTCAACAAGATCATGAACTAACCACATTCACAATAACTTTCAGGTCTAAAGACTACTCATATCAATGGCATAATCAACTAGCGAGCAATAATAATAAACTTCGGATGACAACACTTTCTCAAAACAATCATGATATGATATAACAAGATGGTATCTCGCTAGCCCTTTCTGAGACCACAACACATAAATGCAAAGCACCTTTAAAGATCAAGGACTGACTAGACATTGTAATTCATGGTAAAAGATATCCAGTCATGATCATACTCAATGCAAATTAATAGTAATACATGCAATGACAAAGGTGCTCTCCTACTGGTGCTCTTTGATAAGAGGATGATGACTCTGCATAAAAGTAAATAGATAGGCCCTTCGCAGAGGGAAGCAGGGATTTGTAGAGGTGCCAGAGCTCGATTTTTAAATAGAGATGAATAGCATTTTGAGCCGTATACTTTCATTGTCAACATAGCAACCAGGAATCTCGATATCTCCCATGCTACGCACATTATAGGCGGTTCCCAAACAGAATGGTAAAGTTTATACTCCCCCAACCACCAACAAGCACACTTCACGGCTAGCCCGAAACAACGGGTATCGTCCAAACCAGCAACATCCCTGGGGGAGTTTTGTTTAATTATTATTATTTTGAGCATGGGACTGGGCATCCCGGTTACCAGCCATTTTCTCATGAATGATGAGCGGAGTCCACTCATCGTGAGAATAACCCACCTAGCATGGAAGATATAGACATCCCTAGTTGATACATGAGCTGTTCAAGCATAGAAAACAGAATTTCATTTGAAGTTTAGAGTTTGACACATACAAATTTACTTGGAACGGCGGGTAAATACCGCATAGGAAGGTATGGTGGACTCGTATGGAATAACTTTGGGGTTTATGGAAGTGGATGCACAAGCAGTATTCCCGCTTAGTACAGGTGAAGGCTAGAAAGAGACTGGGAAGCGACCAGCTAGAGAGCAACAACAGTCATGAACATGCATTAAAATAAATCAACAATGAATGCAAGCATGAGTAGGATATAAATCACCATGAACATAAAATATCGTGAAGGCTATGTTGATTTGTTTCAACTACATGCGTGAAAATGTGCCAAGTAAGATCACTTAAATCATTCAAAGGAGGATACCACCCATCATACCACATCACAACCATTTTAATATCATGTTGGCACGCAAGATAGACCATTATAAACTCTCAGCTAATTAAGCATGGCATAAGCAGCTATGATCTCTAATTGTCATTGCAAACATGTTTTATTCATAACAAGCGGAATCAAGAACGACGAGCCATCATATTTACAAAAACAAAAGAGGTCAAGTTCATACCAGCTTTTCTCATCTCAATTAGTTCAACATATATCATCCTTATTGCCTTTCACTCGCACGATCGAACGGTGTGGAAAATAATAATAGTGCACGTGCATTGGACTAAGCTGGAATCTGCAGGCATTTAATACAAGAGAGAAGACAAGGTAATATGGCTCAAGGTTAAATCAACAACAAAACATATGAGAGCCACCAAGCATTTTAATCATGGTCTTCTACTCTTTAACCTCTAAAGAAAAGAAAAGAAACTATTTACACGGGAAAGCTCCCAACAAGCAAAAGAAGAACGGGAAATCTTTTTGGGTTTTCATTTTATCTACTACTACAAGCAAAGAAAGTAAACTAGCTAGAAGCTACAACTAATATTTTTTGTTTTTCTGGGTTTTTCTAGCACACAAGAAAAAGACTAAGAAAAATAAATTGAAACTAAGCATGGATGGTACAGTGAAAGAGTGTGAGCACGGACAACTAGAATAAGTGTGAACATGAATGTAGGTCGGTGAGAAACACGTACTCCCCCAAGCTTAGGATTTTGGCCTAAGTTGGTCTATGGCCACGGATCGAAGCCACTCCCTCCAGTGTACTGAGATGCATCCTCTCGGTACCACTAGTTGGCGAGCTCGTCCAGCTCCCACGCATAAACAGATTGACGGGAAGGATCAAGTGGTGGCTCCGGCTCAGGCTCTGAAGCTTGTACCCGGCCTTGGTACTTGTATAAGGCATCTGTTGTGATGAGGAATACGCTGTTCTTTCTGGTTGTTGAGGAAGTCGGTGAGGCTTGGGCTTCTTATTTTCTTCTTTCTTCTTCTCCTATGAACTCTTGCTAGAGGATCCCCTCAATAATATTTTTAACATTTTCCTTTTCTGAAAATTCTGAAATTTTTTGTAACTTCAAAATAAAAGTTAACCAAACTCAATAAGATTAATAGCAACAACTCCTATAAGTGCCCAGAGGCTATATCATGCATTAGAACTACTTGGGACCAAGAAAAGTTGACATGCAAGCTCAAAAACAAGGTCACCACATCAGCATAAATTTGCAACAAATAAAGAACTAGAACAAAAACTAATTGGACCAATGGAGGAGTCACATACCAAGGAACAATCTCCCCAAACAGTTTGGTGAATGGTGCTTTGAGCAAGGAGATCGAAAATGGCAGCAAGATGAGCTAGAACTCGGGTTTGAGCTGGCTGGAGATTTTTTTGGGAGGAATAAGAAGAGCATGGGTGCAGGAGTAAGTGGAGGGGGCCAGGTGGGGCCCATGAGGCAGGGGGCGCGCCCTGGGCAGGGGGGCGCGCCCTGGACCCTCGTGGCCACATGCTGGCTCCCCTCGCTGTGTGTTCAATGCCATATTTTCTTAAATATTCTAGAAAAAATCATATTTCATTTTCATGGCATTCGGAGAACTTTTATTTTCGAGATATTTTTTATTGCCCGGATAAGTCTGGAAACAGACAGAAAATGCTAATTTTCTTTTATTTAACCTAATTAACAGAAAGTAAAAGGATGGTACAGAAGGTTTGTGCTATCTTGATTCACCTATCCCATGCTCATCAAAAGGAATCCATTAACAAGGTTGATCAGGTCTTGTTAATAAAACTTTCCGAGTAACATGAAACCGGAGAATTTTCGAATAACACTAGGTTATCTCAATGGGGATATGTATGTCCCCAACAATAAGAATATCATATGCCTTCTTGATAGTAGGAAGAGGAAACTCAAAACCTCCAATAGTAATAGTTGAAGTTTTTCCAATATAATTGATACTGTGGACCTGAGGTTGTTTCCTCGGAAAGTGTACCGTAGGCTCATTACCATTGACATGAAAAGTGACGTTGCCTTTGTTGCAATCAATAACAGCCCCTGCAATATTCCAAAAGGGTCTTCCAAGAATAATAGACATACTATCATCCCCGAGAATGTCAAGTATAACAAAGTCCGTTAAAATAGTAACATTTGCAACTACGATAGGCACATCCTCACAAATACCGGCAGATATAGCAGTTGATTTATCGACCATTTGCAACGACATTTCAGTAGGTGTCAACTTACTCAAGTCAAGTCTACGATATAAAGAGAGAGGCATAACACTAACACCGGCTCCAAGATCACACAAAGCAGTTTTAACATAGTTTCTATTAATGGAGCAAGGTATAGTAGGTACTCCTGGATCTCCTAATTTCTTAGGCATTCCACCCTCAAAAGTGTAATTAGCAAGCATGGTGGAAATTTCTACTTCAGGTATCTTTCTTTTGTTGGTAATAATATCTTTCATATACTTGGCACAAGGATTTGTTTTAAGCACATTAGTCAAACACATACGCAAAAAGATAGGTCTAATCATTTCAGCAAAGCGCTCAAAATACTCATCATCCTTTTTCTTGGATGGTTTCGGAGGAAAAGGCATGGGTTTCTGAACCCATGGTTCTCTTTCCCTACCGCGCTTCCTAGCAACAAAGTCTCTCTTAACATAACATTGATTCTTTGATTGTGGGTTATCAAGATCAACAGCAGTTTCAGTCTCTACATCATTATCATTGCTAGGTTGAGCATCAACATGAACATCATCATTAATGTTATCGCTAGGCTCATGTTCATTACCAGATTGTGTCTCAACATCAGAAACAGATATATCATTGGGATTCTCAGGTGTGGCAGCTACAGCTTCACTAGAAGCATGCAAAGTCCTATTATTTTTATTTTTCTTCTTTTTAGAAGAACTAGGTGCATCTAAATTAGCTCTATGAGAATCTTGCTCAATTCTCTTAGGGTGTCCCTCAGGATACAGAGGTTCCTGAGTCATTCTACCACCTCTAGTTACAACTCTAATGGCATTATCATTATTCTTACTATTTAATTCATTGAGCAAATCATTCTGAGCCTTAAGTACTTGTTCTACTTGAGTGGTGACCATAGAAGCATGTATACTAATAAGTTTCAGTTCACCTTTAGCTCTAGACAGATAACCACTCAAGCGTTCAATCATATAAGCATTGTGTTGTAATTGTCTACCAACATAAGCATTGAAGTTTTCTTATTTCACAATAAAATTGTCAAACTCATCTAAGCATTGTCTAGCAGAATTATAACGAGGAATATCACCTTCATCAAATCTATAAAGATAATTTACCTTTACTACCTGTGTCAGGTTATCAAGACCATGTATTTCTTCAATAGGTGGTAAATTCTTAACATCTTTAGCCTTAATACCTTTTTCTTTCATAGATTTCTTTGCCTCTTGCATATCTTCTGGACTGAGGAATAGAACACCTCGTTTCTTCGGAGTTGGCTTAGGGGATGGTTCAGGAAGTGTCCAATTATTTTCATTGGCCGGCATATTATTCAATAGTAATTCAGCTTGTTCAATTGTTCTTTCCCTAAAAACACAACCAGCACAACTATCCAGGTGGTCTCGGGAAGCATCGGTTAGTCCATTATAAAAGACATCAAGTATATCATGCATCTTAAGAGGATGATCAGGCAAAGCATTAAGTAACTGGAGAAGCCTCCCCAAGCTTGTGGGAGACTCTCTTCTTTAGTTTGAGCAAAGTTATATATTTCCCGTAAGGCAGCTTGTTTCTTATGAGCGGGAAAATATTTAGCAGAGAAGTAATACATCATATCCTGGAGACTACGCACACAACCAGGATCAAGGGAATTAAACCAAGTCTTAGCATCACCCTTTAACAAGAACGGAAATAGCTTAAGGATATAGTAGTAGCGAATATTTTCATCATTGGTAAACAGGGTGGCTATATCATTCAACTTAGTAAGATGTGCCACAACAGTTTCAGACTCATAGCCATGGAAAGGATCAGATTCAACCAAAGTAATTAACTCAGGATCAACAGAGAATTCATAATCCTTATCAGTGACACAGATAGGTGAAGTAGCAAAAGCAGGGTCATGTTTCATTCTAGCATTCAAGGACTTTTCTTTCAGCTTAGCTAATAACTTCTTAAGATCATATCTATCATTGCAAGCAAGAAAGTCCCTAGCAGTTTCTTCATCCATAACATAACCCTCAGGCACAACAGGCAATTCATATCTATTGGGAGTAGTTTCATCATCACTTTCATAAATATTATCAGTTTCAACATTTGCACTCTCCCTAACCTTAGCAATTTTTTCATATAGAAATTCACCTAGTGGCACAGTATTAGGCATAGAGGTAGTTTCATCATACATAGCAGAAGTAGCATCATCAAGAACATATGACATATCAGATTCAATAGTAGGAGTAGGTGCCGCAAGTTTACTCATAACAGAAGGAGAATCAAGTGCAGAGCTAGATGGTAGTTCCTTACCTCCCCTCATAGTTGAGGGTAAGATCTTGGTTTTTGAGTCCTTCGAATTCTTCATAATGATAAACAGATATAAATCCCAAGTGACTTAAAGAATAGAGCTATGCTCCCCGGCAACGGCGCCAGAAAATAGTCTTGATAACCCACAAGTGTAGGGGATCGCAACAGATTTCGAGGGTAAAGTATTCATCAATTGTTTTGAGACAAGGGGAGCAAAAGAATACTCTTAAGTATTAGCAGCTGAGTTGTCAATTCATCATGTAGAAGTTATAACCTAGGGTGACACAGAACTAGCTCCGGTTCATCAATGCAATGTAGGCATGTCTTCCGAATATAGTCATACGTGCTTATGGAAAAGAACTTGCATGACATCTTTTGTCCTACCATCCCATGGCAGCGGGGTCCTATTGGAAACTAAGGGATATTAAGGCCTCCTTTTAATAGAGTACCGGACCAAAGCATTAACACATAGTGAATACATGAACTCCTCAAACTATGGTCATCACCGGGAGTGGTCCCGATTATTGTCACTTCGGGGTTGCCGGATCATAACACATATTAGGTGACTATAGACTTGCAAGATAGGATCAAGAACACACATATATTCATGGAAACATAATAGGTTCAGATCTCAAATCATGGCACTCGGGCCCTTGTGACAAGCATTAAGCATAGCAAAGTCATAGCAACATCAATCTCAGAACATAGTGGATACTAGGGATCAAACCCTAACAAAACTAACTCGATTACATGATAGATCCCATCCAACCCATCACCATCCAGCAAGCCTACGATGGAATTACTCACACACGGCGGTGAGCATCATGGAATTGGTGATGGAGGAAGGTTGATGATGACGATGGTGATGATCTCCACTCTTCGGAGCCCCGAACGGACTCTAGACCAGCCCTCCCGAGAGAAATTAGGGCTTGGCGGCGGCTCCGTCTTGTGAAACGCGATAATTTCTTCTCTCTGATTTTTCTCTCCCCGAAACGGAAGATATAGGATCTGGGGGTACGTCGGTAAGGCACCAGGGGGCCCATGAGGTAGGCGGGCGCGCCCCCCACCCTTGTGGACAGGCCCAAGGCTCCCTGGTGTGGATCTTCTTGCATGTATTTTTTATATTTTGTGAAATAATTCTCCATTGATTTTCAGGCAATTCCGAGAACTTTCTATTCTGCACAAAAACAACACCATGGCAGTTCTACTGAAAATAGCGTCATTCCGGGTTAGTTCCATTCAAATCACGCAAGTTAGAGTCCAAAACAAGGGCAAAAGGATTTGGAAAAGTAGATACGTTGGAGACGTATCAGTCCCACCAAGTGTGTAATGCAAACTCACTGTTGCCTCTTCATAACATTTCGGTCTCACCGAAATGAGTGAATTGGTCCCACCGAGTTTTCCTGACCAACTCTCTGTGTGCTTATTACCAAAATCGGTCTCACCGACTTTGTGTAATCGGTCCTACCGTGATTACGTTATGCCCTAACCGTAATGAAATCGGTCCCACCGAGTTGATTATATCGGTCCCACTGAAATACCTAACGGTCACATTATGAACTAAATCGGCCTCACCGAGTTCTCTGAATCGGTCCCACCGAGTTTGGTAAATTCTATGTAATGGTTAGATTTTGTGTGGAGGCTATATATACCCCTCCATCAGAAAATATCTACACTTCCATCATTCATTTTCTTAGAAAGAACCAGCTACTCAAGTGTTGAGATCAAGATATTCCATTCCTACCATATGAATGTTGTTCTCTAGCCTTCTCCAAGTTGCTTTCCTCTCAAATCCTTCCTCCACCATATCCAAATATGTGAGGAGCTGTTTGAGTGTTGGGGAGACTATCACTTGAAGCATTTGAGCAAGGAGTTCATTATCAACACATCGTTTATTACCTTTTGGAGAGTGGTGTCTCCTAGAATTGTTAGGTGTCACTTGGGAGCTTCCGACAAGATTGTGGAGTTGAACCAAGGAGTTTGTAAGGGCAAGGAGATCACCTACTTCCTGAAGATCTATCGCTAGTGAGGCAAGTCCTTGGTGGGCAATGGCCATGGTGGGATATACAAGGTTGCTTCTTCGTGGACCCTTCGTGGGTGGATCCCTCCGTGGACTGGCGCAACCGTTACCCTTTGTGGGTTGAAGTCTCCATCAACTTGGATGTACGATAGCACCACCTATCAGAACCTAGACAAAAAACATCGTTGTGTTCACTTGCGTTTGATCCCTCCAAACTCCTCCCTTTACCTTCATATGCAATTGTTTACTTTCTGCTTCTATGCTCTTAGAATTGCATGTGTAGGTTGATTACTTGACTTGTGCTAAGTTGCTAAAATCTGCCAATAATTGAAATTTGGAAAAGGATAGATTTTTACTTTAGTCAAGTGGTCAAAGTTGCATGCTTTACTTCACAATACCTATATTCTCTTGTCATATATGCTTGTTGTGTATTGTGAAAGTTAAACATGTGCTAAAACTCCACTCCAACATCAAGTATGATAAAAACTGCCACTTTTCTTGCTAGAGTCTATTCACCCCCCTCTAGACACACTCTCTTCTCGATCCTCTTATATATGCATGATTATGATATTTTATATTATTTTCGGGACTAACTTATTAACCTAGTGTCGAGTTCTAGTTTATGTTTTTCCTTGTTTTTGAGCTTCGCAGAAAAGGAATATCAAACAGAGTCCAAACGGAATAAAACTTTCGCGGTGATTTTTCTTGGACCAGAAGACATCCAGAGGACTTGGAGTTCAAGTCAACATATTCTCGAGGCGGAGAGCCCTCGGGGAACCCCCCAGGGCTTGTGGCCCCCTCGAGTATCCCCCGACCCCGTTCCTTGGCATATATATTCTCAAATATTTCCAAAACACTAGAACAATAGACAAAAATACTTTTCCACCACCACAGGTTTTTGTTCCTTTGAGATCCCATCTGGGGGATTAGATCACGGAGGGCATCTACATCAACCTTGCCGCCCCTCCGATGAAGCGTGAGTAGCTTACCACAGACCTACGGGTCCATAGCTAGTAGCTAGATTGATTATTCTCTCTCTTTGATCTTCAATACAATGTTCTCCTTGATGTTATTGGAAATCTATTCGTTGTAATCTTCTTTTGCGGTGTGTTTGTCGAGATCCGATGAATTGTGGATTTATGATAAATTATCTATGAATATTATTTGAGTCTTCTGTGAACTCTTTTATGCATGACTAAGATAGCTTTGTATTTCTGTTCGATCTATCGATTTGGTTCAGCCAACTAGAATGGTTTTTCTTGCAATTGGAGAGGTGCTTTGTGATGGGTTCAATCTTGCGGTGTCCTCACCTAGTGGCAGAAAGGGTAGCGATACACGTATTGTATTGTTGCCATTAATGGTAACAAGATGGGTTTTATATCATATTGCATGAGTTTATTCCTCTGCATCATGTCATCTTGCTTAAGGCGTTACTGTGTATTTAACTAAATACTCTAGATGCTTGCTGGATAGCGGTCGATGAGTGGAGTAATAGTAGCAGATGCAGGCAGGAGTCAGTCTACTTTTCACGGACGTGATATTCATGATCATTGCCTTAGATATCGTCATACCTTTGCGCTTTTCTATCAATTGCTCGACAGTAATTTGTTCACCCTCCATATGCTTTATTAGAGAGAGAAGACTCTAGTGAAAACTATGGCCCATGGGTCTATTTTCTATCTTAAGTTTTCAGATCTATAAAACCAAAAACCCAAAAATATCTTGCTGCAATTATTTTTTGTTTACTTTATTTAGGTTTTTTACTTTAGTTTTAAATCTATCTCTATCAGATCTCACTCTTGTTCGTGACCATGAATGGATTGACAACCATTTTTCCGCGTTGTGTGCAAGTGTTTTTTAGTTTGTGCAGGTGCATAGATTGGAGACTTGCTTATGCCTCCTACTGGATTGATACCTTGGTTCTCAACTGAGGGAACTACTTATCTCTACTTTGCTGCATCACCCTTTCCTCTTCAAAGGAAAAACAACGCAAGCTCAAGAAGTAGCAAGCACAAAAGAGCATCATATAGTATGTGAAAATCACATTTAAGTTAAACGTACTTCCTTTGCATAGGCATTTTATAAGAAAACAAATTATCGAAACAAGCAAAAACTAGCATATGCAAGGAAAAAGAATAAAACATTGACAATCTCTAAATGAAGAGCGGTAATTTAGTAACATGAAAATTTCTACAACCATACTTGCCTCTCTCATAATAATTACACGTGGGATCATATTCAAATTCAACAATATATCTATCACATAACATATTCTCAATATGACCCACGTGCATGCAAAGTTGACACTTTTCCAAAATAGTGGGATTATCGTCAAATAAAGTCATGACCTCTCCAAACCAATTTTTATCAAAAATTTCATAGGATCGATCATAATCCAAAGTAGTGGGATCATTATTACCTAAAGTTGGATCTCTTCCAAGCTCACTTTCAATATTATTGCAAACACTATTATCATTATCATATTCATGATGAGGCTCAAATAAGTTTTCAAGATCGTAAGAAGAATCACCCCAATCATGATCGTTACAATAAGTAGTGGACATAACAATATTAGCTTCCCCAAGCTTGAGGTTTTGCATATTATTAACACAATTGGCATTAATAGATTTTATAATAACATCATTACAATCATGCTTTTCATTCAAGGAGCTATTGTGAACCACTTTATAAATTTATTCTTTTAACACCTCATCACCCTTTTCAGATTCAAGATTTTCAAGCAAAACTTCATAGAGATAATCTAGTGAACTTAATTCACTAGCGATTGGTTCATCATAATTGGATCTTTTGAAAATATTAGCAAGTGGATGAGGATCCATAAGCTTTTCCCAAAAGAGGAGGGGATGAAGCACATAGCAGAGGTAAGTATTTCCCTCAGTTATAAAACCAAGGTTATCAATCCAGTAGGATAACCAAGCAAGACTATGTAAACAACACCTGCACACAAACACCAAATCTTGCAACCCAACGCATAAAGGGGTTTTCAATCCCTCAATGGTGTTGAGATTTGATAAATAGATAGATTGATAGATGCTAAAATAAAAGCAAATAAAACACAACAAAGTATTTTTGGGTTTTTAGTTGAATAGATCTGAAAATATATGATAGGAAATAGACACGTGGTCCGTAGGTTTCACTAGTGGCTTCTCTCAAGAAAATAGCATACGGTGGGTAATAAAATTAATGTTGGGCAATTGATAGAAAGGCAAATAATTATGACCATATCCAAGACAATGATCATGTATATAGGCATCACGACCAAGATTAGTGACCGAAATGATTCTGCATCTACTACTATTACTCCACACATCGACCGCTATCCAGCATGCATCTAGTGTATTAAGTTCATGGAAGAATCGAGTAATGCAATAAGAATGATGACATGATGTAGACAAGGCAAACTCACGCAAGAAGAAACACCATCTTGTTATCGTTAATAGAAACGATACATGTTTGTCATGTATGTTTCTGTCACTGAGATTGAGCACCGCAAGATCAAACCCATTACAAAGCACCACTTCCCATCCCAAGATAAATCAATTTAGTTGCCCAAACCAAACTAAAATATCAAAGAAGATATACGAGCCTATAACAAATCGCATATGGATGATCTGATCATAAACTCACAACTCATCAGATCCCAAAAAACACACCGTAAAAAATAATTACATCAAATATATCACCAAGAACATCGAGGAGAACATTGTATTGAAGATCAAAAAGAGAGGAGAGGCCCTCTAGCTACTAACTACGGACCCGTAGGTCTGTGTTAAACTACCCATGCATGATCGGAGGAGCACCAATGAGGATGATGAACCCTTCCATGATCGTTACCCCCTCCGGCAGAGTGCCGGAAAAGTCCTCTAGATCGGATCACGTGGTCTTCTTGAACTTGTGGCAACTAGAAAAGTATTTCGTCGACTCTCCTGGGGTTTCTAGAATATTAGAGTATTTATAGAGCTATAGGTCAGTGGAGAAGTTTCTCGTGGGCTCCACTACCCACCAGGGCGCGTTTGGGCCTCCTGGCATGCCCTGGTGCCTAGTGGGCCCCATGGGCCCTTGCTTGTGTGGTCTCTTGGCTCCCTGGGAGTCTTATGTTGAGAAAAAATCTCCAAAAAGTATCATGGCATTTGAACTTCGCTTGATATTGATATTCTATAAAGTAAAAAAACAAGCAGAAAACAATTACTCGCACTAGGCACTATGTCAATAGGTTAGTCCCAAAAGATGATATAAAGTTGTAAAAAATGTATATAAATCATCCAAGATTGATAATATAATAACATGGAACAATCAAACATTATAGATACGTTGGAGACGTATCATTTATCATCACTCGAATCTAAGTACAGTACACTTCACCTATTACTCTTGAGAGCTGTAAACTCTCTAGAGGGTTAGCTGTAAATTTCTTTAGAGACCAAGAGTGATTGTGGTTCTCGAAGAAGAACTCTGCAAATGTTCAAAGATCACTTCAAGTATCTACCATGAGTAATCGACATTGGTTGACGAACCAATCTTCGAGGAGAATAGACGAAGAGAGTTTATCTTCTGTGTTAAATCACAACCCCTCCAACCAGACGTAGTCATTGTGCAGAAGAATGAACTGGCCTACCAAATTCTGTGTCGCCATCGAGCATCACTTGTTATTCCGTTGCACCTTATCATTCGAATTGCCTTGCGTGACTGAATTCAACCATGTGATTTTCATCGATGACCACACTTATTTCTAGTTTGTTTGTTTCTTTCACTCACTATAATTTGTTATCATTCATTCCACTAATGGGTATGAGAGTTTCTGAAGTTTTCTTAAGCAATTCTAAAACTCCCATGCACCCCCTCTAGTAGACATACTTCATTCCTACAATTGGTAAGAGAGCAAGGTACTCCTTTACTCTGCTCATTTTGGTCTAAAAATCTTGGAGTTTAAGTATGTCTTTGTCGGCGTACTCGGAACCAGGGTACCCAGACTTGCCTGTCTGCGGGCCGCGACTTGCTCCTACAAGCGGCCTGGTACAGCCCAGCAGATCGACCAACTGCTCAAGACCCTCACGAGGGGCCAGGCCTCGCGAGGAGAACAACGTCAAGACCTCCTCAGGAGCAGCCTCGATAGGGTGCTCTGGAGGGGCGGAGAACCCAAGGCCAAGCCTGCCTTAGGAGGAGGCAGTGATGTCAGCAGTGACGCACCGCACTACCAAGTGCAAGTATCCGCCAGTGGCGCAGCTACCATTTCAGTGCAAGGGGGACAGCGCAGCCGCAAGTTCCCGAGGAGCGGGGCAAAGGTTTCCTCATTGGTGCAACGAGACCGAAGACCGCAAGGACGACAAGGAGGATGTCATCGTCGAGCCCACCACTGCATCGTCGCCTGATCCTTTTGCAGGCAAAGACTGCTTTTGTCAGGGTAGGAACGTCCTTGTGTTCCCGCACAAAAATGGCCGTTGTGGAATCCCTTCCCACCTAAACATTTTGGGGGAAGAGGACCATGGCCGCCTATATAGGTAGCCAGGATTCCCACGGAGAAAGGCATTCACTCACACACTTAACTACTGCACAAGGAGCAAGAACGCTAGCCTCCTGACCCTCCTGAGCTCGCCTCCTGAGCTCAGGAACCCTTGTACCAGTTCGTATTCTAGCTCACCCGGAGCCAATCCACCAAAGCAGGAAGTAGGGTCTTACACCTCGCGGTAGCCCGAACCTGGATAAACTCTTGTGTGTTTGTTCGTTGTTTGCCTGAATCCTTCCACCGAAACGAGGGCGAGGCGCTAGGTAGACGTGAGTGGGAGAGGTCTTCGTTCACACCCCTGTGTTCGAACTTAACGGGTTTTGCGGAGCCATGAATCCGACATTTGGCGCGCTAGGTAGGGGGCGTGTCGAAATCTCGCCTCTCCGACGACCTCGCTTCCCCTCTCCGGTACGGCACCTCTACGATGGTTGCGGCCAGCCGCAGCCGCGCGGGGGCTGGCTCCTCCCCCGCCGACCAGGCAACATCAGCGGACAGCGCCACCAACGCGCACTCCTCCTCCTTCTTCCACGACGCTTCTACCGGCCAGGCCACTGGAAGACGGCCTGCACCGCCACTCCCGCTTCCTGTGGCCTCGCCGGTCGCGCTCTTGGTGGGGCGGCGGCGGGCCCAGTACCGGCCACCCACCGAGACCCGCACTACATGGACGGCCCGCAGCTGCGAGCTGTGGGGCGTCAGCTGCGAGAGGTGGCCTTGCCGCGGGGTCGCCTGCATTCTCAGCGGGTCCCAAGCACCGGCATCTGCTCGGCATGCCAAGTCGCACTTTCGGCATGTTGGAGCTGCTGCCCAGCCGCGAGAGGCCTTGCGGTCGCAGGATGGGCCGGGGCTCATCATCACCTTTGGCCCCGACGACCTCACCTCCGAAGTGGCCGGCGCTGGCGTTCTCCCCACGGTATGCACACCTACCATCTGCGGGGTGGCCGTGACAAGAACCCTCATCGACGGCGGTGCCGGCCTCAACATCCTCTCTCCCGAAGCCTTCGGTCACCTGCCTCTATCCTACAGGCAGCTCCTTCCCACCAAGCCCTTCTCGGGGGCCGCGGGCTCGGTCGTCCCGCTCGGCCAGATCCGCCTCCCGGTCACCTTTGGTACACCGGCTAATTACCGGACGGAGCTCATCAATTTTGACGTCGCACCCATCCGTCTACCGTACAACGCCGTCCTCGGCTTCCCTGCCCTAGCAAGGTTCATGGCGGCAACTCACCCGGGCTACAACACCTTCAAGATGCCCGGGAGCAGCGGCGTCATCACCTTAAAAGGGCACTCTAAGGCCGCCCTTCAGGTCCTCGGGCGCGCGTACAAGGCTGCCGCTACCGCAGCTCACCAAACGGTGAAGGGGGCTCCGGAGCCTCTGGAGGCCGCACCTGCCAAGAAGAAGCATCTCTTTTCTCAGGATCCCGCCGAGATGAAACAAGTGCCTGCCGACGAAGAAGGCTCAGGAGCCACCTTCACCATCGGCATGGGCATGGATCCAGAACAAAAGGCGGTGCTGGTTGGCTTCCTCACAGCCAACTAGGACGTGTTCGCCTGGAAGGCCGAGGATTTGGTCGGAGTGCCTGGCCAACCCCGTCATCGTCCCGAAGAAAGGAGGCAAAGAACGCATGTGCGTCGACTTCACGAGCCTCAACAAGTTCTGCCCTCAAGACCCCTTCCCTCTTCCGCGCATCGACCAAATCGTGGATTCAACGGCTGAGTGCGACCTACTTTGCTTCCTTGACGCGTTCTTGGGCTACCACCAAATCAAGATGGCGGTGGAAGACGTGGAGAAGACGGCGTTCCTGACCCCGTGCGGGGTCTACTACTACACCTGCATGTCCTTCAGGCTGAGGAACGCGGGCGCTACCTTCCAGCGCCTGATGCACATCACCCTCGGCCCTCAGCTCGGGTGGAATGCGGAGGCCTACGTCGACGACATAGTGGTAAAGACCAAAGAGGCCACGAACCTCATCCAGGACTTAGAAGAAACATTTGCCAACCTGCACAAGGTGAAGCTTTGCCTCAACCCAGAGAAGTGCGTGTTCGGCGTACCCTCCGGCAAGTTGCTAGGGTTCCTGGTTTCGCACCGAGGCATTGAGGCCAAACTGGAGAAGATCAAGGATATCGAGAAGATGAGGCTGCCCACGAACCTGAAGGAAACGCAGAAGCTCACCGGGTGTGTGACATCCCTGGGGCGCTTCATCTCTAAGCTCGGGGAATGCGCCCTCCCATTTTTCAAGCTCATGAAGAAGAAGGGGCCCTTTGGGTGGACTCCGGAGGCCGACGCCGCTTTCCAAGACCTCAAGAAGTACCTCACCAGCTCGCTGGTCATGGTAGCACCACGACCCCTTGGAGCCCATGACGCTCTACCTCGCCGCAACACCTCATTCCGCCAGTGCAGCGCTGGTCGTGGAGCGCGAGGAAAAGCTCCGGACCACAAGGCCACCAGGCGGCTCAGCATTCGCAGGGCCCGCGCCGCCCCCTGACATGACCTCAGGGGCAGACTCGACCACGGGCACCGACGGCCCCGCTGTTCAGCAAGAGGCTCCTGAGGCTCCAGAGGCGCCAGCGGACCCTACTGCGCCGACCCTTGTGGAGCACCCTGTATACTTCATCAGCACAGTACTGCGCGACGCGCGTTCGCGCTACCCAATGCCCCCGAAGCTGCTTCTGGCGCTCCTCGTCGCCTCCAGGAAGCTGCGCCACTACTTCCAAGCTCACCCCATCAAGAAGGTGCTGCGGGGCCCGAATGTCGTCGGGAGGTTCGCCGAATGGAACATCGAGCTTCAAGCGTTCCAGCTGGAATTCAGCACCACGCGGGTGATCAAAGGAGCAGCTCTGGCAGACTTCGTGGCAGAATGGACTGATACACCCGAGCGGGGAGCCAACGAAGATCGTTCGCTGGCCCCTGACGATGAAGCCCAAGACGGATGGGTGGTGTACTTTGACGGCGCCTTCTCACGCCTCGGCGCGGGGGCTGGCGCCGTGCTGGGATCCCCCACTCAGGATAAGTTGTACTACATTGTGCAGCTCCGCTTCCAGCAGGGCGAGAAGGTCTCTAACAACATTGCCGAGTACCAGGGCCTGATTGCCGGGCTAAAGGCCGCCGTTGCACTAGGGGTCAAGCGTCTCACCATCAGGGGCGATTCGCAACTCCTCGTTGATTTCTCCAACAAGAAGTACAAGCCCAAGGATGAGCACATGGGGGCATACCTGGAGGAAGTGCGCAGGATGGAGAAACGTTTCCAAGGGCTGGAAGTGCAGCACGTGCCGCGAGGCACCAATAAAGAAGCGGACGACATCGCCAAGCGAGCCTACAGGCGGGAGCCCCAAAGGCCTGGCGTCTTCGGGGAGCGACTACTCAAGCCATCAGCAGCACCATCAGTACCCGAGCCGGCCTCCCCTCAGCAGGGGCTACCAACAGCGCCTCCAGACGGTGCCCCGCCCTGCGGACTATAGTCCGGAGCCCGCCTGTTGCTCGCTGCGGAGCCCGAGTAGGGGTGCTGGACCCAAGAACTCAAGATGTACCTGCAACACAATGCCCTACCAGACAAGGAAGAAGACGCAGAACGCGTGGTCCGATAGGCCTCTGCCTACTACATCCAAGACGGCGAACTCTACAGGAGGCGCCCCAACGACGTCTCGCTAAGGTGCATCTCAAGAAGCAAGGGCGCGAGCTGCTGGCTGACATCCACGGTGGGGACTGTGGTCATCACTCATCGTCACGCACCCTCGTGGGCAAGGCCTTCCACAGCGGCTTCTATTGGCCCACGGCGCTCAATGACGCCACAGAGCTCGTGCGAGCCTGCGAGGCATGCTAGTTTCACCCCTAAGCAGATCCACCAACCAGCGCAAGGCCTCCAGACGATTCCGCTCTCTTGGCCCTTCACAATCTGGGGATTGGACATCCTAGGTCCTTTCCCTCGGGTCGCAGGGGGCTACCACTTCCTGTACGTCGCCATCGACAAACTCACCAAGTGGGCGGAAGTGGAGCCCGTTCGCACAATCCCAGCCGGGTCAGCTGTCAAGTTCATCCAAGGCCTCGTGAGGCGATTCGGGGTCCCCAACCGCATCATCACGGATAACGGTTTGCATTTCACAAGCAATCTCTTCAGGTCATATTGTGCTAACCTTGGAACACAGATCTGCTACGCTTCGATGGCCCACCCCAGGAACAACGGCCAGGCTGAGCGTGCCAACGCTGAGGTCTTGCGTGGCCTCAAGACGCGTAGCTTCAAGAAGAAGCTCGAGGCTTGCGGCAGGGGCTGGATCGACGAACTTCAGTCCATGCTATGGTCAATCCGAACCACTGCCACCAAACCAATGGGCGAGACTCCCTTCTTTCTCATCTATGGGGCGGAGGCGGTCCTCCCTCACGAGGTCAAGCATCGCTCCCATGGGTCCTGGCCTTCAATGAGGAATGCGAGGACGCCGCCTGGCGGATGGACCTCGTGCTCGGCGAGGAGGGTTGCCGCCGGGCTGCCGTCAGCGCAGCGCGTTACCATCAGGCGCTGCGGTGATACCACTGCCGCAGTGTCCGCACAAGAACACTTGAAGTTGGTGACTTGGTCCTGAGGCGGGTCCCCTCTCGTGAAGGGCTGCACAAGCTCTCGCCCATGTGGGAGGGCCCGTTCAGAATCACCCGTGTCTCTAGGCCTGGTGCTGCGCGCCTGGAGACACAGGATGGGATACCTATCCAGAATTCCTGGAACATCGAACACCTCAGGAGGTTCTATCCATAATCAAGGCTCCGTGCCCGTAAAGGTCTTCATCCGTGACACTCTCGGGTAATAATGAGTTGGGGCTGTACACACCTCGGATTCTCCTATGCGTTGCCTACGGGCCCTCAGACGGGGCTCCTACCCACGCCCTAGTGGCAGTCCTTAGCTCCGCGCCGAGAAGAAGACGTAGTGTAGGTGTCGGACGCGACCTTTTTCCTTTTTGCTTGGTGTTTGGATGTCATCCTTTTCTACTTCCTTGGCTATCAGCCCTTCCTCTACCCCATGCTATGAAGTTCTCATGTTTCCCGCGCTTCTTGCGTTTCATTGAGAGTTTTGTGTTTGGATCTTTCTCGCCAACGTTACGTTTAGCTATGACACTCACTCTCCTTCACGCACCTCGCACGTGGGGGCTGGGGCACGGTCGATCACCGGACCTCGTCCGTCGTGGCCCCGTGACCTCGCCTGCCAAAGCCTGCCCAGGCTCGGGCACAGAACTGCTCAGACCACGCAATATACCGAGCCGCTCAGGCTTTGGTGCTCTAACCCGTGCTCAGCACTCTCAGCAGATTTCAGCGATTGACACCCGCTCGGGGGCTCTACGAGTCGGACCCGGCAACCTCCTCATGACCCGAAGGGGCTCATGACGCCAGAGTCGGGAGGACTCCGCCTCAGGATGGCAGGACACGTAAAAGCTAAGTGACTTCATTCAGGCAACAAAAGCATGACAACGAGTTCCGCTTCTCATTACACGCCTCCTCAAGGCAACTTGAAACTTTGATGCAGAAAAAACGTGAAGGAAAAGAAGTGAGAAGAAGCAGAAGCCGCTCCCGCTCAGTCGAAATCCTCCGGCTCCTCCGGCTTCACTGGGCCACAGCGGCGCGGTGATCCCCTCCCCATGCTGTACCGAGCTCGGCGGTGTGGTGGTTTGTCGCGGACGCCACTGCTGGAGGAGCTGCTGCTGCCACAGAGGGGGGCCTCACGACGCCTAGGACTGAGGCTGTCTCTAGAGGAGGAACTGCTCCTCTGGACGTCTTCTCCCTCCTCGTCGTCATCCTCGGGACAGCACCCAAGGTGCCTCCCTTCCTCTGAGAAGACCCTGACGAACAACATGGAGACGCCATCGTACCTGAAGTGGAGCGCACACCTCCCCTCCAGTCGGCGCGCGCGGGCAAACGACTGCCAGCCACGCTCCAAGAACACATCGCCCGAGGGAGCCACCTCGACCTCCACCCAGGATGCGCCGCTGCAACAACCGTCGGCCTGCAGCCATATGCCCCCAAGGCCTCCGGCCGGGAGCACGTCCCCAAATAAGCGGGGAAGCCTGAGCCACGAGCCACCGGGCTTCTTCGCCCACACCATGAACTCCGACGAGACATCGAAGGAATGGAACTATGGGCGCGGAGGGCGCACAACCAGCATGCACCTTTGCGCGCCCCCTCTTCCTCCACGGCTGCGACCACCTTCGCCACAGGAGGACGCCCGGTGCTACACACCGGTGGTCGCAACAGAACTCAAAGGGCCGCGCCCGCCTCCTCGAGAAGACATTGCGGGCGCACCGGCATGCTTGCGAGGATGACCGCGACCCCTCTTCGGCGGCAGCGGGACTGGATTCTTCGGGGTCTTCCCCTTCTCCGCGGAGGATGGCTTCCTCGGCGGCGCCTTGAAGATCTTGCGACAGGAAGGGAGAGCAAAGGACAAGCAAGGAGAAGATGGTATTGGCTTGAAAATGGCCTGGGGGCTCCCCCCTAGCCCCATTTATAGGGCGGAGGAGCCCAACCGCCGGCCAATGGTGTCGCAGCCATTACTCCTCGTCACCCGAGCCAGGGAGTTGTCAAGTCACACGATCACCAAGGCTGTGTGGGGAGTGGAGCCGCCACGTCCCATCCAACAGACCGTGTGCCGGCCCGGCCCGCACCCTTTTAGGGCCCGCGGCGCTTCGTCCTCGCCTAAGGCTTCGCCCCGAAGCCAACTCCGCACGTGCCTTGGTCCCGGGGGCTACTGTCGGCGTACTGGGAACCAGGGTACCCAGACTTGCCTGTCTGCGGGCCGCGACTCGCTCCTACAAGCGGCCTGGTACGACCCAGCTAATCGACCAGCTGCTCAAGACCTTCGCAAGGGGCCATGCCTCGCGAGGAGAACGACGTCAAGACCTCCTCATGAGCAGCCTCGATAGGGTGCTATGGAGGGGCGGAGAACCCAAGGCCAAGCCTGCCTCAGGAGCAGGCAGCGATGTCAGTAGTGACGCACCGCGCCAGCGAGTGCCAGCGTCCGCCAGCGACGCAGCTACCATTTCGGTGCAAGGAGGACAACACAAGGACGACAAGGAGGATGTCATCGTCGAGCCTACCACTGCGTCGTCGCTTGATCCTTTTGCAGGCGAAGACTGCTTTTGTCAGGGTAGGAACAACCTTGTGTTCCCGCTCAAAAATGGTCATTGTGGAATCCCTCCCTGCCTAAACATTTCGAGGGAAGAGGACCGTGGCTGCCTATATAAGTAGCTAGGATTCCCACTGAGAAAGGCATCGACTCACACACTTAACTACCGCACAAGGAGCTAGAACGCTAGCCTCTTGACCCTCCTGAGCTCGCCTCCTGACCTCGGGAACCCTTGTACTAGTTCGTATTGTAGCTCACCCGGAGCCAATCCTCCAAAGCAGGAAGTAGGGTCTTACACCTCGTGGTGGCCCGAACCTGGAAAACTCTTGTGTGTTTGTTCGTTGTTTGCTTGAATCCTTCCACCGAAAAGAGGGCGAGGCGCTAGGTAGACGTGAGTGGGAGAGATCTTCGTTCATGCCCCCGTGTTCGAACTTAACGGGTTTTGCGGAGCCCTGAATCCGACAGTCTTCAATGAGTTACAAGTCGCACCTCAAGATTCCCATCTTCGATGGGATGAACTACCCCTTATGGAAGGAGAAGATGAAGAAACATCTCCGAGCAATTCATGGTGAGATGTGAAATGTGGTGCGAAATGGATTCACCGCGGAAATACCTCAAGTCCCCTATGAGCACGATAATAAACTCATCCAGGTGGATGCTTAATGTCGATTGAGATGCGTCGGTGTTTCCCCAAGGAATAAGGGAGGATACAACACATCAACAGTAAGGTATTTCCCTTAGTGATGAAACCAAGGTTATTGAAACACTAGGAGAGCCACGCAACACTACGTGAACGGTACCTATACACAAATAACAACTACTTGAAACCCGACGTGTTAAAGGGGTTGTCAATCCCTTTCTGGTAGCGGTGCCAAAAAGTGACGTAAGGATAGGATAAATTTGTAGTAGATTGATAGATGCAAGTAAAATCAAATAAAACACATCAAGATATTATTGGGTTTTTGATAATATACATCTGAAAATAAAATAAGCAAACAAAAGAAAAGACAAATGGCAATATAGATCTGAAAGTATATGATAGGAAATAGACCCGGGGGCCGTAGATTTCACTAGTGTCTTCTCTCGAGAAAATAGTGTGCGGTGGATAGACAAATTACTGTTGGGAAATTGATAGAAAAGCAAATAATTATGACGATATCCAAGACGATGATCATGTATATAGGCATCACGTCCAAGATTAGTAGACCGACTCCTGCCTGCATCTACTACTATTACTCCACACATCGGCCGCTATCCAGCATGCATCTAGTGTATTAAATTCATGGAGAAACGGAGTAATGCAATAAGAACGATGACATGATGTAGACAAGATCTATTCATGTAGGAATAGACCCCATCTTTTTATCCTTAATAGCAATGGTACATGCGTGCCTTGTTGCCCCTTCTGTCACTGGGAAAGGACATCGCAAGATCGAACCCACTACAAAGCACCTCTTCACATTGCAAGGTAAATAGATGAAGTTGGCCAAACAAAACCAAAATATCAGAGAAGAAATACGAGGCTATAATAATCAAGAATGAATATTAAATCAATGCAAATCTGATCATAAAATCACAATTCATCGGATCCCAAAAAACACACCGCAAAAAATCATTACATCAAATATATCTCCGAGAGACTGTTGTATTGAGATACAAAGAGAGAAGAAGCCATCTAGCTACTGCCTACGGACCTGTAGGTCTGTGGTAAACTACTCACGCATCATCAGAGATGCACCAATGAGGATGATGAACCCATCCATGATCGTGTTCCCCTCTGGCAGAGTGCCGGAAAAGGGTTATAGATTGGATCTGATGGTTCTGGAACTTGCAGCGACTGGAACAAAATTTTGTCGACTCCCCTAGGGTTTCTGGAGGAAGGAGGTATTTGTAGAGCGAAGAGGCGGTGCGGGAGGCCACCGAGGTGGGCACAACCCATGTGGGTGCGCCTGAGGGCCCAGGCGCGCCCTGGTAGGTTGTGCCCCCCTCGGGGCAAGCCGAGGTGCTTCTTTGCCCATCTGGCTTCTTCTGGTCCAAAAAAGATCCACAAAAAGTTTCGCTGCATTTGGACTCCGTTTGATATTGATTTTCCATGATGTAAAAAACAAGCAAAAAACAACAACTGGCACTTGGCACTATGTCAATAGGTTAGTCCCAAAAAATGATATAAAATGACTATACAATGATTGTTAAACTTACAAGAATGATAATATAACAACATGGAACAATAAAAAAAATTATAGATACGTTGGAGACGTATCAGCATCCCCAAGCCTAATTCCTGCTCGTCCTCGTGTAGGTAAATGATAAAAACAATTTTTTTGATGTGCAATGCTACCTTATGTTCATCACATATTCTTTTCTTTATAGCATGGACAATTGGGCTTTTATAAGGTTTAAAGCAATAGTATAGTTTTGACATGAGGACTTTAATACTCAAGCATATCAACAAACAACTATGTCTTTTCAAAATATTAAAACTAAAGCAAGTTATCCATAGCCCATCATGCTCAATCATTGATCCATTCGTGCAACACATCCAAATATTAGCTACATCCAATGCTCAAGTGTGATAATAGTGTTCCGTAGTTGGTGCTTTATAACAGAAAATGGAGACTCAAAATAGAAATATAAATTGCATAAATTAAAAGATAGGCCCTTCGCAGAGGGAAGTAGGGATTCGTAGAGGTGCCAGAGCTCAAAGTTTAAATTGAGAGATAACATTATTTTGGGTGGCATGCTATTCCTGTCAACGAGAACGACTTGAGGTTCCCAACACTTTCCATGCTAGATATATCATAGGTGGTTCCCAAACATAAAATAAAGTTTATTCCTTTTCCATCAAACTTTCACAAGCCATGGCTAGCTGTATCCACAATTGTCCTCCATATCAACACTTTCCAAGGAATTTTATTATTCGACAACATAAAGTAAATTTTCTATTTCATTTCGGGACTGTGAATCCTTTATTTTCGCCATACTATCATGCAATGACAAGTGAATAAATACTCATCTTGAGAATAACACATCTAGCATGAAAAATATTAGCCACCCACTACTGCAGGATGCTACTAACGCGATACTATGATCAGAGACCCTTCGATGAATGTTTGTGTGATGCAATAATCACAAACGATGGTGTAAAAAACATCAAAAAAGGTGCAAAACATTTGCGATGACATATGCATCAAACACGGTTCAAATTTGGGTTGCGTGTGCGATGATGGGCATATAGTTCAGTACAATTTAATATTTGCGATGAGGAGGAACAAAACAAATGGGCTGCCAGATGAAGGCGTGTGCGATGTACAACATACGGTTCACTCAGATGAACTGTTTGTGATTAGGCAACACAAAAGAAATGGTCAGCCAGATCAAGGTGTGTGCGATATATGGCATGCGGTCCACTCAGATGAACTGTTTGTGTTGAGGCAAGAGAACAGAAATGGTTAAATATAAGAAGATGTGTGTGATACGCGGCAAATGGCGAGCAACCATATATATCATATAGCAGTTGAACACGCAAGGAAAAGTTTAGCTGCAAATGGCGAGCAACCATATATATCATATAGCGGCAAATTACTATATCATATGTTCTTCCAATACGATGTTTAGCTTTTTTGGAGCCTCTTCCATTCTGCAGTACCTGACGGCTCTAATCAGCATACCATTCATCTTTCCTAATTAAATGTGTGTTCAACCTCACTACCCTCAGCACCCTTGCTCTGGCAAGATAGAACCTGATGAGTGTAATGTCCGATAAGGTCCCTCGGTAGGAGTTCAAAGTAATATTGAGATATGGAGATCCAGGCATTCGTTATGATTGTCTTTATAAACATTATCCACCTCTGGGCCTATTATTATCTGCAAAAGAAGAGAGCGTGTTAGTGCCTACATGCAGTTTTTGAACAATACTACACGCCTATTTGGTTTGCAGGATTTGTAAAATACACCAATGTGCCATCTTCGACCTGACACGATTAACATGGGCATTTGATTACAATCTAGAAAATTGTAGCCTTCTTCATAAGAGGATGGATTGGATGAAAAATTCCCTAAGAAAACTAGTACAACTGAATCCAATGAAATGCTTATGGATTGTAACCATATGAATCAAGTAACCAGTGGGAGCGAGGTGGGCAGCGGTCAAAGGCTGTCTCGCTTCCTGGTGAGAACGACTACTTAACGTTTTGCCGGCAATCAACAGTCCTTGGTGTTTGAAATTCATTCCCATTTCTTGCATGGGACCTATGCATGCACCGAAAGGACACATATTTGATTTTTCAACCAATTTATATGCACTGGAGCATGTGCATGTAGTTCAAATTTGAATTATGCACATAAAATGCCTAGAAAACCCTGTTAATGTATAAAAATATCCAAACGAACCCAGAAAAATTCCAAAAATTAACACAACACTCTTGTTGTGCTATGTTGACACTAGAATTTTTTTAAAAGCAATAAGAGGCAACGGATATTGTTTCGTCCCCGAAGGTGGCATGTTCCCTACCGAAACCATCAGGCTTTTGTGAGAAGCTCCGGTTTGTGAGAAGCTTATACCCAAACCTGCCCCAAATGGGACAATATTTTTACCACGGCATGTTGATGCCGCTCCATGATACCTTGCCAAATTTCATGAATTTTAGACGAGTTTTGGATTTACTAGAATTTAAAAACCATGCATCTCAACGTTTGTGGCCGAGTGACGGCGGCAGGGTGTTTGACATTCATTCTCATTTCTTGCATGGGACCTAAGCTTGCAACCAAGGACCAGATTTAAATTTTCAACCAATTTATATGCATTAGAACATGTGCATGTAGTTCAAATTTTAATTATGCACATAAATGCATTGAAAACTCAATTAATGTATAAAAATGTCCAAACGAAGCCCGAAAAATTCCAAAAAATAACCCAACACTGCTATTGTTCTATGTTGACACTAGGACAAAAATTGTAATCAAGAAGAGACAACGGGTATCGTTTCGTCCAGAAAGGTGAAACGTTCCCTAACGAAACCATCAGACTTGTTGTGAGAAGCTCTGGTTTGTGAGCGGCGTATACCCAAACCTGCCCCAAATGGGAAAAAATTTACCACATCATGTTGATGCTGCTCCATGATAGCATGCCAAGTTTCATGAATTTCAGACAACTTTTTTTCTATGATGAACATACAACCTGCAAATCACCATGTTCATATTTGGTACTTTTCCGGGTTTATTTGCCATATTTAGGGGATTATGTACATTTCCTAGGCATTAATGCACATAATTCAAGTTCAAACAATCGGTGCATGAAAGGGTCCATAAGAACGGCCTGGAAAACCATGCTCGTGCCATTTAGAAAATTCTCATGCCTTTTACATGGAATGGACAGATATTTCGTTGAAATGTGTGGCAATAGTCAACCACAAATGTTGTTTGTTGGGTTTTCAACTATAGAAAAAATGAAATAAATGCTTAAAAAACATGACGCCTGGCATGGTGCCACGGTGTGACCACCATGCCTTGGTAAAAATTTGAGAAGGTTTGGCTTATGTCGTCATGCACACCCTTCATAAATCGAACCATCACCGAGGAAGTTCCATGCTTTCGAGAGGGAAATCCCCAAGATTGAAGGGGAATCCAAATTTCCGTCCTAGTTTGACATTCAGTTTTTTCCAACGATCAACACACCGCCTCAAATGTGACGTGTTCAAATTTGACATTTTTCCGGGATCATTTACCATATTTATGGGATTATGAGCTTTTTCTAGGCATTGATGGACATAATTCAAATTCGAACAATCAGTGCATGAAAAGGTGCACAAGAATGGTCTGGAACCATGCTCGTGTTATTTAGTACATTCTCATGCCTTTTACAAGGAATGTGCAAATATTTCAAGGAAATGTGTGGCAATAGTCAACCATAAATGCATCGTTTACTGGGTTAACAACTATACAAAAAATGGAACACATGGTTGGAAAACATGACGCATGGCGTGGTGCCATGGAATGGCCTCACCATGCCCTGGTAAAAAATTGAGAATGTTTTCCTTATGTCGTGATGCACGCCTTTTATAAATCGAACCATCACTGAGGAAGTTTCATGGTTTCGAGGGGGAAATCACCATGATTGAAGGGGGATCCAAATTTCCTTTGTCCTTTGTCCAGGAGTTTCTTCTACGATGAACATACAACCTGCAAAGCACCGTGTTCAAATTTGGCACTTTTCCGGGTTCATTTGCCATATTTAGGGGATTATGTGCATTTCCTATGCACTAATGCACATAATTCAAGTTCAAACAGTCGGTGCATGAAAGGGTGCACAAGAACGTACTGGAAAACCATGCTCGTGCAATTTAGTAAATTCTCATGCCTTTTACAAGGAATGGACATATATTTCGACGAGATGTGTGGCAATAGTCAACCACAAACGTTTGTTTATTGGGTTTTCAACTATAGAAAAAATGATATAAATGCTTGAAAAACATGACGCCTGTGCCATGGTATGACTCACCATGCAGTGGTTAAAATTAGAGAAGGTTTGGCTTATGTCGTCATGCGCGGCCTTCATAAATTGAACCATCACCAAAGATGTTCCATGCTTTCAAGAGGGAAATCACCAATATTGAAGGGGAATCCAAATTTTCTTCGTTCTTTGCCCTCGAGTTTTTTTCTACGACAAACATACACCCTGCAAGACACCGTGTTCAAATTTGGCATTTTCCGGGCTCATTTACCATATTTAGATTATTATGTGCATTTTCTAGGCATTTAGCGCATATAAATCCAATCCAACTACAGGTGCACGGATGTGATGTGAGGGACGTGTATTGCCGTTCAATTGCGGTGCATTCTATGGTGCACACGCATGATCCGTGTGGCTGGGTTTTCGGCCAATCATAACGCAACACACAATAGGCTCAGCGCACACCGTTTTAGGAAGCGACGGAGATGAACCGTGTGCGATAATGAACGAGAAAAATTGTAAGTGAAGCCAAATTTCTGTTGTCATTTGTCGTTGAGCTCTTGCATAGGTCAGTTACACGTGCGATGTTTCCTAATAAACCAGGCATACCATTGACCGATAAAATTAAGAACACATGTACATTTTTTTGGAGACGGGATCTGCCAACTTTCTTTTTTCTCGCACATGAGTATTTTACGCACTTCATCTGTGTTGTGTGTTTCCCCCGCACAAGTTTCAAGTTTCGCAGTGAAATTTTCATTTGGCGCGCGATTTCAAAATTTATTCCTCCAACCACATCCCTACCCTCAGTATCAACCCCCACCCTCGCGCCTCCCCATACCGGCATCTCAAACCGCCGCCGCCGCAACCATAGCTTCAACGACATCTACGATCTTGTTGGACCCAGTCAGGTAACCCACCGATTTCTACCATGGCCCCGGCCTGATTGCTTAAATGGAGCCTGCGAAACATCCTCTTGCCTCCAAATCCCTACCGCCAGGAGCTGATGGCGGTCCATGGCGCGATGGCTGTTGTGCGTGTTGACCCGGAGGAACACCTCGCCTCCTCCGTCGCCGCCGACATGGTGCAGGCTCTGGCCCAGATGAAGTCCCCCAGTGACTACCCCCCAGGACTTAACAAGTAAGATCTGACCAGCTAAATCTTACCAATACCTCCTGCAACAGCTATGATTTGTACGGTTGATGTATTAAGCATGTTCGTGCCTTGTTTATTTCAGTACTGCACACTTTGTGATGTTCAAATATTATCGTGTCCAGCTCAATTCCACCAATACCAGCAACAAACTTACAATACATGACTCGGGATATCACTAGAGATGCTGCCCATTTGCTATTTTTAGTGGATGGTAACCCTATTGTACTTAACATGCCCGTCCATGTACATACGCAGGGTCATAATGGCCGATGATGTTTGCCGTCGAGGTTAGCTGCATCCCATGTCTTACAGTATTTCACATCATTTGTGCAATTGCAGTTTAACTTCTACCATTTACTAGTTGCATGTAGGTACACATGTCAGTGGCACTGATCCAATCGACCCGGAGGAACAGCTCGCCTCCACCGCCGTTGACCTCGGGCAGGCTCTGGCCAAGATGAAGTGCCCCAGCAACTACCTCTCAGGACTTACCAAGTATGTACTCACAAGTTCAATCTTACCAATAACAGTTGCAATTAATGGCTATGTTTTGTATGATTGATGTATTAAGTATGTTGTAGTAAACATGCCTAACATGTTTTAGCTATTTTCCCTACATTTTTATAGACAGCCGGGCCATTATCTGCTATGGCAGCACGTGCCCTCTAATGTTTAACTCTACCCTTGTGTGAGCTGGCCATATGTAGCCCCGAGACCGTGAAAGGCCAAGTCATCATATAGTGCGGAGGGATGTTTGGCAAATACCTGACAGCCTGGGCAATGCTCTACCAACGCCGATGCATCAGTACCCACGGTTGGCCAATAAAAACCAGCTCAGAATGCCTTGATGACCAAGGTCCGAGCAGTGGCATGATGTCCGCTCATGCGATAATGTATCTCCTGAAGCAGGAGTCGTCCTTCCTCCTCGGATATGCATCGCTGAAGGACGCCCATAGTGCTCATCTTGTAGAGTTCCCCTTCGTGAACCTTATAGGCTTTAGATTTCCTTACGATCTGACGTGCATCGGTTTGGTCATTGGGGACGTCTTTGCGGAGCAGGTATGCAATGATCAGCTCGGTCCATGGTGCAATAACTGCCATGACTTCGTGTGCGGAAGCTATTTCCTGAATTGTCGAGCCACCCATTATACCTTATTCTTCATCTTTGGGCGGGGCGGATTGCCCGACGTTGCTTGACGCCGATGTTCCTTGATCATATTGCCAAACCCCGGATAGCTTGAAGAGCCGTTCAAGGAAGGTATTATTTGGGACGTTATCATGTTTTGCACCCATTCAGGCAAGTACATCTGCGGCCTAGTTACTATCACGGGGCATGTGATGAAATTCCAGCCCCTCGAACCTGGCCGAGATTTTTAAGATGACATTTTGATAAGTTGTCATATTTTGGGTCCTTTGCATCAAATTCTCCATTTACTTGTGAGATGACAAGGTTTGAGTCACCTCGGACCTCTAGGCGTTTGATACCCATGGAGATTGCAATTCAGAGTCCGTGTAAAAGGACTTTGTATTCGACCGTGTTGTTGGAGTCCGTGTACATAATTTGTAGCACATGTCGAATATTGTCTCCCGTAGGTTACGTGAGTACGATACCATCTCCTAGGACAACAAGCATTTTGGAGCCATCAAAGTACATGGTCCAAAATGCTTGTTGGCTCCAAAATGCTTGATGGCTGCAAAATGAGAGGAGCGGCTACGCGTGCAAGTTGTACCAAAGGTCGATCCTCGTAAATGTTACCCGGTCCCTCCTTTTATAGCTTAAGGGGTCACCACAGTGGCAGAACAGTCTTTATCTAATGATTAGATAGCAAACAATGCTATCATACCTAACTCTGCTAGTTAGGACAAAAAGCATTAAATGCACTGATATGTGTCATGTGGAGGAGAGGCCCCGGCAAGGCTGTCACACCACCCTACCTAGCTATACTCCTATTATCTTGCACTCCGCTCGCACGAGTGTCAATAAAGGTGGAACTCCTTCCAACACGTCAATAATTGTACGATAAGCCTTACCAAGATGCATGCAGGCTCTACACCTCATCAATGAGTGACTAGTTGCTCGCTGAGGTGCAACACCGGTAGTAGGCGGGAGCTCGTCCTTCATAGGGCTTGCTGGGCCTTCATCTTGCCGTATTGGTGCCGGCGGCAAGAGCTGCTTCTAGTGCTTAGTCTTGCTCTTCTCTTGAGTCAAGTTGGCCATCTTGTCTTTGAACCTTAGTCTTCTTGATGTGCTCCTTGATCTCATAAAGATCATCTCCTTGTCTTGTAGTACTCTCCGGCAATACCAAGTTGCCGGGGAGGTGCTGCTGCCTGTGCATAAGTTTGGGGTACTAAGGACCCCGTTCTTAGTGCACTGACAACCTCAGAGGCGTCATAAATGGGTTTTCGGACCAGGAACTTGTGACCCTCCATCTCTCACTTGACCATGAGCACTGCACTGATGACTTGGTTTGTGGCCGAGATGTATAGTATCATCAGCTCACATATCCCCAGAGCTGCCAAAATTGGGTTAATTACAAGAAGGGCTTTGATATCCGCCAAGGCCGTCGCGGCCTCTTCTGTCCATTCGAAAGTATTAGTTCATTTCAGGAGTTTATACAGGGGTAAGGCCTTCTCTCCGAGTCTTGAGATGAAGCGTCTTAGTGCCGCCATGCAGCCCGCTACTCTTTGTACATGCTTGAGCTCGGTTGGTACCTTTAAGCAGTCCAAGGCTCATATTTTTGCCGGGTTGGCTTCGATTCCTCGTCTGGATACAATGAAGTCGAGGAGTTTGCCCGCTGTTACTCCAAAGACACATTCTCTAGGTTAAGTTTGATGTTAAGTTTGTTGTGATATTCCCATAAGTTGGGAAATGTGTTGCGAACATTATCAACCAACTGCCCGACGTGTTTGGTCTTGACAAGCACATCGTCAACGTAGGCCTCAACGGTCTTCCCGATGTGATCTACCTGACATGTTTGAATCATGCGCCGGTATGTGGCGCCGATGTTCTTTAGGATGAAAAGCATTGTCTTAAAAACAGAATAACCCGTAAGGTTTAATGAATGTTGTTGCAACCTGATTATATTCCTTCATTATTATTTTATGATATCCTGAATAAGTGTTTAGAAAACATAGTAAATCGTGATTGACTATGGCATCTACAATCTAGTCAATGCGCTACAATGGGAAGGGGTCCTTGGGGCAGGCTTTGTTGAGGTCTTTAAATTCGATACAAAGGTGCCAAGACCAGTCGTTTTAGTTACCATGACTAGATTGCCAAGCCAATCGGGGTGTTTTATATCTCTGATGAATCCGGCCTCGAGGAGTTTGGCCAGATCCTCGCCCATTGCTTGATGCTTGGGCTCGGACAACCGGCGAAGTGATTGCTTGATGGGCTTGTATCCCTTGAGGACATTCAGGTTGTGCTTGGCGAGCCTGTGGGGGATCCCTATTATCTCCGAGGGGTGTCAGGAAAATATATCCCAATATACCCTCAGGAAATTGCATCGGGCCTCATCAATCTCTGGATCAAGGTTAGCCCCTATGGACGTTGTATTAGCAGGGTCGATGGGGTGTACTTGTAATTTAACTATTTTGTTAGACGCCTTAAATGAGGTAGAATTCGGCCATTTATCAAGAATCACATAGTCTTGATTGATTTTGGCTCGTAATGTGGTTAGTTCTTCGGCTGCGAGGGCTTTGGATAGGGCTTCTAGGGTGAGCGATGCCGTTTTGTTTTCGGCTTTGAGTGCTCTGTTGGGGTCGCTTGAGATGATGATGGTCTCGTTTGGACCCGGCATTTTGAGTTTTATATACCCGTAATGTGGCACTGCTTGGAATTTAGAGAAGGTGTCCCGTCCCAGGAGGGCATGGTACCCGGTCTTAAATGGAGCAATGTGGAATGTAACCTCTTCAGAGCGGTAATTGTCCGGCATTCTAAACACCACATCCAGGGTTATTTTTCAGCTGCAGCGTGCTTCTAACCTGGGTATTACACCATTAAAGGTAGTGCCACTCTGTTCTATGCGCGATTTATCGATGTAGACTGATATGTCTCCGTTGTATCTATAATATTTGATTGTTCCATGCCAATATTATACAACTTTTACATACTTTTGGCAAGTTTTTATACTATTTTTGCGACTAACATATTGATCCAGTGCCCAGTGCCAGTTCATGTCTATTGCATGCTTTTTGTTTCGCAGAATATCCATATCAAACGGAGTCCAAACGGGATGAAAACTGACGGATATTTTTTTAGAATATTTATGAATTTTGGGAAGAAGAATCAACGCGAGACGATGCCCGAGGGGGCCACGAGGCAGGCGCACCAGGGGGTAAGGCGCGCCTTGGGCCCTCGTGGCCACCCCATAAGGCAGTTGGTTCCCTTCTTTCGCCGCAAGAAAGCCAATATCCGGATAGAGACCGTGTGCAAAATTCAGCCCAATCAGACTTACGGATCTCCGGAATATAAGAAATGGTGAAAGGCCATAATCTAGAAGGCAGAGGAATGCAGAAATAGAGAGAGACAGAGAGACAGATCCAATCTCGGAGGGGCTCTCACCCCTCCCATGCCATGGAGACCAAGGACCAGAGGGAGAACCCTTCTCCCACCTAGGGAGAACCCTTCTCCCACCTAGGGAGAAGGCCAAGGAAGAAGGAGAAGGAGGGGGGCTCTCTCCACCTCGCTTCCGGTGGCGCCGGAGTGCCACCGGGGCAACGATCGTGTGACGATGATCTACACCAACACCTCTGTCATCTTCACCAACATCTTCATCACCTTCCCCGATCTATCTACAGCGATCCACTCTCCCGCAACCCGTTGTACCCTCTACTTGAACATGGTTCTTTATGCTTCATATTATTATCCAATGATGTGTTGCCATCCTATGATGTCTGAGTAGATTTTCGTTGTCCTATTGGTAAATTGGTGAATTGCTATGATTGGTTTAATTTGCTTGTGGTTATGTTGCTGTCCTTTGGTGCCCATTATATGAGCGCGCACGTGGATCACACCATAGGGTGAGTTGTATATTGATAGGACTATGTATTGGAGGGCAAGAGTGAGAGAAACTTCAACCTAGCATAGAAATTGATGCATACGGGATTGAAGGGGGACCAATATATCTTAATGCTATGGTTGGGTTTTACCTTAATGAATGTTAGTAGTTGCAGATGCTAGCTAATAGTTCCAATCATAAGTGCATAGAATTCCAAGTCGGGGATGACATGCTAGCAGTGGCCTCTCCCACATAAAACTTGCTATCGGTCTAGTAATGTAGTCAATTTCTTAGGGACAATTTCTCAACTCCTATCAGCACTTTTCTACACTCGCTATATTAACTTTATTGCTTCTTTACCTAAACAGCCCCTAGTTTTTATTTATGTGCTCTTTATATTCTTGCAAACATATCGCTTTACACCTACAAAGTACTTCTAGTTTCATACTTGTTCTAGGTAAAGCAAACGTCAAGCGTGCCTGGAGTTGTATCGTTGGTCGATAGAACTTGAGGGAATATGTGTTCTACCTTTAGCTCCTCGTTGGGTTCGACACTCTTACTTATCGAAAACTGTTGCGATCCCTATACTTGTGGGTTATCAAGACCTTTTTCTAGTGCCGTTGGCGGGGAGAAATTGCATGGGGTGAATATTCTCGTGTGTGCTTGTTTGCTTTATCACTAAGTATATTTTATTTGCTGTTCTAAGTTGTTCTCTATGTTTAGTTATGGATATGGAACACGAAATACCAAAAAATTAGGTGTACTTGCTACTCATGGAGATGGGGAACCTCCTAAATCCCTCGATGCTCATTATGTGGAAAATATTATGTACTACTTTGATAATCCTGAGAAAACCCCATTCAACTATATAATGAGAGTAACGTTGGATCAACGTGAATACTTTAGGGATTATCGCTTGACTCAAAAAGGGAAACTATTATGGGATCAAATTTATATGTTGCCTAGGTATGCTCGGGATTTATGCTTGAGATATGATTATACTTGTTGCTCTAGGATGAAGGCTCCAGACCTTCCCTTTTCATGCAAATTTAATGATAATGAAACCTTAGCTTCTTATGCTAATGGTATATATGATTATTATTATGTGGAACAAATAGAAGAATTCGTTGCTTTTAAGGGTGCTTATGAAATTGAATCTCTGTTTAAAAAGTATGATGCTTTTGATGATGATGTTTATAGGCATGAAAATCTTGCTATACTGAAATATTGCTATTTGAATTATGAATTCAAAGCCAATATTGATGCGTTTATTGATAAGGTCTCCGCTGTCCAAGATGTGGGGACCCAGACTTGGAAGTCGAGATCACCGAATGCACGTGTACAGTGATCCCAGAGATCAATGCTCACTGAACACACAGAAGCTGAAATAACAAGAGTCTTACATCCATACAAATAGTCTTACACGAATTAAGGCCATTATGGCCAAGTCTTACATAGATAGAGCCTCATGGGCTAAATAGCAAATAACTCAAGTAGCGGAAGTCTTCAATAAACCGGGTAGAACCCATGCCATCTGCCTTAACCCTACAGGCATTCTGACTGGGAAAGCGTCCTAGTTCGCATGGTCGTCTCCAAAGAACTCTTCCTCATAATCCTGCTCTTCCATGCCTGGCCAATTAAATAACCAGTGATAAGCCAATGAGTACTTTGAATGTACTCGCAAGCAACCCATGATGTGGTTCAAGTAATAATGCAATTGAATAATAATGAACGATCTAGCAGGAGGCTAGAACAATATGTTATCATCAAGCTTATGCATCAATAACCTCGTGTAACCTCGAGAACAGGTTACCGACACCAACATGGATATGATTCATCTCATCGAGTCAAGTCACCTCCTTGACTCACACACATACGCATGGTTTCACAAACATTGGACGTAGCCCAAGAGCGGTTACCCAACTGTCCATGACCGTGGACACGGCTATTCGAATAGTTTGACACTCTGCAGAGGTTGTACACTTTACCCACAAGATCCGGGGAACTTCCGTGTCGTCCACGACCCGCGGTACCTCAAGTACCCAGGGTAAGCACCCGGTCATTACCTTTCCTTAGACGACACTAACATAGAGTCCACTCGTTGGCACACGGCCTTTGGGTACAAACAATGGATCACGGGACTTGCCCTAATTTCAATGTTTACGCGTACCCGAAGGGACCAACGGTGTGTCCGGTGCCCTGTAAAAACAGTCATGGCCGTCTATCCAAGCACGACCCCGTCCCGGGAAAGACCTCAAGTCTTCCCGTCACTAGTAATGCGGGCACCATGCTAGTATCGACCTAAGTAATCAATAAAGCCCCGTCCCATAAGGGGTAGTGTGGTTGCACATGTAGGGTTGGAATAACGGTCGCATCTTCAACCAATCCGTTTGAAAAACACACACACCTGCCTTGGCACACCACTTCGTCATCAAGTGGTTACCCAACTCATCATCATCATCACCCTCGGGCATAAATGGCACCCGACGGGGTTTTATGTAAAGACTTCAACCATGAAGGTTTATGTCACACATGCATCACTTTCCACAACTACTAACCATATGCAAGTCATCTAGCCTATAGCAAGATCATGTCATGTATCATATAAGCATCATGATCACCTATTGCATGTCATCTAGCATATAGCAAGATTAGCAATAAAGCATGCATCATATGGTGGTTCTTCTAGGTTACCATCGTAACCCTAATCATCATGCATCGGAAACCAACGGGTTTCGAAGAACAAGTGTATCATGGTCAAAGGGCTGCTTGCCTGGATTGGCTTGGTCTTCAAAGTCTTCAAGTCCTTCTCCTTCTTCTTCCACAGCAACTTCTTCAAATACGGGATCTATACGTCGCATAATAACCACAGAAAAATAAGAATACAAATAAAACAGAAAAACCAAAGTGCTCAGAAAAATGTCAACTCATTTTTGTAAAATACTAGAGGGTTTTCTAAGATGGGGAAAAATCTTAGTTGGAGTTTTGGAGTTACATAATAGGATATATTGATTTTTGAACAGGAGTTATACTACTCAAATTTGAATTTAAATTTGAACAGTACAGAAAAGTTTCATGGATTTGAATGAAAGTAGTACCATTAAATAGGTTGGAATATTACAAGATTTTAGGAGTTGGAAATATTTAATTTGGATCAATATTCTTTTCTGCATAAATGTTTAAAAAATTAACAGAAAAGAAAAAGAGAAAAAGGGTCCTGTGCACTGGGCCAGAAGAGGCCACAGTGCACGGCCCAGACGGGCTGGCCCAGCCGCACGGTGCCAGCGTGCGCGCACGTCAGGTTTCAAACCTGACGGGCGGGGCCCGTGGGTCAGCGGCTCAGAGGAGGGGAGAGAGGTGGGAGGATGACAGGCGGGGCCCGCCTGTCATCTCTAACCCCGCGGTCACGGCGGTGGCGAGCTCACCGGCGACGACTCCGGCCACGGCGACGGCAACAGAGGCCAGGGACGGACTCAGTGGCGTGTTGCGGTTGCAGTGGTGGTAGCGCGGCATGGCGGGGAGCCCTGGTTCGCCGGCGACGAGGTGCGACGGCGGAGGCTCGTCGGAGGTCAGTTGCAGCGGCCGTTTCCGACTGCAAACAGAGGGGGAAATAGAGGGGAAAGGTTCAGTGGTGTGCTGCGGTTCCGAAACGAGCGGAAGGAGAGGCAGGGGAGGCCTGTACCTCGAGATCGCCGGCGGCCCGTCGCGGCGGAGCTCCGGTCGATCCCGAGCACTGGGGTGCTCCGGGGTCGAACTAGCGATGCAGGAGGGACCAGGGGAGAGTTGTGAGGCTAGTGGTGGTGTTGGAGGAGCTCGGGAGGGTCTTAAATAGCCGCGCCCGTGGTCCACCGTGGACCCGTGTGCCGGCGAGGTTGCAGGCGAGGCTGTGGAGGGTGCTGGAGCCTGGGAACACGCCGGGGAGGTCCGTGGACTAGCTCCACGTCCAGCTGAGGGGATAAGAGGAGCGGGGGAGTGCCAGAGGAGCGTGCGCGTGTGGAGCAGAGGAGTGGCCGAAGCGGGCGGCCGGTGCGCGTGCGGCGACGCTCACTGGAGGGCGCAGGAGGAGGGGGACAGCGCCGGTGGGGGCTGCGGACGTCGAGGCACGTTGGGAGGCGCGAGGGGAGAGCCCGAGGCTGTCGGGGATCGATGATTGGCCCGAGCCAGCGTGCGGGAGCACTGTTCACGCGCTCTGGAGCACGCGTATGGCTGGCATCAGCATGCTCTCGCCGGCTTGGTCCGTTCCAGTGTGTCCAACAGTGTCTGGTGAGTAGAGGGAGGAGTAAAGAATTGCCCTGAGGCCTTGGATGCCCTGGGGTGCAGAGAGAGAGAGAGAGGAGGGCTGGTAACAAGATGAAAGTGGGCTGTACAGCAAGGTAAAGCTGAGGTTTCACCCCTCAATCATGGAGATGAGGTGCTGGGGGAGTTACTGGGGGTTGCTAGTAACTCAATGGGCCTGTGGTAAGAAGTTGACGCTATGGAGAAAAGTGAAAGTGGTCAAAATGGAGGTTTTAAGATTTCTGCAGAAGGTGTTTGATCTGTGTTTGATCAAGTAAATGAGGTCCACTTGACATGGCACTTGACAGGGTTGAAAGACATGAGAAAATAGGGTGCTTCACCAAATTTGGGCTCATTTGAAGAAACTAGCCAATGTAACTTTGGTGAACCCTAGAAATCAACAGAAACAGTTTCATCTTGATTGAGTCAAGCTAGTCATCTCCCCTTGATGCACCACTTGGTGTAGCATCATCATTTGGGGTATTGATCATGCTCACAAAGTTTGAGGCTCTAGATAAAAAGTTGGTAATGTAAAGTTGTTCAAATTTGCATTTGAACAGAAAGGGTTTTGAGGGGATCTGATCAAGTTGCTCTATTCCAAATATTGTGCCATTTGGTCTAGGTGCCTTATTAGGCCATTCTAGCATGTGCACCAAGTTTGAGAGCATTTGGACAAGTTTGGCAATGTAGAGTTGCTCAAACTTCAAATATGGGCAGAATGGTTATGAAGGGGTTTGAGGAGGTTTTCTTGCTTCCCAAGGCATGGGACTTGGCAAGATCATCAAATATGTCATATATGACATGATATAATTTCCCTGGAATTTTTGGAGAAAAATTCCTTTGTAAATATTTCAAAAGCTTGAAATATCCAGAAAGGGTTTTAGAGGGTTTAGCCCATTATTTTGAACATGACCAAGTGTTGAAACTCTTATATATGGACAACATATGTCCTCTGAGTCTCTCTGAATTTTGGCAAATATTTTTGAAACAGTTAAATAATTTTCCCCTATTAAAGACCATTTCTGGCCTTAAGAAAAAGCTTTTAAATAAAATAGGAAAATAACTTTTAAAATTATACCTTTGTGGTTTCTGGGAGTCCTATGACTACTAGGTCTCAAATAAACCTTTTGAAATAATTTTCACACCCTTAATCAAGTACTTGCAGTGCAAATCTCAATTTAGGGGTTTTTGGAAAACTAAATTTATAAAATACTTTTTGGACAAATTAATTTTGTAAGAAAATACTATACTGCTATATAACACTTGGCATGATCATTGGGCAGAAGTTTTGGGTGTGGAGATGAAATCTATAAGAGGTCATAGTTGACTTTAATGAGCACATGAAAAAGCAAATGAAGAAAACTCAATTCCAAATAAAAGCCAAATGATGCTAAAAAATTTTGCTGGTCCAAATTTTCATGCTTCAAAGTTACAAATAACATGTTACAAAATGCAGGGTGTGACAGACCTACCCCCCTTACAAGAATCTCGTCCCCGAGATTCCTAAACTAGGGCTTAAAAGAGGTCGGGAAACTCGGATCTAAGATAGTCTTCTCGTTCCCAGGTTGCTTCTGCTTCGGTGTGGTTGCTCCACTGGACCTTGAAGTACTTGATGGTACGGCTCCGCGTACGTCGTTCTGCTTCGTCCAGAATACGAATGGGCTTCTCGCGGTAGGTCAAATCAGGCTGCAGATCAATGGCTTGGTGATCCACATCCTTGTAGAGACTGGGCTTGTCTGGAACCTGGAGACATTTCCGGAGTTGTGACACATGGAACACATTGTGCACATCGGATAGCTCAGGTGGTAGTTCCAACTGATAAGCCACTTCTCCTCGTCGGTCGGTGATCTTGAAATGGCCAATGAACCTTGGTGCGAGCTTCCCCTTGACGTGGAAACGCTTGGTTCCCTTCAGAGGAGTTACCCGCAGGTACACATGATCTCCGACACGGAAACTCATGTCTCGGCGTCGAGTGTCAGCATAACTCTTCTGCCTTGGCTTGGCTGCCTTTAATCGCTCTCTGACTAGTTGGACTTGCTCTTCTGCTGCGCGGAGAATATCCGGTCCAAAGACTAGTCCTTCTCCAGTCTCTGACCAGTTGAGGGGTGTGCGACATCTGCGTCCGTACAACACCTCAAATGGTGCCATCTGAAGGCTTGACTGGTAACTGTTGTTATAGGAGAACTCGGCAAAAGGGAGACAGTCTTCCCACTTGGCTCCATATGCCAGGACACAGGCTCGGAGCATGTCCTCGAGAATCTGATTGACTCGCTCAGTTTGACCTCCGGTCTGTGGGTGGAAAGCTGTGCTGAAAGACAACTTGGTTCCCAAGGCTTCTTGGAATCTCTTCCAGAACCTTGAAGTGAACTGGGTGCCTCGATCTGACACAATCTCCTTGGGAACACCGTGAAGACTTACGATTCGGTTGATATAGAGAGTTGCCAGCTGGTTTCCTGAGTAGGTAGTCTTGACAGGAATGAAATGAGCCACCTTGGTCAAATGATCGACTATGACCCAGATAGAGTCATGTCCTTTATTCGACCTTGGTAATCCAGTGATGAAGTCCATTCCGACTTTATCCCACTTCCACTCAGGGACCTTGAGTGGTTGAAGCAATCCAGCGGGTCGCTGATATTCAGCCTTGACCTTTTGGCACACATCACATTTTGCAACATAGGTTGCAATCTCTCTCTTCATACCGTGCCACCAGAATCGGGCCTTCAAGTCTTGGTACATCTTGGTTCCTCCGGGGTGGATGGAATACGGGGTGTCGTGGGCTTCTTGCAGAATCAGCGTCTTCAACTCGGTGTTGTTTGGTACGCAGAGACGACCTTTGTACCAAACAATCCCGTGCTCGTCTTCGGAGAAACCTGGGGCCTTGCCCATCTTCATCTTCCTCTTGATACCTTCGATGCTTGCATGTCCATCTTGAGCCTTCTTGACGTCGTCCAGCAGGGTTGGTCTGACTTCCAAATGATCCAGAAATCCAGGGGTGACCAATTCCAAACTGAATTGTTCGATCTCCTTAAACAAGGCTGGCTGCCTTTCTTGAATAATGACATTCAAAGAGCAAGCCTTCCTGCTTAAGGCATCGGCCACCACGTTGGCCTTCCCAGGGTGATACTGAACACTGAGGTCATAATCCTTGATGAGTTCCAACCATCTCCGCTGCCTCATGTTCAACTCTTTTTGGGTGAAAATATACTTCAGACTTTTGTGGTCTGTGTAAATCTCACACCGTTTCCCTAGGAGGTAATGCCGCCATGTCTTCAAGGCATGAACTACTGCCGCTAGCTCAAGATCATGAGTAGCGTAGTTCTCCTCATGGGGTCGTAGCTGCCTGGAGAGGTATGCTATGACGCGGCCTTCTTGCATCAGAACGCTTCCCAATCCGGTTCGAGAGGCATCACAATATATCACGAACTCCTTGTGAATATCAGGTGTTGCCAGAACTCGGGCGGTGGTCAATCTCTTCTTGAGCTCTTGGAAGCTCTCTTCGCATTTTGGCGTCCACTCGAACTTCTTGTCCTTCTTGAGGAGCTGAGTCATTGGTCGTGCAATGCTAGAGAATCCTTCCACGAACTTGCGGTAATAGCCCGCTAATCCGAGGAAGCTTCTGACTTCCTTGACGGTCGTTGGAGATTGCCATTGGGTCACAGCTTCGATTTTTGCAGGATCCACAGATAATCCTTCCTTGGTCAAGACATGACCTAAGAATCCAACTTTGTGCAGCCAAAACTCACACTTGCTGAATTTGGCGTACAGTTGGTGCTCACGAAGCTTGTCTAGGACCATCCTCAGATGCTGCTCATGCTCTTCCTCCGACTTCGAGAACACAAGGATGTCATCAATGAAGACAACAATGAACTTGTCCAAATATTCCATGAAGACTTTATTCATGAGATACATGAAGTAAGCTGGGGCATTGGTTAACCCAAAAGACATGACCGTGCACTCGTACAGGCCATATCTGGTTACGAATGCCGTCTTCGGAATATCTTGGGGTCTGATCTTCAGCTGGTAATACCCAGATCTGAGGTCGATCTTGGAGAATACCTTGGCTCCGCTGAGCTGATCAAACAGATCTTCGATCTTGGGAAGTGGGTACTTGTTCTTGATTGTAACTTCATTGAGGGAACGATAGTCAATGCATAAGCGAATGGTACCGTCCCTCTTTGCCACAAACAGAACAGGAGATCCCCAAGGGGAGGCACTCGGGCGGATAAATCCTTTCCTTAGCTGCTCTTCTAGCTGCTTCTTCAACTCGGCTAGTTCTTCCGTCCCCATTCTATAAGGCTTCTTATAGATGGGTCCTGCTCCGGGCACGAGCTCGATCATGAACTCAATGTCACGGTCAGGGGGCATTCCCGGTAGTTCGTCCGGAAAGACATCAGGATACTCACATACCACCGGTACTTGGTCTAGCCCAACTTCAGACAGACAGTTGACTTTAGCGGCTTGAGCGGAAGAGGAGTTGGGGGCAAACTTGACTTCTACTCCTTGGTCATTGGTCACAGTGACTGTCCGATTGGCACAGTCTAACAAGCCTTGGTGCTTACTGAGCCAATTCATTCCTAGGATCACATCCAAGCCTTGCGATCTCAGGACAATAAGGTCTGCTAGGAAGTCTACTCCGTTAATGGTAATACCGACTCCTTTACAGCCTATCTTGGCTCTCATCTCGGCTCCGGGGGTTTGTACCACCATAGGGTTATTCAGGGGTGTAGGGGTCATGCCACTTTTTAATGCAAATCTTTGAGTGACAAATGAATGCGTTGCTCCAGAATCAAACAAGACAGTTGCAGGTGCTGAGTTGACAAGGAACGTACCCAGCACGACGTCCGGGTCTTCCTGGGCTTCTTCAGCAGTGACGTGATTCACACGCCCCTTCCCATAGTTTGGTGGATTGCGAGGAGCTGGGTTCCTTGGTGGCATTCCACGGCCTTGTCCCTGGTTCTGCGCATTGGGGCGCGGGGCATCAGGCTTCTTGTTGGGGCACACCCTGGAGATGTGTCCGGGCTGACCACACCCAAAACAAGTGACTTGATTTGGAGTGTTGATCTTGTTGCCACCACTGGTATTGGGGTTGAAAGCTGGCCTGGGGTTGGCATACTGCTGAGGCTGAGGATTGGCACGAGGTGCAGGAGCTCATGGCTGCTGATAGGTTGGCTTGGCCGGGGCTGACTGCCACGGACGAGGCTTCTGGTTGCTGGAACTTCCCTTACTGACCAACTTGCGCTTGCGAGTGTCTTCCAAAGCACGCCGCTTGTCTTCAAGCATAAGTGCCTTGTTCACCAGGTCAGGGAAAGACGGGCAGTCGCACACGACAAGCGAATATTGCAGAGTGTGATTAAGGTCTTCCATGAAGCGCTCCCTTTTGGCAGCATCAGTGCTGACATCTTCAGGGGCATACCTTGACAGAATACTGAACTTCTGCATGTACTCCTTGACAGTGCCACTTCCTTGCTTCAGGGCTCGGAACTCGCGCTTTTTGATAGCCATGACTCCAGATGGAATGTGGGCCTTGCGGAATTCTGCCTTGAAGTTAACCCAAGTGATGTCTTGTTCAGCATGCATGACCTTGAATCCATCCCACCAAGCTCTTGCGGTTCCCCCGAGGCAGTGGGCTGCATAAGCCACCTTCTCGCGATCTTCGGTGCATCCGACTAGTTCCAGAATCTCCTCAATGGAACGGACCCAGTCATCTGCATCCAGGGGTTCAGCAGTCTCGATGAAGGTTGGCGGTGCATGCTTCTTGAACTCTGCCAACGTGGAACGTCCATTGCCATTCCCCGCCGGCTGGCGGTTGTTGGCGACAGCTTGAGCAATCAGCTGAAGAGCTGCAGTGTTGGCTTGGCGTTCCTCTCGGAAAGCTTGGAGAAGCTGAGCCATGTCCATGCTTGGAGGAGGTGGTGGTGGAGCTTGGTCGTTGGTTTGGTCGTGGTCTGCCTCTGGCTGAGAGGATGCTCCGGCTTCGGGCTGCTGGGTAGAGGTACCAGTACGAGTTACAACAGGCATCCTGTTGGAGCGGTAAAAGGTCTCATGACTCGGAAGAGGAAAAGCAAGATAGATGGGTGCCTAGTAAGGGGGTGGGTGTGACACTAAATCAAATCATGCAAGGGCCGAGAGGCCAAAACACATCATTAAAATCCAAATGGGTGATGTAGTCGTTTACACATTCCCGAAGGAAGATTACGACTTACATCCAGACACGACGAAAGCAAACGCTAGATGGTTTCATATGAACCATACAAGGACTCGACTGCGCATAGGGGTTACACGACCTATCCTACCGTAGGGGTTACAACGGGCATATCTGAGTAGCGAATAATGCCTAAGCGGCGGAATGCTCGGTCGCGTATTCCGGCTCTTCTGGGTCTTCCTCATTGTCTTCATCTGTCTGGGCTCCCTTGTCGCTGGAGGGAGTGGGGGAGTGGAGGAGTTGGATACGACGGTGCTTCGACGGCGGTGCAGGGAAAAGCTTGCGATATTCCCTTGCTGTCATCCGGTGTCGCCGAGGTGGTTCTTCACCCTTGGAAGACACATCCTCGGAGGGCCTTCCACCTCGGTATGCGATAGCGGATTGTCCAGAAGGTGCTCCTTCCTTCTTGATCTTGTTTGCCTTCTCTTGAGCTCGACGAAGAAGTGCCTTGGTCTTGTAAAGTTCTTATCGAAGCTTCATTGATTCCGAGGCCAAGTCTTGTGCCAAGCTGTCGGCACATAGACTGAAGTAGGTCTGGAACCGTAGCGAGAGTCCATCCTTCAGTGGAGGGGCTAGTGCGCTGCTTTCTTCGTCACCTTCCTTTCGGTAAGGTAAGAAGCGAGTTGCCATCTTGGCTGCCATCTCCGGAAGAAGCTCGCGGAGACGGGTTAGTGCCTTGAGTGCAGCAGCCTCGGCAGCAAGTGGTAGTGTCGTCATCTGGGGTCCCTCGAAGAACAAACTTGTGGGAGGATCGTTTGCCTTCACGATCACTTCCACATGGTACTTCACCTCAGTATCGCTCACCCAATGCTCAAGGTAGGTGAGGATGGGTGCTCGGTGGAACTGACACTCCTGGAGGCTATCCTCGAGAAGTAGGGGAAACCCAGTGGTCAGGTGCTCTTCGGGAACAGCGGCCATCTACAAAGGTGGAATAGGAGGGGTTAATAAGCTGAGGAAATCTCAGGTTTAGAAAAGAAGAGAGGTTCAGAAGGTTTTGAAAAAAAGGGTCTCAACTAACTAACGCCCATGCTAACTAAGGCTTCCTACAGTCAGGATGGCTCTGATACCAGCTCTGTGGGGACCCCGACTTGGAACGTCCATATCACCGAATGCACGTGTACAGTGATCCCAGAGATCAATGCTCACTGAACACACAGAAGCTGAAATAACAAGAGTCTTACATCCATACAAATAGTCTTACACGAATTAAGGCCATTATGGCCAAGTCTTACATAGATAGAGCCTCACGGGCTAAATAGCAAATAACTCAAGTAGCGGAAGTCTTCGATAAACCGGGTAGAACCCATGCCATCTGCCTTAACCCTACAGGCATTCTGACTGGGATAGCGTCCTAGTTCGCATGGTCGTCTCCAAAGAACTCTTCCTCATAATCCTGCTCTTCCATGCCTGGCCAATTAAATAACCAGTGGCAAGCCAATGAGTACTTTGAATGTACTCGCAAGCAACCCATGATGTGGTTCAAGTAATAATGCAATTGAATAATAATGAACGATCTAGCAGGAGGCTAGAACAATATGTTATCATCAAGCTTATGCATCAATAACCTCGTGTAACCTCGAGAACAGGTTACCGACACCAACATGGATATGATTCATCTCATCGAGTCAAGTCACCTCCTTGACTCACACACATACGCATGGTTTCACAAACATTGGACGTAGCCCAAGAGCGGTTACCCAACTGTCCATGACCGTGGACACGGCTATTCGAATAGTTTGACACTCTGCAGAGGTTGTACACTTTACCCACAAGATCCGGGGAACTTCCGTGTCGTCCACGACCCGCGGTACCTCAAGTACCCGGGGTAAGCACCCGGTCATTACCTTTCCTTAGACGACACTAACATAGAGTCCACTCGTTGGCACACAGCCTTGGGGTACAAACAATGGATCACGGGACTTGCCCTAATTTCAATGTTTACGCGTACCCGAATGGACCAACGGTGTGTCCGGTGCCCTGTAAAAACAGTCATGGCCGTCTATCCAAGCACGACCCCGTCCCGGGAAAGACCTCAAGTCTTCCCGTCACTAGTAATGCGGGCACCATGCTAGTATCGACCTAAGTAATCAATAAAGCCCCGTCCCATAAGGGGTAGTGTGGTTGCACATGTAGGGTTGGAATAACGGTCGCATCTTCAACCAATCCGTTTGAAAAACACACACACCTGCCTTGGCACACCACTTCGTCATCAAGTGGTTACCCAACTCATCATCATCATCACCCTCGGGCATAAATGGCACCCGACGGGGTTTTATGTAAAGACTTCAACCATGAAGGTTTATGTCACACATGCATCACTTTCCATAACTACTAACCATATGCAAGTCATCTAGCCTATAGCAAGATCATGTCATGTATCATATAAGCATCATGATCACCTATTGCATGTCATCTAGCATATAGCAAGATTAGCAATAAAGCATGCATCATATGGTGGTTCTTCTAGGTTACCATCGTAACCCTAATCATCATGCATCGGAAACCAACGGGTTCCGAAGAACAAGTGTATCATGGTCAAAGGGCTGCTTGCCTGGATTGGCTTGGTCTTCAAAGTCTTCAAGTCCTTCTCCTTCTTCTTCCACAGCAACTTCGTCAAATACGGGATCTATACGTCGCATAATAACCACGGAAAAATAAGAATACAAATAAAACAGAAAAACCAAAGTGCTCAGAAAAATGTCAACTCATTTTTGTAAAATACTAGAGGGTTTTCTAAGATGGGGAAAAATCTTAGTTGGAGTTTTGGAGTTACAGAATAGGATATATTGATTTTTGAACAGGAGTTATACTGCTCAAATTTGAATTTAAATTTGAACAGTACAGAAAAGTTTCATGGATTTGAATGAAAGTAGTACCATTAAATAGGTTGGAATATTACAAGATTTTAGGAGTTGGAAATATTTAATTTGGATCAATATTCTTTTCGGCATAAATGTTTAAAACATTAACAGAAAAGAAAAAGAGAAAAAGGGTCCTGTGCACTGGGCCAGAAGAGGCCACAGTGCACGGCCCGGACGGGCTGGCCCAGCCGCACGATGCTAGCGCGCGCGCACATCAGGTTTCAAACCTGAAGGGCGGGGCCCGTGGGTCAGCGGCTCAGAGGAGGGGAGAGAGGTGGGAGGATGACAGGCGGGGCCCGCCTGTCATCTCTAACCCCGCGGTCACGGCGGCGGCGAGCTCACCGGCGACGACTCCGGCCACGGCGACGGCAACAGAGGCCAGGGACGGACTCAGTGGCGTGTTGCGGTTGCAGTGGTGGTAGCGCGTCACGGCGGGGAGCCCTGGTTCGCCGGCGACGAGGTGCGACGTCGGAGGCTCGTCGGAGGTCAGTTGCAGCGGCCGTTTCCGACTGCAAACAGAGGGGGAAACAGAGGGGAAAGGTTCAGTGGTGTGTTGCGGTTCCAAAACGAGCGGAAGGAGAGGCAGGGGAGGCCTGTACCTCGAGATCGCCGGCGGCCCGTCGCGGCGGAGCTCCGGTCGATCCCGAGCACTGGGGTGCTCCGGGGTCGAACTAGCGATGCAGGAGGGACCAGGGGAGAGTTGTGAGGCTGGTGGTGGGGTTGGAGGAGCTCGGGAGGGTCTTAAATAGCCGCGCCCATGGTCCACCATGGACCCGTGCGCCGGCGAGGTTGCAGGCGAGGCTGTGGAGGGTGCTGGATCCTGGGAACACGCCGGGGAGGTCCGTGGACTAGCTCCACGTCCAGCTGAGGGGATAAGAGGAGCGGGGGAGTGCCAGAGGAGCGTGCGCGTGTGGAGCAGAGGAGTGGCCGAAGCGGGCGGCCGGTGCGCGTGCGGCGACGCTCACTGGAGGGCGCAGGAGGAGGGGGACAGCGCCGGTGGGGGCTGCGGACGTCGAGGCACGTTGGGAGGCGCGAGGGGAGAGCCCGAGGCTGTCGGGGATCGATGATTGGCCCGAGCCAGCGTGCGGGAGCACTGTTCACGCGCTCTGGAGCGCGCGTATGGCTGGCATCAGCATGCTCTCGCCGGCTTGGTCCGTTCCACCGTGCCCAACAGTGTCTGGTGAGTAGAGGGAGGAGTAAAGAATTGCCCTGAGGCCTTGGATGCCCTGGGGTGCAGAGAGAGAGAGGAGGGCTGGTAACAAGATGAAAGTGGGCTGTACAGCAAGGTAAAGCTGAGGTTTCACCCCTCAATCATGGAGATGAGGTGCTGGGGGAGTTACTGGGGGTTGCTAGTAAATCAATGGGCCTGTGGTAAGAAGTTGAGGCTATGGAGAAAAGTGAAAGTGGTCAAAATGGAGGTTTTAAGATTTCTGCAGAAGGTGTTTGATCTGTGTTTGATCAAGTAAATGAGGTCCACTTGACATGGCACTTGACAGGGTTGAAAGACATGAGAAAATAGGGTGCTTCACCAAATTTGGGCTCATTTGAAGAAACTAGCCAATGTAACTTTGGTGAACCCTAGAAATCAACAGAAACATTTTCATCTTGATTGAGTCAAGCTAATCATCTCCCCTTGATGCACCACTTGGTGTAGCATCATCATTTGGGGTATTGATCATGCTCACAAAGTTTGAGGCTCCAGATAAAAAGTTGGTAATGTAAAGTTGTTCAAATTTGCATTTGAACAGAAAGGGTTTTGAGGTGATCTGATCAAGTTGCTCTATTCCAAATCTTGTGCCATTTGGTCTAGGTGCCTTATTAGGCCATTCTAGCATGTGCACCAAGTTTGAGAGCATTTGGACAAGTTTGGCAATGTGAGTTGCTCAAACTTCAAATATGGGCAGAATGGTTATGAAGGGGTTTGAGGAGGTTTTCTTGCTTCCCAAGGCATGGGACTTGGCAAGATCATCAAATATGTCATATATGACATGACAGAATTTCCCTGGAATTTTTGGAGAAAAATTCCTTTGTAAATATTTCAAAAGCTTGAAATATCCAGAAAGGGTTTTAGAGGGTTTAGCCCATTATTTTGAACATGACCAAGTGTTGAAACTCTTATATATGGACAATATATGTCCTCTGAGTCTCTCTGAATTTTGGCAAATATTTTTGAAACAGTTAAATAATTTTCCCCTATTAAAGACCATTTCTGGCCTTAAGAAAAAGCTTTTAAATAAAATAGGAAAATAACTTTTAAAATTATACCTTTGTGGTTTCTGGGAGTCCTATGACTACTAGGTCTCAAATAAACCTTTTGAAATAATTTTCACACCCTTAATCAAGTACTTGCAGTGCAAATCTCAATTTAGGGGTTTTTGGAAAACTAAATTTATAAAATACTTTTTGGCCAAATTAATTTTGTAAGAAAATACTATACTGCTATATAACACTTGGCATGATCATTGGGCAGAAGTTTTCGGTGTGGAGATGAAATCTATAAGAGGTCATAGTTGACTTTAATGAGCACATGAAAAAGCAAATGAAGAAAACTCAATTCCAAATAAAAGCCAAATGATGCTAAAAAATTTTGCTGGTCCAAATTTTCATGCTTCAAAGTTACAAATAACATGTTACAAAATGCAGGGTGTGACACAAGAAGAGACTAATATTTTGCAAGAATCTATGGAAGAAGAAATTAATGACACTATGAGCTCATTCGATGAAAAAGATGATGAGGAGAGCGAAGAACAAAAGGAGGAAGAGCAGATTAGCTACCCGTGCCCACCTTCTAATGATAGTAACTCTTCAACTCATATATTGTTTAATTTCCCTTCGTTCTTACCGAAGGATGAATGCTATTATGATTGCTATGATCCCTTGGATTCGTTTGAAATATCCCTTTTTGATGATGCTTGCTATGCTTGTGGCCAAGATGCCAATATGAATTATGCTAATGGAGATGAACTTGCTATAGTTCCTTATGTTAAACATGAGATAGTTACTATTTCACCTACACATGATAGTCCTATTATCTTTTTGAATTCTCCAAACTATAGTATATCAGAGAAGTTTGCACTTATTAATGATTATATTGATGGGTTTTGTTTTACTACTCCATATGATGATTTTAATAGATATAATATGCATGTGCTTGCTGTTCCTACTTGCAATTATTATGAGAGAGGAACTACATCTCCGCCTCTCTATGTTTCCAATACGATATAATTGCAAGAAACTGTTTATGCTATGCGTTGGCCTTTACTATGTGTGCAAGAATTGTTCTTTTATGACATGCCGATGCATAAGAAGAGAGTTAGACTTCGTTGTTGCATGATATATATTACTTTGTGCTCACTACTAAATTACAAATCATTGTTAATTAAAATTAGCTTTGATATACCTTGGGATCTGGGTGGATCCATTACTTGAGCACTTTATGCCTAGCTTAATGGCTTTAAAGAAAGCGCTGCCAGGGAGACAACCCGGAAGTTTTAGAGAGTCATTTATTTCTGTTGTGTTCTTTTATAAAGTTTAAAAATAAAATAAAAATAAATAGGGGAACCTAAATTTTTTTCAAAAAGAAAAGCGAAAGTGAGAAAGACGAGCATTGTTAAAGTGGGAGCTAGCCTTGAACTTTGTTCATGCCCATGGAAACTTTGTGAACCTTGATTACAGAAACTTTTCAACAAAAATAATTATCCCCTTGTACAATTCCATTGTATTATAAACATAACGTGCCAAGAGTTTACTTTAGGATGATTAAACTGCTTGTTGGTTTGTGCGGTGCGAAAACAGAAACTTTGGCTGTAGTGCGTGATTTTATATTTTTTTTACTGGAACGTCAAAAGTCTTGATATACAAATTGTTGGTTTTTCCTAATTTTTCTAGAATTTATAGAGTTGCAGAAGTATGGTTAATGTTCAGATTACTACAAACAGTCCCATTTTCACAGATTGCTGTTATAGCTTCATTATTTGCATATGTTTGAATTCTTGTTGAAGCCTACTTGACTTGGGGCCATAGAATTGTGATAGCATACAGTGGGTAATGTTTGTTCATAATTATAAAATAATGTTAGAGCAGTACATGGTGGGATTTCATTGATCATATGCACTAACCCCGCCACTAAAAGTTCGGTTAAGTTTTGTGTGGATGAAGTGTTCGAAGATAAAGGAGGTCTCGATATGAGGAGAAGGAGGAGAGGCAAGACCTCAAGCTCGGGGATGCCCAAGGCACCCCAAGTAAATATTCAAGGAGACTCAAGAGTCTAAGCTTGGGGATGCCCCGGAAGGCATCCCATCTTTCTTCAACAAGTATAAGTATGTTTTCGGATTTGTTTCGTTCACATGATATGCGTAAGCTCTTGGAGCGTCGTGTGTTTTTTCCTTTTAATTAATGCACCATGCTGGTATGAGATAGTCCTTGGTTGATTTATAGAATGCTCTTTGCACTTGGCTTATATCTTTTGAGTATCGCTTTATAGAATGCTTCATGAGCTTCACTTATATCATTTGAAGTTTGGATTGCCTGTTTCTCCTCACATAGAAAACCGCTATTTGTAGAATGCTATTTTACTTCACCTATATTTGTTAGAGCATGGGCATATCTTTTGTAGAAAGAATTAAAACTCTCTTGCTTCACTTATATATATTTAGAGATTTGATAGGAATTGGTCATTCACATGGTTAGTCATAAAATCCTACATAAACTTGTAGATCGCTGAATATGATATGTTTGATTCCTTGCAATAGTTTTGCGATATAGAGATGCTAATATGTGGGAGGTACTTGTGAATGATTGTGGTTTAGTAAAAATATTGGTGTTAAGGTTTGTGATTCCCGAAGCATGCATGTATGGTCTCCTAACTATGTAACCAAATTGGCGCACATTGTATTTTGATTGTTTTTCTTTGCGTGAAGGTCGGGGGCGAGCGATGGTTAACTCCTACAAACCTCCCCCCTAGGAGAATGCGTCATAGTATTTTGCGTTGAGGGCTAATAGATTTTTTGCAATAAGTATGTGAGTTCTTTATGACTAATGTTGATTCCATGGATTATACGCACTCTCACCCTTCCACCTTGCTAGCCACTCTAGTACAGCGCAACTTTCGCCGGTGCATCAAACCACTTTATATCCTTCCTCAAAACAGCCACCATACCTACCTATTATGGCATTTCAATAGCCATTCCGAGATATATTGCCATGTGGCTCCACCGTTCCGTTCATTATGACACACACCATCATTGTCATATTGCCTTGCATGATGTTTCCATGGCTTGTCCATTTATTGATGTCATTTCTATGCTAGATCATTGCACATCCCGGTACACCGCCGGAGGCATTCCTATAGAGTCATACTTTGTTCTAGTATCGAGTTGTAAGTAAATAAAAGTGTGATGATCATCATTATTAGAACATTGTCCCATGTGAGGTTATAAAGAATAAAAGAGTCCAATGAAGCCCAAATAAAAAAAGGCCAAAGAAGCCCACCCAAAAAAGAGGCCAAAGAGCCCCCCAAAATAATAAATAAATAAATAAATAAATGAGAGAAAAAGAGATAAGGGACAATGTTACTATCTTTTTCCACACTTGTGCTCCATCATAGCACCATGTTCTTCATGATAGAGAGTCTCCTATGTGGTCACTTCCATATGCTAGTGGGAATTTTCATTATAGAACTTGGCTTGTATATTCCAACGACGGGCTTCCTCAAATGCTCTAGGTCTTCATGAGCAAGCAAGTTGATGCACACCCACTAATTTTCCTTTGAGATTTCATACACTTATAGCTCTAGTGCATCCGTTACATGGCAATCCCTACTCACTCACATTAATATCAATTGATGGGCATCTCCATAGTCCATTGATTTGCCTAGTCGATGTGAGATTTTCTCCCTACTTTTGTCTACTACCACCTTCTATTCCACCCATAGTGCTATGTCTATGGCTCACGCTCATGTATAGCATGAAGAGTTCAAAAAGTTCAAAAAAGTAAAGTATGAAAACAATTGCTTGGCTGACACCGAGATGGGCATGAGGGGTACCTTGTGTTAAGAAAACGGAGCATAAAAGAATATATTATTTTGTAGGGATAACATCCTTTAGCACTAATATATTGAAAGACTTGATTGTTTGTTGGGATACCCGAGTATTAAATTCTTTTATGTCAAATGATAGACTATTGCTTTAATCACTCGTATCTTAATATTCATGCCATGATTAGATTACATGATCAAGATTATGCTAGGTAGCATTCCATATCAAAAATTATCTTTTTTTATCACTTACCTACTCGAGGACGAGCATGAATTAAGCATGGGGATGCTGATACGTCTCCGTCGTATCTATAATTTTTGATTGTTCCATGCCAATATTATACAACTTTTACATACTTTTGGCAACTTTTTATACTATTTTTGGGACTAACATATTAATCTAGTGCCCAGTGCCAATTCCTGTTTGTTGCATGTTTTGTTTCACAGAATATCCATATCAAACGGAGTCCAAATGGGATAAAAAGTGACGGAGATTGTTTCTGGAATATGTATGAATTTTGGGAAGAAGAATCAACGCGAGACGATGCCCGAGGGGGCCACGAGGCAGGGGGGCGCGCCCGAGGGGGTCAGGCGCACCCTGGGCCCTCGTGGCCACCCCGTAAGGCGATTGGTGCCCTTATTTCGCCGCAAGAAAGCCAAAATCCAGATAGAGACCGTGTCCAAAATTCAGCCCAATCGGAGTTACAAATCTCCGGGAATATAAGAAACGGTGAAAGGCCAGAATCTGGAAGGCAGAGGAACGCAGAAACAGAGAGACAGAGAGACAGACCCAATCTCGGAGGTGCTCTCGTCCCTCCCATGCCATGGAGACCAAGGACCAGAGGGAGAACCCTTCTCCCACCTAGGGAGAAGGCCAAGGAAGAAGGAGAAGGAGGGGGGCTCTCCCGCCCTCGCTTTCGGTGGCGCCGGACTGCCATCGGGGCAACGATCGGGTGACGGCGAACTAAACCAACACCTCCGTCATCTTCACCAACATCTTCATCACCTTCCCCCATCTATCTACAGCGGTCCACCTCCCGCAACCCGCTATACCCTCTACTTGAACATGGTGCTTTATGCTTCATATTATTATCCAATGATGTGTTGCCATCCTATGATGTGTGAGTAGATTTTCATTGTCCTATCGGTAAATTGGTGAATTGCTATGATTGATTTAATTTGCTTGTGGTTATGTTGTTGTCCTTTGGTGCCCATCATATGAGCGTGCGCGTGGATCACACCATAGGGTTAGTTGTATGTTGATAGGACTATGTATTGGAGGGCAGGAGTGACAGAAGCTTCAACCTAGCATAGAAATTGATGCATCGGGATTGAAGGGGGGCCAATATTTCTTAATGCTATGGTTGGGTTTACCTTAATGAACGTTAGTAGTTGCGGATGCTTGCTAATAGTTCCAATTATAAGTGCATAGAATTCCAAGTCAGGGATGACATGCTAGAAGTGGCCTCTCCCACATAAAACTTGCTATCGGTCTAGTAAGGTAGTCAATTGCTTAGGGACAATTTCGCAACTCCTATCACCACTTTTCCACACTCGCTATATTAACTTTATTGCTTCTTTACCTAAACAACCCCTAGTTTTTATTTACATGCTCTTTATATTCTTGCAAACCTATCCCGTTACACCTACAAAGTACTTCTAGTTTCATACTTGTTCGAGGTAAAGCAAATGTCAAGCGTGAGTAGAGTTGTATCAGTGGTCGATAGAACTTGAGGGAATATGTGTTCTACCTTTAGCTCCTCGTTGGGTTCGACACTCTTACGTATCAAAAACTGTTGCGATCCCCTATACTTGTGGGTTATCATGCACTCTATCAAGAGTGTCCGCATATATGCGATTTAGGCTGCGAACTCCATCCATCAATACTTTTCGAAGTCGGCAACTGCCTACAATTGGGTTGTGCACCAGCGCGGCGGGGTACCTGTTCGGGGTCGACCTCGACTGGTCCTTGTGATCGAAAGTGATTGGCATGTCTATCCATCTTCCCCGATTAGACACCTACTAAACCAAATTGAGTTCTCATAGAGCTCGTTTGTCCTGGTTGTTGGACGTGAAGGTCTCTTAGATCATCATGACCTCGTGTTCCTCCGAGGACTATTCTGCGTGGCTGAGGGTGCCTACCAGGATGGCTAGTCCTCCTTTAGCCACCTGCCTCACCACCCAACAGTCTGGAAGGCTGTGAGGCCATCAAGGGTAGTCTCGGTGTGGCCCGATGTTTTCTTCTTCTTCCGAGGTCGCTGGACAGGTATATTTCGTTTGCGGGGCTCAGGTTGAGGTGCGGCTCCATCGCGTTGTGAGTTATGTTCATAGATCGATTTTGTGCTTTCCCTTGCCAGCCAAGAATCCTCAATGGTATATAATCTAGACACCAGATCGGATAATTCCCAAAGTGTTTGGACATAGCGATGAGCAAGGGCGTTCAAAACGCCTTTATCCTTGCATGCATGCTGGAAGGCTGTTATTATATCTGAGACCTGGTAGATTGGTATCTTCTTTCTGACTGACAAGAATCTAGCCCGGAGCTGTCTAATTGATTCGTCATTGAGTTGTTGCACGTAGGCCAGATCCCAAACATCTGGTGGGCCTAAGTTATCAGGGTGATACTCGATGTGGGAGGTGGGTGGGTGTTTTCCGATATCTAGGGCTCGCGGGTACGAAGACCTAACACCCATATCTCGTGTCAAGTCAGTGATCATCGGATCGTCGGGGCTGATTCGAGGATCAGTTTCGTCGGCTTCCACTAGTCAGCTGCCATCTGAGTCGCTTTCCATGAAGTACCTCAGCCCACATTCTTGAAAGAGGGCTCGGCGAGGACCAGGGAGGAGTCATGGGTCGCCACAGGCTCGTGAAGGAGGAAGGACATCTCCATGACAGAACGTCCGGGCATAGGGAACGCGCCCATGGGTTTGGAGTCATTAACTAGCGATCCCATCCATCCTTCTGTCTATCTCATAGCGGAACTCTCAATGAAAGCACCAGTGTCGGTGTGATAATCGGCATATATCGGGGTAGGGTATCCCGAGCTGTGGATCTTAGACAGATGGTAAAAGGAACAAAGGGACAATGTTTGACCCAGGTTCGGACCCTCTTGATGGAGGTAAAACCCTATGTCCTACTCTTGTTTATGTTGATGAAGGTGTATCAAGTACATAGTTGATCTACCTCGAGATCGTGAGATGTGTTCTGACTCTAGGGATAGGTGAATGATATTGCATTGATGTCCTCTCTATGGTTTAAACCCTCCGGTTTATATACATGCCAGGCAGGGTATCTAGGGTTACAAGGTCGGTATCATAGCGTGGAGGCGGCAGGAGAAAACTTGGAGTGTACGGCAAGCCTTGGGCAGATGTAGTCCTGATCATCCCCCATCGTGCAACTTCTCGAGTCCACCTTGAGAATAATGAAGGCCACTGGCCCATCCGAGGATCCCGGGCCGACTAGGTTAGCACCCCTAGTCCATGACACCGTCATAGTACTATTATGCATAAGAATAACATGGAATTGATACTTGAGCCATTATTGACGATTATGCTGGGTAGAGAACATGTTCTACTCGTGGTAGACTTCGTGCCATGCATGCCACCATCATAGCCTCCCCTAGAGGGTTACAACTCACAACAATTAAGGGTTTACCCCGTGGAAGTGGCCTCACTAAGGGTTCTCTGTGATCCCCGGACAATTGGGAAGGTTTGGAGCAATATGCTTTTACTGTCACCTTGAATTACCTCCCGTGGGGACCCCGACTCATAAGTCGTTATCCCCGAATGCACGTGTACAGTGATCCCAAAGATCAGTGCTCACTGAACACACAGAAGCTGAATAACAAGAGTCTTACACAAGTTATGACCGTTATGGTCAAGTTTTCATAAACTCGCAGCAGAAATCTTCAATGACAACGTGAACCCATGCCATCTGCCTTAACCCTATAGGCATTCTGACTGGGAAGCATCATAGCTCGCATGTTTGTCACCAAGGTACTCTTCATTATATGATGTTCTTTCATGCCTGGCCAATAAAATAACCAGTGGCAAGCCAATGAGTACTTTGAGTGTACTCGCAAGCAACCCATGTTTTGGAACAAGGTATGACAATGCATGATATAGCACTAAGTTGGAAAATTTTGCAGAAAGCTATTTTTGTGTGCAATGACATGTCCTAACACCCATGTTTTGGAACAAGGTATGACAATGCATGCATTCAGATATTCATGTGAATAGGTCATGGGTATCAACATAGACATAGTTTGATTCAATTCCAGCTTAATCAACATGTCAAGTCATTTGACTTGAATCAAATAGTTTTCTCAACACAACCACACACACACACACACCAGGTTTCATAAACAATGGACGTAGCCCAAGAGCGCTTATCCAATTGACCTTGATCATGGGCACAACTATTCAAATAGTTTGACACTCTGTAGAGGTTGCACACTTTACCCACAAGATTCGGGAAGCTTTCGTGTCATCCACGACCCGCGGTACCTCAAGTACCGGCGTAAGCACCCGACCTCTACCTTTCCCTAGACGCCACCAACATGGAGTCCACTCGATTGATATCAACCCTCGTTCCATAATCATGCTCACATGTTTAATCCTATGGAGCCATGTTCCCATATTCAACACATAGCACAAGCACGGGGGTACCAACTGTGTGTCCAGTGCCCTGTGAAAATAGTCATGGCTGCCTATCCAAGAACAACGCCGACCCGAGAGTAACCACAACACTCCCTTCACCAATAATGCATCCTCCATGCTAGCGCGGACTAGGTAATCAATAATGCCCTTTCCCATATAAGGGTAGAGTGGTTGCGCATGTAAGGTTGGAGTAACGGTCGCAACTTAAAACCAATCAATTTTCGAAAATAACACACTGACCTGCCTCGGTACACCACTTCAACATCAAGTGGTTACTTAGCTCAACATCTCCCTCGGGCAGTAGTGGCACCCGATGGGGTTTTCAAAAAGTCTTTGAGAATATTTTTGCCTCCATCACCATGCATACACTCGTCCCTTTTTGAGTTGCAACTACTTTAGCATCCTATCTACTCCCACCTGCATAACCCTCACAGGAAGGTAGGGTTATGCACAATGCAACACTGGTGTGCGTCGGTCCTAAACAAACGGTTTTTAACCCCTTTTCGCGATGGCGTCTGGAACTGTTGTCACAGCCCTAGCATTAGCTTTGCTTGTCATTGCATCATCATCTTGTAATCATGCTTAAATTTTAAAGAAATTGGAAATGAGGATGATCAAACCCTAGCACTTCCAAAGTGTTCTTATTAATTGTTTGATATTTTTGGCAAGGCTTTTGCACAACCAAAAATAATGAATATTTTTAGGAATATTTTGGGCACTGAATTAAAATCATTATTGTATTTGAATTTGGAGTTATATTCATAATATATAGAATATATTTCCAAATAACTTTGAATTAATTTATGTGCTCCTGGAAAAGTCCATGGAGAAACATAAAAATACTCACATGATGTTTTGGCACTTGTTTGATTTTGTTTGAATTCAAAACGTGGCAAAAGAAATAAAACAAAACAGAAAAACAGAAGAAATAGTAAAAGGACAGAAAGCCTACCTAACTTACCTGTGCAGCCCATCCAACCGGCCCAGCCCACCAGGGGCAGGGAGGTCTTCTTCCTCCCGCTAGTCGGACGCACAACGCGTGCCCGACGTGCGACGGCATGCACCGACCACCTCCTACTTGCCGCTAGCCGCTGGAGTCACCCGAGGGCGCCACAAGCACCACTAGAACCCCCTCACTCACTCCCTCGTCCCCATTCCCTCCCCCGGATCTCCCTCTCTCGCGACCGAGCGCACCATCGCCGCCGTCCAAAGCCACTGCAGCCACAGCCACCGCCTCGCCTCTCCGAGCTATCCCCGAGCTCCGCCACGACATCCTCGTCCTCTCCATTGAGTCACGTGGCACCAGGAGCTCCTCTTCATCCTCAACGCCGTCATCTTCAACCTCGGGATGCCGAGATCTCCACCGCTGTGCCTTCTGCTCCGAGCCTCCCCCGAGCCCACGTCGACGCCTCTGCAACCACCATAAGCTCCTGCTACCTCTTAAGCTTGCGTTGTATTCCCTCGAAGAGGAAAGGGAGATGCATCACAGTAGCGTAAGTATTTCCCTCAGTTTTTGAGAACCAAGGTATCAATCCAGTAGGAGACCACGCCCCAGTCCCTCGCACCTGCACAAAAAAATAAGAACTTCGCAGCATCGGTGATAAGGGGTTGTCAATCCCTTTACGATGACTTACGAGAGTGAGATCTGATAGAGATGATAGTTATATTTTTGGTATTTTAAGTTTAATAAAACAGCAAATAAAAGCGGTAAAAGTAAAGTAGATGTAGATTGATATGTTGAGAATAGACCCGGGGGCCATAGTGTTCTCTAGTGGCTTCTCTCATGATAGCGATATTCTACGGCGGGTAAACAAATTACTGTCGAGCAATTGATAGAAAAGCGAATAATTATGAGACTATATAGGCATGATCATTGTATATAGGCATCACGTCCGAGAAAAGTAGACTCACTCCTGCCTACATCTACTACTATTACTCCACACATCGACCGCTATCCAGCATGCATCTAGTGTATTGAGTTCATACGAACAGAGTAACGCCTTAAGCAAGATGACATGATGTAGAGGGGTAAACTCAAGAAATATGATACGTGCCTTGGTGCCCTACTGTCACTGGGAAATGACACCGCTAGATTGAACCCAAAGCCAAGCACTTCTCCCATTGCAAGAACTATAGATCTAGTAGGCTAAACCAAACAAATAATTCGAAGAGACTTGCAAGGATATTATGAGCACACATAAATAGTTCAGAGAAGAACCAAATATCTTTCATAGATAACCTTGATCATAAACTCACAATTCATCGGATCTCGACAAACACACCGCAAAAAGAGATTACATCGAATAGATCTCCTCGAAGACCGAGGAGAACTTTGTATTGAGATCCGGAGAGAGAGAAGAAGCCATCTAGATACTAGCTATGGACCCGAAGGTATGTGGTAAACTACTCACAACTCATGGTGATGGAAATGATGATGATGATGAAGGCCTCCGTGATGGATCTCCCTCCCGGAACAGGCTCCAAGATGGGATTTCCACGGGAACAGAAGCTACGGCGGTGGAATTAGGGTGTTCTCTCTGCGTATGGAGTTTCTGGGGTACGTAGCTATATATAGGAAGAAGGAGCGCACCGAGGGCCGTGTGGGCCAGCCATGAGGCAGGGGCGCGCCCTGGGAAGGGGGGCGCGCCCCCCACCCTCGAGGGCTGGCCCCTTGCCCCCTGACTTGGTCCTGATATTTCCCGAGCATGATTTCCTCCAAAAATATCTCTCGCGAAGGTTTCATTCCGTTTGGACTCCGTTTGATATTCCTTTTCTGCAAAACCCTGAAATAGGCAAAAAACAGGAATCTGGATTGGGCCTTTGGGTTAGTAGGTTAGTCCCAAAAATGATATAAAGGGAATGATAAAGCCAATTAAACATCCAAGACTTCATAAATACTAGCATGGAACAATCAAAAATTATAGATACGTTGGAGACGTATCAAGCATCCCCAAGCTTAATTCCTGCTCGTCCTCGTGTAGGTAAATGATAAAGAAAGAATTTTTTATGTGGAATGCTAACCAATATAGTTTATCAATGTAATTCACTTAATTGTGGCATGAATGTTTAGATCTGAAAGATTCAAGATAAAAGTCTATATTGACATAAGAAATAACAATACTTCAAGCAATACTAGCAAAGCAATCATGTCTTCTCAAAATACTATGGCTAAAGAAAGTTATCCCTACAAAATCATATAGTGTTGGCTATGCTCCCTTGTTATCACACTAAATATTCATAATATGCACAACCCCGATTTCAGCCAAGCATTTGTTTTCATGCTCTATCTTTTCAAACCTTTTAACTTTCACGCAATACATGAGCTTGAGCCATGGACATAGCACTATGGGTGGAATAGAGGTGGTTGTGGAGAAGACAAAAGAGGGAGATAGTCTCACATCGACTAGGCTTATCAACGGGATATGGAGATGCCCATCAATAGACATCAATGTGAGTGAGTCGGGATTGCCATGCAACGGATGCACTAGAGCTAAATATGAATGACAGCTCAACAAAAGAAACTAGTGGGTGTGCATCCAACTTGCTGGCTCACGAAGACCTAGGGCATTTCAGGAAGCCCATCATTGGAATATACAAGCCAAGTTCTATAATGAAAATTCCCACTAGTATATGAAAGTGACTAAGCATGAGACTCTCTACAATGAAGAACATGGTGCTACTTTGAAGCACAAGTGTGGAAAAAGATAGTAGCAATTGTCCCTTTTTATTTTCCTTTTTTTTTCTTTTTTTCCTTTTTTCTCTTTTTTCGGCCTTTCTTTTTTTTCGGCCTTTCTTTTTTTTCTTTTTATTTTTTGCGGAGGGGCTTTATAGATTCAGCCTTTCCTCCCATGGGACAATGCTCTAAAAATGATGATTATCACACTTTCATTACATCACAATATTACAACTCGATACTACAACAACAAAGTATGACTCTATGTGAATGCCTTCGGCGGTGTACCGGTATGTGCAATGAAACAAGAGTGACATGTATAAAAATTATGCACAGTGGCCTTGCCACAAATACGATGTCAGCTACATGATCATGCAATGGCAATATGACAATATGATGCGTGTCATATAAACAGAACGGTGGAAAGTTGCATGGCAATATATCTCGGAATGGCTATGGAAATTCCATGATAGGTAGGTATGGTGGCTGTTTTGAGGAAGGACATATAGTGGTTTATGGCACCGGCGAAAGTTGCGCGGTACAAGAGAGGCTAGCAATGGTGGAAGGGTGAGAGTGTGTATAATCCATGGACTCAACATTAGTCATAAGAACTCATATACTTATTGCAAAAATCTACGAGTCATCAAAACAAAGCAATCAACGCATGCCCCTAGGGGGGAGGTTGGTAGGAGTTAACCATCGCGCGCCCCCAACCTCCACACAAAGGTTGACACTCTACAAATACCTCATGCTTTAACTTAGTCACACAACGGTTCACCATACGTGCATGCTACGGGAATCACTAACCTTAACACAAGTATTTCTCCATTTCATGATAACTCCACTAGCATGACTCTAATATCACTATCCTCAGGTCTCAAAACAATTATCAAGCATCCAACATCTCTTTCTATTCAATGCACTTGATGTGATTTTTTTACTACATTGACATTGGATGTTTATCATGTGAAGACTAGTTTCTTTAGCCTAAACATTTTACCATGCTGTTTTAATAGACTCTCAAAAGTATCTAAGTGAAGCATGAGAGTTCAACAATTTCTACAAAATATTACCACCACCATGCTCTAAAAGATATAAGTGAAGCACTAGAGCAAAAACTATTCAACTCAAAAGATATAAGTGAAGCACATAGAGTGTTCTAACAATTTCTAGACCATATTTAACTCTCTCAAATAGGTGTGTCCAGAAAGGATGATTGTGGCAAACTAACAAGCAAAGACTCAAATTATACAAGATGCTCCAAGCAAAACACATAACATGTTGCGAATAAAAATATAGCTCCAAGTATAGTTACCGATGGATGAAGACGAAAGAGGGGATGCCTTCCACGGGCATCCCCAAGCTTAGGCTTTTTGATTATCTTGAATTTACTTGGGGTGCCATGGGCATCCCCAAGCTTAGGCCTTTGCTACTTCTTGTTCCATAGTCCATCAAAGCAATACTCAAAACTTGAAAACTTCACAACACAAAACTTAGACGAAAATTCTCGTGAGCTCCGTTAGTAAGAGAAAGCAAACCACCACTCAAAGGTACAGCAAGGAATTAATTCTTTGTTTTTATTGGTGTTAAACCTACTGTACTCCAAGTTCTCTATGGTTCATATCCTCCAATATTACTCATAGATGCATCGGAATAAGCAAACAACACACGAAAAACAGAATCTATCAAAGACAGAATAGTATGTAGTAATCTGCAGGGTTCGTCTACTTCTGGAACTCAAAAAAATTCAAACCAAATTGGTAAATTTGCGCAATTTGTCTACCAATCAGCATAAAAAAGAATCAACTAAAAAGCACGCTCCTGTAAAAATCTGAAGACTAATTTAGCGAGCGCTAACGATTCTGTTTTTCATAGCAAGATCATATAAACTTCACACAAGTCTTACCAAAGGTTCTACTTGGCACAAACACTAAACAAAACATGAAAACACATCTAATAAGAGGCTAGAAGCAATATTTATTCCCTAACAGCAACAAAAACAAAAAACATAAAATTGGGTTGCCTCCCAACAGGCGCCATCATTCAACAAAAGTCATGACCACATGATCAAATTCAACAAAATAGCTATAACATAACATATTCTCAACACGATCCACATGCATGCAAAGTTGACACTCTTCCAAAATAGTGGGATTAATATTAACTAAAGTCATGACCTCTCCAAACCCACTTTTATCAAAAGTTTCATACGATTGAACATTCTCCAAGTATGTGGGATCTAAAGTTGACACTCTTCCAAACCCACTTTCAATATTAATGCCAACATTATTATCGATCTTATATTCATCATGGGGATTAAATTATTTTTCAAGATCATAAGAAGCATCACCCCAATCATGATCATTGCAACAAGTAGTGGACATAGCAATACTAGCATCCCCAAGCTTAGGGTTTTGCGTATCATTAGCACAATTGACATTAATTGAATTTATAATAACATCATTGCAATCATGCTTTTTACTCAAGGAGCTATCGTGAATCAATTTTGTTTTTCTTTCAATACTTCGTCACAATTTTCTGATTCACAAATTTCAAGCAAAACAACATAAAGATAATCTAGTGCAGTCAACTCACTAGCAATAGGTTCAACATAATTGGATCTCTTAAAGAGATTAGAAAGTGGATGAGGATCCATACTTTAGCAAGTGAAGATGCAAGCTAATTGAGGGCACATAGCACACAAGCAGACAAGAAGCAAGCGAACGATAAACACACGGCGGGAGAAGGGCAAATAAAACGGCAAGGGTGAACTGGGGGAGAGGAAAAACGAGAGGCAAAAAATGTAATGCAAAGGATAAGGGTTTGTGATAGGTAGTCAATATATGAATTTTGCGTATGCCTCCCCGGCAACGGCTACATAAATTGGCTAGTTGACGGGATGGCAAATATTGACTTGACTTGGCGTGAGTCTCCCTGACAACGGCACCAAAAATTCTTCTTGCGACCTCTTGAGCTTTCGTTGTATTCCCTCGAAGAGGAAAGGGAGATGTAGCACAGTAGCGTAAGTATTTCCCTTAGTTTTTGAGAACCAAGGTATCAATCCAGTAGGAGACCACGCGCCAGTCCCTCGCACCTGTACAAACAAATAAGAACTTCACAGGCAATGTGATAAGGGGTTGTCAATCCCTTTACGGTCACTTACGAGAGTGAGATCTGATAGAGATGATAGTTATATTTTTGGTATTTTAAGTTTAATAAAACAACAAATAAAAGCGGTAAAAGTAAAGTAGATGTAGATTGATATGTTGAGAATAGACCTGGGGCCATAGTGTTCTCTAGAGGCTTATCTCATGATAGCGATATTCTACGTTGGGTAAACAAATTACTGTCGAGCAATTGATAGAAAAGCGAATAATTATGAGACTATCTAGGCATGATCATTGTATATAGGCATCACGTCCGAGACAAGTAGACCAACTCCTGCCACCATCTACTACTATTACTCCACACATCGACCGCTATCCAGCATGCATCTAGTGTATTGAGTTCATACGAACAGAGTAACGCCTTAAGCAAGATGACATGATGTAGAGGGATAAACTCAAGCAATATGATGAAAACCCCATATTTGTATCCTCGATGGCAACAATACAATACGTGCCTTGCTGCCCCTATTGTCACTGGGAAAGGACACTGCAAGATTGAACCCAAAGCCAAGCACTTCTCCCATTGCAAGAACTATAGATCTAGTAGGCCAAACCAAACCAATAATTTGAAGAGACTTGCAAGGATATTATGAGCACACATAAAAAGTTCAGAGAAGAACCAAATATCTTTCATAGATAAGCTTGATCATAAACTCATAATTCATCGGATCTCGACAAACACACCGCAAAAAGAGATTACATCGAATAGATCTCCTCGAAGACCGAGGTGAAATTTGTATTGAGATCCGGAGAGAGAGAAGAAGCCATCTAGATACTAGCTATGGACCCGAAGATATGTGGTAAACTACTCACAACTCATGGTGAGGGCAATGATGATGATGATGAAGGCCTTCGTGATGGAACTCCCTCCCAGAACAGGCTCCAAGATGGGATCTCCACAGGAACAGAAGCTACGGCGGTGGAATTAGGGTTTTCTCTCTACGTATGGAGTTCCTCGGGTACGTAGGTATATATAGTAAGAAGGAGGGCACCGGGGGCCGTGTGGGCCAGCCTCGAGTCAGGGGGCGTGCCCTGGGAAGGGGGGCGCCCCCCACCCTCAAGGGCTGGCCCCTTGCCCCCTAACTTGGTCCTGATGTTTCTCGAGCGTAATTTCCTCCAAAAATATCTCTCACGAAGGTTTCATTCCGTTTGGACTCCGTTTGATATTCCTTTTCTGCAAAACCCTGAAATAGGAAAAAAAACATCAATCTAGACTGGGCCTTTGGGTTAGTAGGTTAGTCCCAAAAATGATATAAAAGTGAATGATAAAGCCCATTAAACATCCAAGACTTCATAAATAATAGCATGGAACAATAAAAAATTATAGATACGTTGGAGACGTATCAGCTCCCGCATCGGACCACCCTCTCCCCAAGCTCGATTACGCCTTCTAGACGTACCAGCCGCCATACCAGAGCACTGCCGTCTACCATGGTCGTTGCTCTGGCAGCCATCGTGCATATCCGCTCGAGCTTGTTCCTCCAACATGCTCCTGGAACAACAACGAGTCCAATGCAGCCCCTAGCTAGCTCTCGCGTGCACTGAAGCCACGCGCCCGCACATGCCTGAACTCTGCCGCCGCCTTTGAGCTCGCCGCCATCGACTTAGTCCATCTCCGGCAAAACTAACAACATCGTTAGAGGCGCTGCACTTCCAGCTTCTGAACAAGACCCCCCACGCATCGTTTGGTCGCCGGAGGAGGTTTTCCGACGACCTCCAGCACGGCTGGCCTCGCCGGCGGCCGTAACTCCGGCTAAACACCGGTTAGGTGCTAACCAATGACCCCCTAGGTCAATGACAGGTGGGCCAGAGCCCTACTAATTTCTAATTAGTGCTAACTAAAAATAGACACAATAAAGCCTCTATTAATCATAGACACAATAAGATTGCTATGCTGTTGAACAAGGATCAAGTTGAAGTAACAGATCGTGATGGAAATGCTGCAATCCTCTCGGGGGATTTTAAAAATAGATTGGGACAATCTAATGGACACTCAATGCTCTTTGGCCTCAATGTTCTTTATGAAAACACGGTGGACCCCCAAATCTTCATTGATCTGGAAAAACCATTTTCTCAAGAAGAAGTTGAAGATGTGGGTAAAAACCTGCCTGCAGATAAATCACCAGGGCCATATGGATTCAATAATGAGTTTATCAAAAGTTGTTGGGATATTATTAAGGCTGATGTCTTTGAGCTTATAATGGCATTCCATGCTGGGAATGTAAATCTTGAGATCATTAACTCCTCTTTCATCACTCTAGTGCCAAAAAAAGAGGTGCCACTTTCCCCAAATGACTTCAGGCCAATTTCCTTGCTAGATGGAGTAGTGAAAATCATTACAAAATTGCTGGCCAATAGATTACAAAGAGTTATTCTGCAAATGGTGCATATTAATCAATATGGCTTCCTCAAAGATAGAGTGATCCAGGATTGCCTAGGATGGGCATATGAGTACATTCACCAGTGTCATAAGTCTAGGGAAAAAATCCTAGTAATTAAATTGGATTTTGAGAAGGCTTTTGATACAATTGAGCATGCTGCAATTATTGATATTTTTTGAGCTAAAGGTTTTGGAGAGAAATGGATTTCACGGATGAAAGCTCTGTTCACAACTGCATCATCTTCTGTATTACTGAATGGTGTACCTGCGAAAATAATTTACATAAAAAGAGGAGTAAGACAAGGAGACCCTTACTTTCCTTTAATTTTTGTGTTGGCTGCTGATCTGTTACAATCCATTCTTAACAAAGCCAAGAGGTTAAACCTGATCACTGCTCCACTTCAAGTCAACTCCTGCCCTCACTTCCCAATTGTGCAATATGCAGATGACACTCTGGTGGTTATGCAAGCTGATTCTAGGCAGTTGTTCTGTTTAAAGGCACTTCTCAATACTTTTGCTACTGCAACTGAGATCAAAGTGAATTATGGGAAGTCAATCATGGTACCTTTGAATATTTATGATGACATGGTTGAAATTTATACAAACACCCTGCGGTGTGCTAGAGGACAATTCCCCTTTACTTACCTTGGTCTGCCGTTGGGAATATACAAACTAACTGTTGAGCAATGCCTCCCCCAAGTTAACAGGATTGCCAAAAGATTGGCTGGTATCTCTATCTTCATGACCCAAGCTGGAAAATTACTACTGGTCAAGTCAGTGATGACCTCATTATCACTTTTCTTCATGTGCTGTCTGGACATACCTGTTACAATAAAAAACAGATCAGCAAGTATTTGAGACACTGCCTTTGGAGAGGCCCTAATATGGAGGACAAAAGACCTGCTTTGGTTGCATGGCACACAGTGTGTAGACCCAAGGACCGGGGGGATTAGGAGTTCTAGATATCTTTACACACAACAAAACCTTGCTCATGAAGAACCTTCACAAATTCTTCATCAGACATGATATTCCTTGGGTCAACCTCATCTGGGAAACATACTATAGTGATGGCAAATTACCAGGGGGCAACATGATATGATCATTCTGGTGGAAGTCCAACTTAGCTCTCATTAACCAGTACAAAGCTATTGCTAGATGTAATGTGGGAGATGGTGACAGTGCATTCTTTTGGGATGATCTATGGAACCAAGCAAGACTTAAACACCAATTCCCTCACCTATTCTCCTTTGTCAGAAACCCTCAACTAAATGTTCAACAAGTGTTGCAGACTGAGTACTTGCAGGATCTCTTCTTTATCCCTCTGACAACTAAGGCATATGAGGAATTCTTACAAATGGAAGACATTTGCATTTCCATGAGACAATCTGAGTATTTGGACACATTTGACACATGGAGCTACATTTGGGGGACTGAACACTATTCTTCCATCAAAGCATATAAAGTCTTAATTGGACACAAGCAGACCCCTCCACATTTCAATTGGATCTGGCAGAGTTCCTGTTAGCCAAAGCATAAAGTTTTCTTCTGGCAACTTCTCCATGATCGAGTCAACACAAGAAATTTACTTAGAAGAATGAATTTTGTGTTGGAGGCTTATAACTGTGCTGTTGGAGGTTGTCAACAAGAAGAAACATTGCATCATCTCTTTTGGGGTTGCCAATTTGTTCAACAATGCTGGGATTTCATATGTCCAACAAGGACCCCAAACTTGTATGTGTTAGAAGCGTTCCAAGATCTTAAAGACAAACTAAGGTACCCATTTTACATGGAGATCATCATTCTAGGAGCATGGGCCATTTGGATAACCAGAAACAATAAGATTTTTGAAAACATTGCACCTTCATTTCAAGGCTGGAAGTTCATTTTTCTGGAGGAACTAAAGCTTCTAAAGTTTAGAATGAGGAAGAAGCATGAGAGGCAATTTTCTCCTTGGCTTGAAGGCCTTTTGTAATTTCTATGTATGTAGGCTGGTAGGCTGTTTGTTTTTCTTTCTTTTCTTTCCTTGCTCCTAGGTTTTAGTTTCTTTTTGTTCTTAGGGCTTACCTCATGCCTTTTCAGACTTCTTGTTACTTTGCTCTCTTAATTTATAAAAATTGCAGTGGGGTCTTACCCTACTGTTTATAGTCAAAATTAGTTAACCACTGACTCGCTGACTAGTGGGCCATGGCCCCACAGATAGTTTAATTAGTATTAACTTGAAGTTAACTAACTGTGTTAATTAGTTGTCTCACTGACGTGTGGGTCCCAGCCGTCAGGTTTGACCTGGGCTGGCGCCCTTGACTTTATGACATCATGCTGACCCCGTGATGACGCAGTAATGCTTTTCTGGGTTTTAAATAAATCTAATTGATTTATTTAATTTCAGAAAACGCCATAACCTTCTAAAAATCATCGAAATTCAACAGTAACTCCAAATGAAATAATTTATATATGAAAAATTATCAGAAAAATATGAGGAATATGTTTATGGCCTTTCCTGAATGTTTGAACAACTTATACTCACTGAATTGTACAAATCAATTAAAGGGCATTTGTAATGCTTCTTTTGGAGTTTGAATTTGAATCTTTGATTCAAACGAACTTCAACCAACATGGTAGCTTTTTTGCATTAGGTCAATCAACAGCATATTGCCATGTCATGATCATGCATCATACTGTTGCATTGCATTGATTGTGTTCTTTCTCTGTTGCTGGTGTTTGTCCCCTCTCAGTAGATGATGTTCCGACGATGTGATCGATGACACTGATGAAGACACAACACTATCTTCAGAAGTGTTAGGCAAGCAACCCCCCCATTGAGCATCCCGATAAAATCCCACTCTCTCGCTCTTGCTCTCCTTTACTGCATTAGGACAATAACGATTGAACTGCTTTTTGCTACGGTAGCTGAACCCCTTTCCTTTGCATGGCCTGTCATTGGCACAGTAAATAGCTGAAACACACTAGCATGAGTAGGAGTTGTTTGAGCCATGTTGTGCCTACTCATCTATGCTTGCATGTTATGCCTCCTATTGCTTAGTGTTGTGTCAGGTCTGATTCATCGGGGATGAATTGGAACGTGGTCATCATGTCCCACTATTAAGAGCTAAGTGTGTGAACATGATTTGGTAAAGGTAGCGGTGAGAGGCCATGTAGGAGTACATGGTGGGTTGTCTCATTGAAACTGTCCTCAGGAACTGGGTTCTGTGTTTGTGATCCATGAACAACTACTACCACGCGTTGGGCCCGAAACCAATGGACCCTCTTGACTTATTAACCGCCCATGTCCTCTGTCCGGGAGTTGCAAGTACTTTCTGGTGTTTGTAGTATGCTGGAGGCCATGTGCAGCGCTGACCCGAGGAGTGGGCTGTGATGCGGTAGGCATGTGGCATGGTGTATCGGAACGCCCGTTTGTTCCTCGGGAACCCTGTACACATCGTTCGAGACCGTATGTGGAAACCTCGGCCGGACTCCCTGCGGAAGGAACCTAAATAGGCAATAAAACTGGACTAGGGACTTGTGTGGTTAGTCAGGTCGTGGTTGACACCCTCGCCAGGCTTCCGCTTGAAGGTTGCCGAGATACATAACGTGTACATGGCGGTAAGTGGCGAGAGCGTGTGCGAAGAAGTGGGTTAACATCATCTATTCGAATAGTCGCGTCGGCATTAAAGGACTTCTGGGTTGCCTGTGCAGTTTATAGACAAGTGAAAGTGGATACTCTAAAATGCGCAAGGTAAGTGTGAGTACTATGGATGGCCTTCTCGCAGGGAGACGGGAGCGGATCCATAGTGGTGTATTGATATGGTAAATATGTGGACTCATGTGCGGCACCTCAAAAGAGTTACTTGCAGTCATAGTATAGGTTTGCCACTAAGTCAAAGTTGGCTTGCTGCAGTTAAACTCCACCACCCCCTTTGTTGATACTGTTTCATATGTAGATAGTTCTGATGTACGTCTTGCTGGATACATTTGTACTCGCGTTTTCTTAATTTATGTTTTTGCAGAGAGACTTCAGTCTCACTAGTAGTTCCGCGTGGACTTCGACGTTTAGCTTGTAACCTCAGATACGAGCTTGTACCTTGGCATGGTCTTGTAGATAGTCAGGCTTCTCAGCCTTTTTCATTTGTAGTTGTCTGTACTCAGACATGTTATGCTTCCGTTGCTTGTATGCTCTGTATGTTGGGTCAGGAGACCAATGTTTCTAATATCTGGCAACTTGGAGCCTAATGAATAAATACTTTGATTCATAGAGTTTTGTTGTGATGCCATGTTGTATTTGCACATATCGAGCATATTGTGTGTATGTTATTGAAATGCTTGGTATGTGTGGGATCCGACACCTGGTTGTTTACCCTTGGTAGCCTATCTTAAGGGGAAATGCCTCCTAGTGCTTCCATTAAGCCTGGGTAGCTTGCTACTGCTCTGGAACACATGGATTGACCGGCATGTGTCCTTCCTTGCTCCTGTGTCTGTCCCCTATGGGGAAATGTCACATAGTGTATACCGAAGTCCTGTTAGGTTGCTATAGCCTGGCAACACTCGGTGCTGACCGACACGTGCATTGTTGGGTCATGTATGTTTGTCCCTATAATTTAGCGCCACATTTGGTTTATAACTAGTCATGTCAGCCCGGGTTCTCTGTCATATGGATGCTACCGACACTATCATATAGGTGAGTCAAAATGCGCAAATGGTCCCGGGACAGGTAAGGTGGCACCCGTGGGGGTACCGTGCGTGAGGTCGTAAAGTGATATGATGTGTTACATGCTAGATCAGTGTGACTTAGGATCAGGGTCCCGACAGCTTTGGTATCAGAGCCTGACTGCCTGTAGGATTACCAAGCCAAACTGGTCGAAGTCGTGTCTAGAAATTCTTTAGCTATATAAGGGAATTGGTTGTGGAAGGGAACGTAAGGCTCTTTTTACTTCTTTACCCTATGCCCTTCTGATCCGAGTCACCTTCTTCTTTTCCACGGGGATTAAGAACTAGGCTTCTCATCAACTTATCAGGATCATGTTAATGGTGCATTCAACTCTCAATTCAGTTTCAAGTACTTCGGTTGGTTAAACAGTTGGTTTCAAAACCTTGTTATTGTGATGTTGTGTGGTTATGCCACCATTTTGCAGGATCTCTTAAATCTTTTGAGCAGTTACCGCCGTCATGCTGTCCGAGTCATCCTAGGTTTCTAAACGATATGATGCAATTGCAAATCCATCCTTTCCATTCCGGATATCCTTTTGGGCCAGACTAATCACACTAATCGGTGTGTTGAGGTACTCCGTTGCCTCGACATATTGGTTGAAGCCATGAGGAAACTAGGACATCATAGATAGCCACCTAGTAAAACAACCCTGTGTTGTGTTCTGAGTGTGATGATTCTGGCCATTATTCTCGAAAGCATCCCGTGATGCCATTTATTAGGAGGTATTCTACTTCTGGGTTCTTGAACCCGATATTCACCCTACTTACTTCATGTTGATAGTGTTTCTCGTTCCTTCAGGATATTAGTAACCTTTGTAATAGTCCTCGAGGTTCGTTGTATTTCCTTCTTCCAAATATCATGAACTGCATATGGCAGAAGTTCTTTTGAACCAAAAGATCGCAACCAAAGTGCTCTTGATGAGTTCTCCGTTATATTGTGAATCTGCCAGTTCTACCATTCCGCATGGGTTATCCGGAAGAAATGTTGAGCTTTACTCGACATACTAATCTATGCATCCACAACTCAGAAAGATAAGGTTCCTTTGAGTTGTCCCTCTTTAGTTGTATTGCGGCCTTCGTCCATCAGTTGATAGTCATGGGTGTCTGTGCATTCATGTTCATCGATGCCTGTTACTCTTGTGGTCCGTCAAGCCATTCTATTTCAAGATGACTAGGAGAAACAAACTCGAGTACCTCATCCATTTCTAGGATTGGGTCAAACTAGTTGTTATCCGTAGATCAAAATGACAATCCAGCTTTTGCTCTGCTCTACCTTGGAGTGTTACCCTCTTTTATGTCAAGAATGTCATGGGAGTTGCACCACCTCCCATGAACTCTTGATACAGTGATACTTCTCACCATCATCGTTCATTCCTTCGTCTCTGTGTTATTGTAACCGGAATACTGGCAAGTGAATCGTGATGTGTGAAACTAATACTCCTAGCAACTCCGTTGTTTGGTAGTTAATGGACGATAATCTCATTCTTAGTGTGCTGGTTATTGAATTGACATTCTAAGATTGATCGTGCTACCTAGTCCATTTTTCTGGTGCACTCTTTGATCAACGAGTTAGGGTTTTGTCAATCCTTCGCTCTTTCGATCATATCTTCTTGCCCTGAAAAGCAAGATTGTTCTCGATCTTAGCAACATATCAGTGGTTCATGTTTTCTGAATATCTTCTCAGAAGTATCACCAGGTTGTTCCCTGACCATTATATTGAGCTCGTGATCAAGTTGGTTTTCTTATAAACCACCCCTTCTCCAAGAATCTGTGTTGGATACCCTGAGCTAGTTGGTTAAGCTAAACAGCAACTTGGAGAGTTAGGAGATTAAAGCTTGATCTAATTTAGTTCATTTAAAAGGGATATCTTTCTGTTTGTGTGTGTGTTGAAGAAAGATGATGTCTTCATCGATTGATCTCGTGACCAGTTGTTGGATCTATTGTCTTGTGCAAACTTTGATTTGAGTGTGGGCTATCCTCAAATCAAATTAGAACCAACGATGTTTGTAATGTTGTCTTACTCGTGGTTGATCCCTCGAGCATACACCGTTACATCTTTTGGTTTGACCAATGCTATCACTTTGTTCACATTGTCATGAGATTCCATCTATATGGAAAACTGGATGAATTATTGTTGAGCCCGTCGACAACATCCTTATCTTCTCCATGATTTTGTTGGACATTAAGCTAGTGTTGGATACTTTGTATGCGTTGCCTTCGTGTCCTGTTCATGAGGTATATGTTTGGATGAGAGAAGTGACTTCCCCTAATTCATGTGTAACTGATGTAAGTTGCCACCGTGAATTTGAGAAAGTTTGTTTTGCTTCCTTTGGAATCATCCCAAGTCAGTCATGCATATGTGCGAAGTATTCTATGGTCCAGAGACTTGCAACCTTCATTCCATATGTATTCCCTAGCACACCATGCCACTAATTGATTTGTTCAAGGAAAATGAGTTTGTTGTGCTAATACTAGTTCATTCACAAGATTTTGTTATCCTCCATGATTGTTCCCCACCAGAACTCAATAGTGTTTTGTTTTAAGACTACCATGTGGCCATGCTAGTCTGGGACAACGTGTTCACAAGTATGTAGCAGAACCAGCTCATGTTTTGGAGCTTGCTATCGTAGTTCATTTCCCGAGAATCTCGCAACGTCATCTCGTCGGTTTGTGTTGCAAACTTTCTTTTCAGACATGCGGAGTCTGAAGTATCCTATCACCAATCGGATCTGAATCTCAGGCAGATATGATGGTTGGAACATTCCCAACATTTGCATTTTGTACCTAGCTCACACCGCCATTGTGCCAAATTTCCATGGACCGCCCTTCTCAGTAATTGCTGTTCAGGATTATCTTCAAAAGTGGACTTACCATGGGTCCCATCCATTTTCGGTAATAAGAAAAATCACTCATTGCATTGTCTTCAACAAGGTAGTCCACATCATCCATTCTAGCCTAAGTATGCCATTCTTTCGAACTCCTTCAAATGATCTATCGTGATTTGCCTTAGGCTGGTTTAGACAGTTTCAATGATATTTGTATCAAAAGTAATTCTTTTTGCCACTTAAAGGAATAATCCTATGAGTCACCTTCTCTAAGGTGACCCGTTTGGTGACATTGTTCACCATCTTCTTTAAGTGGGAAATTGTTGCCTACCAAACTGAACCTCTGTCATCTATTTCTTCCATCCCTCTCGATGTGTGTTTTGTGTCTCGGCTCAAGAGATGTTTCAACGTCTCACTCCATGAGTTGATCTTGAGTCGCTCGATCTTTGAGAAGATCGATTCCGGTAGAGTTTCTTCTGTCGTCACTATGTTGGACAAAGATCTCGAAAGCAAGGATGTGAAGATCAAGATGATGCAAGCAATCAGTCTTCTTATGAAGTGCAGTTGGATCATGAAGTCTGTGTCAGTTCCATGTCCCTTCTATCTTCTTACCTCACGTCTTGAATCTCGGGACGAGATTCTTGTTTTGTGGGGGTGAGTTGTCACAGCCCTAGCATTAGCTTTGCTTGTCATTGCTTCATCATCTTGTAATCATTCTTAAATTCCAAAGAAATTGGAAATGGAGATGGTCAAACCCTAGCTATTCAAAATTCGAAAAGGTCCAGTTAAAAAAATTGCATTCAATGTTTCCAAAGTGTTCTTATTAATTGTGTGATATTTTTGGCAAGGCTTTTTCACCAAACCAAAAATAATGAACATTTTTAGGAATATTTTGGGCACTGAATTTAAATCATTATTGTATTTGAATTTGGAGTTATATTCATAATATATAGAATATATTTCCAATTAACTTTGAATTAATTTATGTGCTACAGGAAAAGTCCATGGAGAAACATAAAAATACTTAGAGGGTGTTTTGGCACTTGTTTGATTTTGTATGAATTCAAACAGTGGCAAAAGAAATAAAACAAAACAAAAAAAACAGAAGAAAAAGTAAAAGGACAGAAAGCCTACCTAACTTACCTGTGCACCAGGGGTAGGGAGGTCTTATTCCTCCCGCCAGTCGGACGCACAGTGCGTGCCCGACGCGCTCCGGCACACGCCGGCCACCTCCTGCTTGCCGCTAGCCGCTGGAGTCACCCGAGGGCGCCACGCACACCACTGGAACCCCCTCTCTCACTCCCTTGTCCCCATTCGCTTCCCCGGATCTCCCTCTCTCACGATCGAGCGCGCCGTCGCCGCCGTCCAAAGCCACCGCGGCCACGGCCACCGCCTCGCCTCTCCGAGCTATCCCCAAGCTCCGCCACAACGTCCTCGTCCTCTCCACCAAGTCACACGGCGCCAGGAGCCCCTCTTCATCCTCACTGCCGTCGTCTTCAACCTCAGGATGCCGAGATCACCACCGCCGTGCCTTCTGCTCCGAGCCTCCCACGAACCCACGTCGACGCATCTGCAACCACAGTAAGCTCCCGCATCCCAACCCCCTCTCCCCGAGCTCGATTATGCCCTCTAGCCGTGCCAGCCTCCGTACCCGAGTGCCACCGTTTGCCATGGTCGTTGCTCTCGTAGACACCGTGCATCTCTGCTCGAGCTTGTGCTTCCAGCGTGCTCCTAGAACAACGACGAGTCCAACGCAGTCCCTAGCTAGCTTTCCCGTGCACTGAAGCCACGCGCCCGCACATGCCCGAACTCCAGCCGACGCCTTTGAGCTCGCCGCCGCCGACTTAGGCCATCTACGGCGAAACTAACAACATCGTTAGAGGCGCCAGACTTCCATCTTTTGAACAAGACACACCGCGCGTCGTTTGGTCGCCGGAGGAGGTTTTCTGACGACCTCTACCGCGGCTGGCCTCGCCGGCGGCCTTAACTCCGGCTAAACACTGGTTAGGCGCTAACCAATGACCCCTGGGTCAATGACAGGTGGGCCCACAGCCCTGTAAATTTCCTATTAGTGCTAACTAACAATTAGTTAACCACTGACTCGTTGACTAGTGGGCCCTAGCCCCACTGGCAGTTTAGTTAGTATTAACTTAAAGCTAACTAACCATGTTAGTTCGTTGTGTCACTGACGTGTGGGTCCCAGCCGTCAGGTTTGACCTGGGCTGGTGCCTTTGACTTGCTGACATCATGATGACCCCGTGATGATGAAGTAATGCTTTTCTGGATTTTAAATAAATCTAATTGATTTATTTAATTTCGGAAAATGCCCTAAAATTCTAAAAATCATAGAAATTCAACGGTAACTCCAAATGAAATAATTTATATTTGAAAAATTAGCAGATAAATATGAGGAATATGTTTATGGCATTTGCATGCATGTTTGAACAACTTATACTCACTGAATTGTACAAATCAGTTAAAGGGCATTTGTAATGCTTCTTTTGGAGTTCGAATTTGAATCTTTGATTCAAACGAACTTCAACGAACATGGTAGCTTTTTTGCATTAGGTCAATCAACAACATATTGCCATATCATGATCATGCATCATACTTTTGCATTGCATTGATTGTGTTCTTTCTCTGTTGCCGGTGTTTGTCCCCTCTCAGTAGATGATGTTCTGACGATGTGATCGATGACACTGATCAAGACACAACACTATCTTCAGAAGCGCCAGGCAAGCAAACCCCCCCCCCATTGAGCATCACGATAAAATCGCACTCTCTCGCTCTTGCTCTCCTTTACTACAATAGGTAAACAAAGATTCAACTGCTTTTTGCTGCGGTAGCTGAACCCCTTTCCTTTGCATGACCTCTCATTGCCACAGTAAATAGTTGATACCCACTGGCATGAGTAGGAGTTGTTTGAGCCGTGTTGTGCCTACACATCTATGCTTGCTTGTTATGCCTGCTATTGCTTAGTGTTGTTTCAGGTCTCATTCATCGGGGACGAATTGGAATGTGGTCATCATGTCCCACTATTTAGAGCTAAGTGTGTGAACACGATTTGGTAAAGGTAGCGGTGAGAGGCAATGTAGGAGTACATGGTGGGTTGTCTCATTGAAACTGTCCTCATGAACTGAGTTTTGTGTTTGTGATCCATGAACAGCTACTACCACGCTTTGGGCCCGAAACCAATGGACCCTCTCGACTTATTAACCGACCATCTCCTTTGTCCGGGAGTTGCAAGTAGTTTCTGGTGTTTGTAGTATGCTGGAGGCCGTGCGCAGCGCTAACACGGGGGGTGGCTGTGATGCGGTAGGCACGTGGCACGGTGTACCGGGACGTCTGTTTGGCGCCTTGGGAACCCTGTACACATCGTTCGGGCCGCATGTGGAAACCTCGGCCGGACTCCCTGCGGATGGAACCTGAATAGGCGATAAACCTGGACTAGGGACTAGTGTGGTTAGTCAGGTCATGGCCGACACCCTCGCGAGGCTTCCGCTTGAAGGTTGTCGAGATATATCATGTGTACATGGCGGTAAGTGGCGAGAGCATGTGTGAACAAGTACACCCCTGTAAGGTTAACATCATCTATTCGAATAGCCGCGTCGGCGTTAAAGGACTTCTGGGTTGCCTGTGCAGTTTATAGACAAGTGAAATTGGATACTCTAAAATGCGCAAGATAAGTGTGAGTACTATGGATGGCCTTCTCGTAGGGAGATGGGAGCGGATCCATAGTGGTGTATTGATATGGTAAATATGTGGACTCATGTGCGGCACCTCAAAAGAGTTACTTGCAGTCATAGTATAGGTTAGCCACTGAGTCAAAGCTGGCTTGCTGCAGTTAAACTCCACCACCCCCTTTGTTGATACTGATGCATATGTAGATAGTTCTGATGTACATCTTGCTGGATACATTTGTACTCTCGTTTTCTTAATTTATGTTTTTGCAGAGAGACTTCAGTCTCACTAGTAGTTCCGCGTGGACTTCGACGTTTAGCTTGTAACCTCAGATACGAGCTTGTACCTTGTCATGGTCTTGTAGATAGTCAGGCTTCTCATCCTTTTTCATTTGTAGTTGTCTGTACTCAGACATGTTATGCTTCCGTTGCTTGTATGCTCTGTATGTTGGGTCATGAGACCAATGTTTGTAATATCTGGCTCCTCGGAGCCTAATGAATAAATACTTTGATTCGTAGAGTTTTTTTGTGATGCCATGTTGTATTTGCACATATCGAGCATATTGTGTGTATGTTATTGAAATGCTTGGTATGTGTGGGATCTGACACCTAGTTGTTTACCCTTGGTAGACTATCTTATGGGGAAATGCCTGCTAGTGCTTCCACTGAGCCTTGGTAGCTTGCTACTGCTCCTGAACACATGGATTGACCGACATGTGTCCTTCCTTGCTCCTGTGTCTGTCCCCTATGGGGAATTGTCATCCAGTGTATACCGGAGTCCTGTTACCTTGCTACAGCCCGGCAACACTCGCTGCTGACCGACATGTGCATTGTTGGGTCATGTATGGCCGTCCCTGTAATTTAGCGCCACTTTTGGTTTATAACTAGTCATGTCGGCCCGGGTTCACTGTCATATGGATACTAGCGACAGTATCATATACGTGAGCCAAAATGCGCAAATAGTCCCGGGCCAGTTAAGGTGGCACCCGTGGGGATACCGTGCGTGAGGTCGCATAATGATATGATGTGTTACATGCTAGATCGGTGTGACTTAGGATCGGGGTGCCGACAACCATCGCCAAGTGAGTGTGGGCGATAGGGGGGTCCTTCCCACACGACCCAGAAACCGTCGGGGATATGCCCTCCTGGCACACACGTTCGGCAAAATGACGTCGTGTGCGACCGACGAGCGCTCAAATACGGAAATACATACAATACAACTAAAAAATACAATTTTTTTTGAAATATAAACAGTAGGGTAAAACCCCACTGCATTTTTATAAAAAGTGTAAAGTAACAAGTATTCAAAGAGGCTTCCAGTCGCAATTGCATCCCACATAGTCAGTCCCCGCTAAATGTTTCCGTTCGTATGTACATCTCACACAGTCGCTCCAAGGAAAACGTTTCCGTTACAGGTACATCACACACAATTTTTCCCATTAAATCATTTGTGATAGCATTGCCATTGCACACGATATTTATAATTTGATCATTTGCGTTATTGAATGCATCACACCCGGTGCGTAGAAAGAAACTGTGTGGCAAAGGTTGTCCATCACACACACTTTTTTTTGTGATAAACGTTTGTGCAAGGTGGCCTAACGCAAGCAGTTTTCAAGGGAATGTCGTGAGTGCAGTGGAGATTGATCGCACACGTAGTGGATCCTAGAAACGTTTCTGTTCTCCTCGTATATCCCAAACGTTTTGCTTTCGCAAACCGTGTGCAGTGTAATCCCTAATTAATCCAATTAGTCCCTAATTTAAAATCACATGTTATGAATTTGAAAGTAGGCAATCGCTTATTTCATATCCAACCATGTGTATTACAAATATAGGTTCAACCACGAATCCATAATTCAATGCACATGTACATATACTGAAGAACTACAGAAGCACCAAGTAAAGAATGATGAACCACAGTTGTACTAAAGACTATAAAGAGAGAAGCGAAAGACATTCTGGTTGCTGGAGAAGGTGAAGCGGAATGCCCATATTATGCCCTCCTCCATGTGTAAGGCGCGCACGACTCTAGGCCAACACCTTGTGATGGCTGCCCGTCCATCCTTCACTATCTTCGTTAGGACTTCTCGATGCTCATTGTACTCTGGATGAAATACTTTAACCTTGATTTCGTGTCCACCAATCATGTACTTTGCGAGGTAATCTTGAGTGAACTGCTTCAAGAACCACTGGGAATGAAAAAGAGTCAGACATTATTGTCTAAAAACTCATTATGGGTAGTAAAAATAGAAGGCTGTAGAGTTTGTAGTTACCATCCTATAGCTCACTGTTGTGTTGGATAGAGCATAAACAAATAATTTGCTTGCCACAATTTGTATCTTTTTGCTAATAATCCTTATCAGTTTCCTCACTTGATGCTTGTTCATTAATATCTCATTGCCCCATACGCAAAAAGGGTCGATGTGTGGGTCCTTGCCAAGGGGCATATGTACCTACATGCAACAAGTCAACATTAGAAGCTAACTAGTGTCCAGTCCTGGATCTATATGCACTACATTATGGAATGACGGGGGCAGTACAAGCCGAGGGATGAAGCTAACCTCGGCGGAAAATGGTGGCCACTCCCATTGTTGTCCTGCATAAGTAGTGGAAAGGCATGATAAGTACATCAATCTTAACATCAAACAATCTAGCAAAGGTAAACAACATCATCACCAAATGATAGCTTGAATGTGTTGGTTTTAGCATGCTGACAAAGCAGATATAAAATGGAAGGCAATGTAACCGACACCAAGCTTAACAGCCATCAAATATTGCAATTCAAACTGGTATTCTTGAAAATGAATAGAACGTAGGTAATGCTTAAACATCACACTGGATAAATGTGTAAAACTGAAATAAAGGGCATGTGTTAACTACACCAGGAATAACTGGAACCAAATATAGCTGTTCAAACTGGTATTGATATTGTTGAGCGGCATAGTTTCGACTTGCACATTTGAACCACACATTGTGAATGACTGAAATAAACAAGGCATAAATGACCAGTATAACAACCAAATATAGCCATTAAAAACTGGACAGAGTCTCACTGCAACCAACCTAACAAGCAAATACAGATAAACACGGCATATGCTTGAAAACTGGACAAATGCTCACTTCAATCAACCTAACAAGCAGATAAAGATAAACAAAGGCATCTGCTTGATAACCGGAGAAAAGCAAAAGAAACAACCTAACAACCAAATACAGATAAACAAGGCATCTGCTTGATAACTGGACAAATACTCACTTCAACCAAACTAAGAACCAAATATAGATAAACAAGGCATATGCTCGATAACTGAAAAAATGCTCACTCCAACCAACCTAACAACCAAATACAGATAAACAAGGCATCTACTCACTATAAACAACCAAATATAGCCATTCGTGGAACTAAATTGGACAATTCATACTTAAACATCATATGGACCTATTGAACAATACATTTTTGCATAACTGAAATAATTAAACATGGCATAGTTAAAGCACCGCAAGACAAATGCTACTACAACAAAGGGTACGGGTTGGCAAGCTGGAAAAGGTAATATTTGCTAATAGAATGATGCCTCACATGTCATGGATGGGATCCTTCTAGTTGGAAGAGCACAGACCCATGGCGCTCTCTGATGTCACAGATGGGTTGTTTCACCTAGGAAGAACCTTCATGGGTGCCCTCCTCGTGGTCGTGGTCGATGAGATCTGACTTGGCAATTGAGGATCCCAAGCCGCCGTCGTAGAACGTGTCCTTCAGAAGTGACAAAATCGGCTCGATGGCGTATAAAGCTCGCAAATCCTTGACCGCTCGGCAGAGGAGATCAGCGGCAGGGCCGTCAAAGAGATCGACGGCGGTTGAACCAGAGGGGTTGGGGATGGACCACTTTACTTGTGACATGGCCCACGTTAAACCGTCGGTGCGGACGAGCTTGATGTCGTAGCTAGCTTTCACGAGATACAGTAATACGCTAGCCCGCTGACATGAAGCCTTCAGCATGGCAACATAGTCAACGTCTTCGCCGTCTTTCGCGACAATGTGTTGCTCCGGGATCGACAGGTCGGGGCGAATGGCGGCCACCTCGCCAACGTCCGCCGGAGAGGCCATGATAAACCTCTTCTTGGCCGAACGCTCGTCAGGCTCCCCGGGATACGTGTTCGAGCTTAGGCTGCAAGATTCTGGAGCAGGGGATGTGGATCTGGCGGGGAGGGACACCACAAGCCTCATCTAAAAACTCAGGGGAGTGGGGCGACGGTATGGGAATCACTGGATAACCTGCAGTTTATTATCTAAGCTAGGAGGAACGGGAAGACCGGCAGGGTTGGCGGCGTTGCCGGCGACGGCAGCGAGCTTGGGTTCGAAGGGGGGAGGGGGCGGATGGGGGACTGTGGAGGGGGTGTTTGAGGATACGCTGCGGCTACTGAAAATTTTAGTAATGGTGGGTGGAGATGCTGGAGGATTGTGGGCGACATTTGAAGTACGGAGGCTAATAAAATTTGGGTAAAGGAATTGATGCGGGGAGGGAGAGCCGAAGTGCCCAAGATCGCGCACGGTCGAATAACAATATGCGTGTATGATAATAAGGAAAAGTGGCATGGATCCGCCGATTTTTGCAACGCTCAAGGCGGGTAGTTTGTTTTTTATATTTCTAGCTAGCTGGTCTATCGCACACGGTTCGTCCTAATTTCCAAATAAACTTACCCGCCTTTAGCTTCCACGTGTGGTGGTTTTACAGCGCACTTGCATCACACACGGTTAAGCCAGTACCTGCACCCTTTGCTCGCGCTTTGTGGGATTTACGGTTCCGGAAAAACCCTTAAGGTTCAAACTTTGGGGTGTGCACGAAGATCTCTCCTTCTGCCCTAGCCCGTCTACTCAACAAACCTAGGCCTAGCTCGTCAGATCCAATGAACAAGAGACACAAGATTTATACTGGTTCGAGCCACTGTTGTGGTGTAGCACCCTAATCCAGTGTGTGTGGTGGATTGCCTTGTAGGAAGAGGAAGAACTAGTACATGGATGAACTGCCTCTTGAGGAGAGATGGTCTTGAGCATGGGTGAGCTTGTGGTGTGTGGCCTTCTATCTGATCAACTCAGATGAGATCCACTCTGTCTCCGATGAGATGAGATCTATGGTGGTGGCTAGACCCTATTTATAGAGGCCCGGGTCCTCTTCGCAAATATTGAGTGGGAAGGGATCCCACAACGGCCAAATTTGAAGGGGGGCAGCTAGTAAAAGCTATCCTGACAAAAGGTGGTCTTCGCTGCCAAAGGCTCTGGTGGTGGCGCTGCAGTGGGCTCCGTGATGACCTCCGTCCTGCCGTCCTGCTGGTCTTGGTCTCATTGCACCGTTACGGAAACCTTTGCCTGAGGCATCGGGACTCCACGCCTGCACCTGCTCCTATAGCACCAAAGAGGAAACTGTCACTCTGCACCTGCTGGCGCCCGCGTGGCTTTAGTCGTCACTGCTCTCGTCATCAGGACCTTGTGAGGTGCCCCTCGCCGTGATATCTCCAATCCTCATGAGCCGGCCTGGTGAGGCCGCCCCAGGGAATGTTCTGTGTCATCCGCCTCGCGAGGCTTGGCCCCTCGCGAGGGTCTTGAGTGTTGCTGAAGATGTTGGGCCTTACTAGGCCGCCTTGCGAGCCACGCTCTGGGCCGCACGCAGGCAAGTCTGGGTACCCCCGTTCCCTGAACGCTGACAATAGTCCCCGGGCCCAAGGCGCGCTCGGGCTTGGCTTCGCGGCGAAGCCAAGGGCCAAGTGCGGTGCGCCGCGGGCCCTCAAAGCATGCGGCCTTGTCTGACGTGTGGCGGTTGATGGGACGTGGGTGTCTCCACTTCCCCACGCAGCCTCGGCGGCTGTGCGACTTGACAAGTCCCTACATGCATAGCAAATCATCATTACCTATGATTTCGGGGCCCAGCGGTTGGCCTTCTCCTCGCTATAAATAAGGCGGCGAGTGGAGCCTCCGCCGCCCATCTTCTTCATTTACTGTTCTCGCCTCTCCTTCCTTGTATTGTGATCGATCGTGCCGCTCATGGCGCCGATCCGATGATTCTCCGCCGCCGAGAAGGGGAAGACTCCTCGCGAGGAGCCAGTGGTACTTCCCCCAAAGAAGAGGCCACTCCGTCCTCATGGTGCCGTCATGAAGCCGGAGGTGATGAGGCCTTGGCACGAGCGCCCTCCCCCTGGCTATCCGTTGCCCCTTTATGCCAGGGCACTGGGCCGTGGAGAAGGAGCTGGCGCTCAACGCCGTCCACCTCTGGGCCATACCGACCGTGTCATTGTGGTGCGCACTGCTGTCCCAGGAGTTCACGTCGGGGGCTCCTCCCATGAGTTTGTGGTGTGGGCAGTGATGCCTCCTGGATCTTGATTCGTCTCCCGCCATTCTTTGCTGTGGAGGTGCTGCCGAGGGGGCCTCTTGGGCTGTGGTTGCGACACCCCGAGTGCCAGGCCTCGGCGATGAGGGCGGAGGTTCAGGTCGTCTCTTCAGGCAAGGTCTTCATGACTCGCGGGTGGGGCGAGGTCGCCCATGCTTGCGGCTTAGAGGGCGCCCTTGCCATCCACTTCGAGTTCAACGATGTCTCCGTGCTGCACTTCAAGGTGTTCGACGAGGATGGGCGCCGCCTGGAATGTTGCCCTGGAAGGGGCCACCAGGAATATGCTGCTGGCGGCGCGTCGGACGTTGATTCCGCCGCCAGCTTATCCGGCGGCAGCGACGGCCTCCGGAGGTCTAGCGGCTCATCTGAGTCTGCTGAGTCCCCAGAGACAAGCGACGACAGCTACGCGCCCCCGAGCTCGCGGCGCACCCGAAACACGTCTCGCTCGCGAGCAGGTTGCTGGTGGTGACTCGCTTAGGGTCGGAGGTGGCCCGCTGTCGATGGCGTCGGAGATGGTGGCCGTAGTGGGGATCTCCTGAAGAGCCTTGGTGGCATTCCCTGCGAGGATTCAAAGCCAACCCCATGGGGGTGTGTAAAGAACTTGTAATGCTTTTGCTTCTATCCTGCTGTTTCACCAGCGCACTCTGTTTGCGAGCCTCGCTTCAGCGATATTGCCCCCCCCCCCCTTTTACCCTTTCGATTACATAGTGCTCTACGCCGATGGGCCCCAGTCCCAAGTCAAGCTGCATCCATCGCTGGTATGCCAGGTCGCGATGCCGTGGTCAAGGCTAGGAGGTGAGCGGCCCGAGGTCCGGTAAGAGCTCATGAGGCGTGATGCTCAAGCGGTCCCCCTTGGCGTGCAAGCGGCTTCCTGAGGCTAAGAAAGCGAGGCAGTATTGCTGAAACGTTACTATCGAATCTTGTTGAGTGAACGTGGATGAGGCATCGAGGGATTGATGACTTATCTTGGCGATCGCGGGGAGGATCCTCGTATAGCGTGCCTAGCTCGTTCATTAGGCTGAGATTTCGTGATTCCCTCCTGCTGGCCCTGGGGTTCTGCGTCGACAGGGCCCGGCTCGCGCATACCTCAGCCGCCGCTGGCCTCGACCAGAAACCAGGACAAGACCAAGGAGTGAGGGGCTACGAGTCTAGTTAGGCCCTTGGGTCGCGATGCCCATGGGTCCCGCTTGACGTACGAACGGACCTAAAGGAAAGGAATGCTGGACTCAGGCCTTGATGTTCTGCGTCGGCAGGGCCCGGCCCGCGCGTACCTCAGCCCCCGCTGGCCTTGACCGGAAATCAGGACAAGACCAGGGAGTCTGGGGCTATGGGTCCATTTAGGCCCTTGGGTCGCGATGCCCAAGGGACCCCTTGATGTACGAACAGGCATGAGCTCTCAGAACCGACTCACCCTCCTCTCGCGCTTCTCGATGCTCTGCGTCCTCGGGTCCCCACCCTCGAGCGAAGCTCAGCCGCCATGAGAGGTCGCGATGCCGTGGTCAAGGCCAAGGGGTGAGGGCTGGAGAGTCGGTGAGAGCCCATGAGACGCGATGCTCAGGGACCACCCCCTTTAACGCACAAGCGAACCACGTGGGGAGGGGAGTCCGGTGGGATTGCATGTCGCCGTGATCCTGAGACTTCGGTGGGTTAGCCGACAGCAGAACAACTTAGGGCCGCGCCTGTGTTTGGCTTCCGATAATTCCGCTGGGAGACAAAGGCACGGAGGACCTGGTGAGGTGACGCTTGCGGAGCGGGCCGCGGATCATACCTCGGTTTCTCGGGTTTGTCAGCGTTGCTGGAACGGACCCGAGCACAAGCATCGTTCCAATGTATGCAGCTCCATTGCAAGATGAACAGAAGTCCGTTAGGTGGCGAAGGAGACCTGGAGGTGCAATGGTTAGTTGATTGATCCGTATGTAACATGACTAGGATGATAGCACTAGCTTTGGTAAAATGCAAGGGAGATACATGCCACCAGGGTAAACCTATGCGGCCTGGGGGTAGCGCATCCTGAGGGGCGCGCCCAAGAGGTGACCTGAGATGCAAAGGGATGCGCATCGCAGGGACAGACCCGTGCGACCTAGAAATAATACTGCCCGAGGGGCGCTCCCTGTTGAACAGAAATCGAAAGATGTCACCTGGCATAGTTGCTGAAGTAGTGTTGGAGTAGCTGAGGGTGCTCGACGAAGGTGCTGCTCCCTACGTGTCATCTGGCTCTGGCCCCTTGCGAGGCTTTGGGGCTCCCCAGATCTCGCGGAGGGTCAAGTCCAACTCCACCTAGATCTCCTTGTGCCTGGCCTCGCGAGCCGCCAAGACTTCCCGCATGTGGCGCTAGTGCAGGGTCGCCTGGTTCGGCAGGCCGAAGGGCATGCGCACGTAGCTGTGAGGGGGACCCTAGCACCGGCCCACCTGGGAAGGCCAGTAGAGCTCCTGAGGCGCGATCCTGTTGAGTGCCGAGACGATGACGCAAACGTGCAGCCCTTCTCCTGAGCCTCGACCGACAACTGTCCTCGGAGGAGCCGGGCGGCGCTCGCCTCACATGGCTCTTGGCTCCTGTAGGTCTTCGATGGTCTGGCTTATGAACTCCTCAGCGCTTGGTGCCTCGCATCTTGAGGCCTCTGGAGGGAAGTGTGCAGCGAAGCACTCTTCCACGTGGTGCCCGAGCGCCTCCCCCGTGACATTGGCTAGGTCTGAGGCCCTCCAGAGGAGAGCCCCTGAGCCCAGCCTGAGAGGGCGCCGAGCGTGCCTTCCTATGCAAGAGGGGGAGGAGGCCCTGTGGTGCTGCCTCCCCGTGCTGCGTCCTCATGAGGCTCCAGAGCCAGCAGCTACTTCTTCTTCTTGGGAGCGACCTCCAGTGGGTAGATGATGCTGTCGCTGTCCGGATCCTCAACTGCCGCCGCCTGGTAAGCGCGCTCGAGTGAGCACACTGTATCCGTTTCCTCACAGGCGATGGTGATGACGCCGCCGCTTCCACGCATCTTGAGAACATTGTAGCCGTGTTGAGTTACTGCCATGAACTTGGCCATGGAAGGATACCCGAGGATGGCGTTGTAAGGGAGATGGATGTGGGCGACATCGAAGTTGATGAGATCAATGTGGTAGTTGTCACGCTTGCCAAAGGTTACAGGTAGGCGAACTTGCCCCACAGGAGTGGTGGAGCCATCAGTCACTCCAGAGAAGGGCTTGGTAGGCAGTAGCTGTTTGCAGGGTACTTGGAGGCTGTCGAATGTCTCGATGGATAGGACATTAAGCCCTGCGCCACCGTCGATGAGGGTCTTGGTAACTTGGACGTTGCTGATAACGGGAGAGCAGAGCATCGGGAGGGCGCCAGCCGTAGCTGCGCACTTGAGCTGGTCTACCGAACTGAAGGTGATGGGGCACCTGGACCACCTGAGTGGACGGGTAGCCTCTAGCTTGGGGAGAGCCGCGTTTACTTCACGAGCGAACTGCTTGAAGAGGCATTGAGAAGCTGGGGCCGGTGCTCCGCCCAAGATGCAAGCGATAGCACGCGGCTCCTGGAAGCCCTTAGCCCCCTCGTCCTAGTCGTCGTTTTTCCTTGGCGGTGGCGGAGGTGGTAGGCCGGCCCTGCCGTTAGGACGGTCCTCTCGGGGTTGATCCCTCCAGGCATCCTCACGGGGCTGGCCGCACCAACAGTCCTCCCGAGGCCGATCGCACCACACCTAATGGGGTCCGCGGTCATCCCAGCGTCCTCCGGTCCGACCTCACCCGCGGCCATAGCCACAGCTGCTGCGCTCAGGGCGTTGCATGACGCGTCGTTCGCGGAGGGGCCCGAGCTCTTGACAATCATGGGTGTTGTGGTTGTGCACGTTGTGGAAGGCGCAGAATGATCGTCCGTTCTTGGGCGGCTCCGGGTAGTCGCTGCCGCGCTTCATTTCTGGTTCGGCTGCAAGCACTGCCGCTCCCTTGCGCTTCACATCCTTGCCTTTGGCCTTCTTGTCTTCGGTTTCAGCAGCAGGGAGCTCGACGAGCAAGAGGCGCCCCTCCTCTGCGCTGGCGCACTTGGTTGCTAGGTTGAACAACTCCAAGGACGTGCACAAATCTTCATGGATGGCGAGCTCTTCTTTCATCTTGACGTCACGGACACCATCCGAGAATGCCGAGATGATGGCCTCGTCTGTGACCTTGGGGATCATGACACGGACACTGTTAAAGCGCTGGATAAACTTCTGCAGTGTTTCTCCTGGTTGTTGCTTGATACATCGCAGGTCGCCCACGGCTAGGGGACGGTCTCGAGTGCCCTGGAAGTTGACGATGAACCGGTCGCACATCTCACCCCAGGTGGAGATCGATCCCGCGGGCAGGTTGAAGAGCCAGGAGCCCGCGCCATCCTTGAGGGCCATGGGGAACCAATTCGCCATGATCTTCTCGTTGCCGCCGGACGCCTCGATGCTCAGGTTGTAGAGCTGCAGCAACTCCGGAGGGTCGGGGGTGCCATCGTAGCGTGGAGGCAGGTTGGGCTTGAAATTACCATGCCAGTTGACGTTGTGCAGCTCGGGGGCGAGGGCCTTGCAGCCTTCTGTCGACACCGGAGCTTGCTAGGGTGGTGGGACTTGGTCTTGGTCTTCGCATGCCGCCGTGATGGGGGGCGTGCGGTCTCGACCCTGCGGTGGAGGGAGCGCGGGTGCTCCGCCACGGGGCCGCTAGACCTTCTGGCAGCTTCCTTCTTCACGCGCTGGCACCGCGCGTGGGCGGTCACGTGGCGGGGCCAGACGCCTTGGGTCTTGGATGATGCCTTGATGCTGGGGTAGTAGTGGAGCTTCCTGGGCATCTTCGTCCTCATGGGGAGGCGGGCGAGATAGGGAAAGGGATGGCGCCGGAGAGCCCCCTGCGGCGCTGACGAGCTCTACGATGCGTTTGAGCCATTCTTTGTAGAAGTCGTCGACGGGGCGGTAGCACAGGAGCTCGCGGGCCATGAGCAATGCAGCCTGCGCATCCGCGGGTCCGTGGCGAGCATGGGACGAAGAGATCGCCGGAGTCTGCGACGAGGTAGCTGTGTGTCCATCACGCCACACGTATGCGTGTAGAGACGATGCCTGATGTTCTTGCCGTGCCAGACCGGTGGCGGCGTTGGCAGCAGGCGATGGAGAACGACGGGGTGGTCCGCTGGCAGGAGCGGTCTCAGCGATGCGGGCGGCAAGGGCAGCCCGTCGCTCAGCACGGGCTCTGCGAGCATCGACCATGGACTGCTGGAACGATGGAGTACTGAACGACGGAAGGGAAGTTCCAGCGCACCCCTACCTAGCACGCCAAAATGTCAGATTTAGGGTTCCGGCAAAACCCTTAAGGTTCGAACTCTCGGGTGTGCACGAAGATCTCTCCTTCCGCCCTAGCCCGTCTACTCAACAAACCTAGGCCTAGCTCGTCAGATCCAATGAACAAGAGACGCAAGACTTATACTGGTTCAGGCCACCGTTGTGGTGTAACACCCTAATCCAGTGTGTGTGGTGGATTGCCTTGTAGGCACAGGAAGAACTAGTACATGGATGAACTGCCTCTTGAGGACAGATGTTCTTGAGGTTGGGTGAGCTTGTGGTGTGTGGCATTCTATCTGATCAACTCAAGATGAGACCTACTCTGTCTCTGATGAGATGAGATCTATGGTGGTGGCTAGGCCCTATTTATAGTGGCCCGGTTCCTCTTCCCAAATATTGAGCGGGAAGGGATCCTAGAACGGCCAAATTTTGAGGGGGACAACTAGTACAAACTATCGTGACAAAAGGTGGTCTTCGCTGCCAAAAGCTCTGGTGGTGACGCCGCCGTGGGCTACGTGATGACCTCCGTCCTGTTGTCTTGCTGGTTTTGGTCTTGTTGCACCGATATGGAAACCTTTGCCTGACGCCTCGGGATTCTGCGCCTGCACCTGCTCCTTTAGCACTGAAGAGGAAACTGTCACTCTACGCCTGCTGGCGCCCGCCTGGCTTTAGTCATCACTGCTCTCATCATGAGGACCTAACGAGGTGCCCCTCGCCTTGATATCTCCGACCCTCATGAGCCGGCCTGGCGAGGCCGCCCCAGGGGATGTCCTGTGTCGTTCGCCTCGCGAGGCTTGGCCCCTCGCGAGGGTCTTGAGTGTTGCTGAAGATGCTGGACCTTACTAGGCCGCCTTGCGAGCCACGCTCTGGGCCGCATGCAGGCAAGTCTGGGAACCCCCGTTCCCAGAACGCCGACACGCTTGCACGGTCATGGTGATTTTAGCGCACTTGCATCGCACATGGTTGAGCCAGTACCTCCATCCGTTGCTCGTGCTTGTGCGGTCGTGGTGATTTCAGCGCACTTGCATCGCACACGGTTGAGCTAGTACCTCCACCTTAATTGGCTCGCGCTTGCGCGGTCGTGATGATTCATATTGCACTTGTATCGCACACGGTTTAGATATTATACCCCGTGTTCGTTGAGGATCATCAGAGTCTTTGCAACAAAAAATAACGTTAGGAAGGGTCAAAAGACAGCCACACCAGCATGTGGCCCAAATATATATGAGTGAAAAGGGTGGTATGTAATGTTTAAAATTCCAATGCACAACTTTGACCCCGCGGGCCCACGGTTGGGCGCCTCATTGAAGATTGATGAGAGGGGCCAGAAGTCAAGAGCCACCTGGAAGTGGCCAAATATATGTACGTATATTGGGGATGTTTAAACCTTTAAATACACAACGCATAACTTTGGTGGCACCTGCCTCGCAAAACCGAAAGCACCCTAAAAACCACCTAGCTAGGATATATATAATGATATAATGTCGTACCTAGCTAGGATGATTTTCCCACCACCTCCCACTTCGTGTCACCGGGGCGGATGCACGTAATGATCGATATTTTGGTCATACATGCATGTTGCCATGACCTACCATAAGACGGACCAATGAATCTTTTGTTTGGTCAAATGATAGTTGTTGATGTCGATAAACCGCTTGGGCCAATAGATTGAACCATCATAAACATCACACAAGAGGGACCACAAAACTAGCACCTCTTGCATGCGGCCCAAAATGATGTACGTTGGGAATTGGTGATGCGTGTTTTCAATGTAGAATAATGTACAATTTATATGTGGTGCCTACCTCTCGATACAGAAAACAACCATGAAGGCAAGGTAGTTAAGGACGAGATACATACGCAGGGTTTGATGTAGGTCGAACCCAGAAATCCGAGCATCTGGGAGGGAATCCTGACAACGCATGAGCTCGAGCTTTGGTTGACCGACATTTGACGGTGACCGGCCCTAACATGAACTAGGAGGAATCCATTCATGGCCAACACATACCCCTCATTATCGGTCCAAGAGATGATATATATATATATATATATATATATATATATATATATATATATATATATATATATATATATATATATATATATACAGTCGGGGAGCCCACTAATATTCGTATCGTCACAAAAAACCGCACAAGGGAGAAGTGGTCGATCAGAAGACCCCGTATACACTGCATGTGGCCCGACATATGTATGAGTACGATGGTGTATGATGTGTTTAAATCCCAAATGCACAACTTCGATGGGCCACGCCAAGGACATTACAAACCGAACACCATACCCGACTCCAAGCCTAGTTCAATACCTACGATGTCAGTTTCTGTAACACCACAAAAATTTAATCTTGTTTTATTAATTAAAATTTTGTCAGAAAGATTTATTTTCTATTTTCTGGCTTTGCTATTAATTTCAGAACTACTTCTTTTCTCTGGATTTTAATTTTTTCCCTCTTATCTGAAACTTTTGGATAATATTGAGGGGCTTGAATGCTTTCTTAAAACATTTGATTTTTGTTGGGTATGCAAGTAGAAGCATTTTTATAATACTTTTGCCAAGCATCAATTCTTTTAAATGGCTTTTCCTTTCTTTTAAGGGCTCCCATTGCACTGCAACCTATTTAAATTTTTCTTTAAAAATTACATAAAAATTTGGAGATGTCAGTAGAGGAATATAACTCATTTTTATGCAAAAATCCAGCTTTGTGTTTTATAAATTTTGAGCAAACCATCCTCTTCTTCATTCTGGTCCAATTTGGTATTTTGCACTACAACCCTATTTTAAATTCCTCTAGTGATCTTGGGATCTTTCCTGCTATTAGTACTTGCTACCAAACCCTTAAGTCCAGGATATTGGACCCATTTGAATAATTATGGTCCATGCAATAATAGCCTACATTTTCTGTCCAGATTTGGTTTTCCCAAAAACATGCACTAACAAGTTTCTGTTTTTCTCAAACTAACCATGCCATTCTCTTGTGCATCTAGAGAGACCATGATCTGGAAAGTTTAGTGGCCAGAAAACATCCCTAGATGCCCGCGTCGCGCTTAACCCCGCGCCCCTGGCTTTGGCTCGCCCGCAGGGCCGCGCCCCGTTCCCATCAGCTCGCCCGTGCCTCTCTGCCACCTCTGGCACCCCCCAGCGCCGCCGCAGCGAGCTCTCTTGGCGGCATGCCTTCGGCCGCAGCGCGCCCCTGCCGCGGCAGCATCGCCCAAACCATCTCCGCTCGCCAGCTGCCTCCTTGTGCAGTGCCTCGTCCGTCCGCTAGCTCCTGACGCCGTCCCCGACCTCGACGTGCCACCCTGCAAGCTACAGAGCAGCAGTTCACCGATCTTATCCGCCGCCACCGTCGAGCTTATCCTCTGGCAACCGACGATCCGACCTTGGCTAGCTATAAAAGGAACCCCCGGGCTCGTCCAGACCCTCAGGCGACCTCAGGCCATCTCCCTAGAGCCCCCGTAGCCAGCAATCGAGGGAGGGAGGCCGTCTTCCTCGTCTCCGGTAGCTTCGGCCGCCGCCGCATTCCAGTGCCGTGCGTCGCAGGCAGAGCCTCCCCCGCCCATCCAGTGCCACCATACTCCTCCCCTAGACCACGCGGAGCTTCCCAACCCCTCAAACACGACCAAGAACCGCCGTAGCTCGAGTCCCCAAATCCTCCCGAGACGCCGTCCGCCGCAGAGCTCGCCGCCGGTGAACCCCTTCGCCCCCGAGACCCTTTCGACCACTGGGAGGATCACCCTGGAGCGGCGGATCCTTTCCCACCCTCGGATGGATCCTAGGAGCCGTCGTCCGCCGGCGAGGATCGTCGGGCCTCCGCCCAGGCTCGGCCGCGGGAGGAAGGAGAAGGGCGACTGGTCAAATATGACCAGTGGACCCAAGGGCCCCACCCGTCTGTGACTCCAGGCTCGGCTGAGCGTTTTAAGTGAAAGCGTAAAGCCCGAAGTACGTCTCCCCTTCTCTGGAAGCGTATTCTATTTCGAACCGTTTCCTTTTTCTGTTTTATTTGAAAACAGATTTTGACCAGGACTTTGACTGGGCATATCTTTTTAAATATAACTCCAAATGAGTTGATTCTTTTTCCTACCTCCCTCAAATTTCACCTAGTTTATTTTAAGATTTATTTCAAAAATAATTATGACAATTTTTTGTACTGTTTTTAAAGTTCGTGTTTATTTGAATATTTTCAAAAATAGGATTTGGAGGGAAGATCAAAACTTTCAAAAGTTTTGGAGTGCACCTCACATCTCTGCACCTTGAAGGCAAGCATCTGGAACTCCATTATGACATAAGCTGTGTGTTGTTTGCTAGAACATATGAACTCCATCAATATGCTAAAATGGAGTAGCGTTATTTCATGTGGAGGTCATACTCTTGCATATCAACATATGGTGAAAATCTTTTCCGTTATATGTGTGATATTGGTGACAGTAGCCACTTCTCATGCCACATATGCCTGGTGATAGTTCGGATGGAGTCCGAAGGAAGGTTGTGTTCCGGTGAACACAACCACGTGACTGACATCACGTTGTGGCGAGGATGTGCAGTGAGGCATGTTGGAGCATGAGGGGTGGTGACCCTGTCAGGAAAACTGTGGAAAGTATCTGTTGTGCTAACCATGCAGGGAACACATAAGCCTCCTGAGTCGACCATAGATCGAGTCTTGTTCCAGTAACCCCCATGCTTGTTTTCGTACTACCACTTGTCCCTACCGCGGGCAGGGTACGGTTCAGTAAGTTGTCAACCCCTTTCTTGGCACACACCGTACAGAGAGGCCATGGTGGAAGATACCGGGTGCATCCGGTAGGCATGCCACATGGTCCGGGGGCATGGGTGTTTCCGGTTGGGGCCGAGAGGGGGGCACCCCTTAGTAGCGCGCGATATAAATTTGATCCCATGCTAATCGAGGTTGTAGCCTCCCCACTTAGAGTTTTGCTTAACAAGTGTCGTGGGTGATTCCAGACACCGGTAAGTTAAGCTGGTGTGTGCTGGTTGGGTGTGTTTTCAATTCAAAGACCGTGAGCGGAATTAGTCCCGGTGGACTAAAGGAATCCGTTACTCGTGGGTAAAGAGTACACCCTCTGCAGAGTTTATATCTATTCGAATAGCCGTATCCGCGGTTAAGGACTACAGTCTGGGATGGGTCAAGTGTCGGTCTTAGCGTCGGTCTTCGGAGGAAAACTTCTAAATCAGAATATTGATCATGACGTGTGACGAATGATGATTGTGATTATTATTATTGTGGACTAACCATTTATATTGTTGTTGAATTGTTGAGTATCCCTAGGATGGTTCTACCTCCAGAATACTCATTGTGATTTATTATTATATAAGCCCTTTATGTGGTGTCGCTGAGACGCCCGACTGTGGCATGCTTGTTATTTAATTTCCTTATAAGCCCTTTATGTGGCGTCGCTCAGACACCCGACTGTGGCATGTTGATTATTTATTTTCCTTATAAGCCCTTTAGGTGGCATCGCTCCGACGCCCGACTGTGGCACGCATGTGATTTATTTTTCTTATAAGCCCTTTATGTGGCGTCGCTCAGACGCCCGACTGAGGCATGCTTTATATTATTATCCTTTCGAGGCATCGCTTCAGACACCCGATCGGTTTATTTTAGCTTCATTCTCTGATTGCTTATTCCTGTTTAATACAAATGACCTGCTCATGTGCATCATGAATTTTATTTTGGGACTGACTAAGTGATCGTGGATTATTTCAGTGCATGATTATCACCTGCTATGTTATACCTGTTTTCATGATGTTTGCGAGTACATTCAAAGTACTCACTGGCTTGTCCCTGGCTATTGTCTTGGCCAGATCTCTTGCTTGGAAAGGAGCACAACGACGACAGCCCCGGAACCTAGGCAATGGAGATAGCAGACGCGCGAAGATAGGAGTTATCCAGGTCAGCTGTTCCTGTGGGAAATGGAGTCCCATAGACACTGATGATCCGCAAACCGCTTCCGCCGTCAACCATTAGAAAACCTTTTGTTGTACTCATGGACCAGAATGGTCTTGTACTACATATTTTGTATTTAGCTTGGAATTTCTGTATCAAGTTTGTGTCTCATCAGCTAACAGTAATCCTGGGGCTGGTGAGCACAAGGGCCATTTACTGGGAAATTAATATCCCGGAAAACCGGTCCTGACAACCTTGGTATCAGAGCCAGGCTGACCATTGGCTAATCCTATCTTGGCCGGGTCGATGAACCTAGGTTAAACCACCCACCAGACCTTAACCTCACCACAATCAAGCCTATCCTACCCGATAGCCCACACTGTGACCCCGACAGCTTTTGGCGGTCGGTGCCCAACCTATCAGACTAGCCCAGTAAGCTACACACCCGTGATCGACACCTGAGTTGCCCCATTCGCAAGTGTGCGAAGGAAGACTCCATTTTCTTTATATAAAGGAAGAGTTTGCCCCAACCGACAACCACAGTAATACATCGCATTTTGCGATATATATATCTGTGACAATGACCCCGACCACCAGAGAACAGAACCGGCAATTAATATTGCCACCACAACACGATATGTCATCCAACCAGATGCTATACATGAGGCCACTCCGTGACCTTACCAAGTATCCCGCGCCTTGTGCACTGCCTTCACAGCCATTTGTTTCTCAGGACGCACCTTGGGATTCATATAAAGACCCCAGATGCAACCCCGGGGGATTTTATTAAAATAATTGTGTGATTTTGACCACAGTACCATGGGTTTTCTCCAGCCATCCTGGTACAGCCTGTTCAAATCGAGGGTCACTCTCATATTGTACAGACAGGCACACCCCGCAGGTAGACCCAAACCAAGACCATACGGAAGTTCCCTTCATCGGGAAAATCCATGCCCACTCCAATAATGACCATATAGATCGCTGCTTATGGAGCGGTTACCCATCTTCAATTCATGGTACCCTATGCCAGTGAATGTGGCTATTATTATCTCCCCGAATAGTGCAGCAGCCAGAGAAGCCGCATCCTTTCCCTACACCTGAGAAGAGAAAGGTCCGATGCTAAATAAGCTGGTGCACTATATCATCGCTCGAGAGCGCTTGACCCAGCAAGTGATGGGTTTTCTCCAGACCCTTGCTGTGTAAAACCCTCGTCGCTATTAGTAGAACCCTGAGGCCAGACTAAGAGAGACGCATTTTGTGAGTCCCCCATCCACTCCCAGTAGACGAAGGATATATCGCACTGCAGGGAATAATTCCTCGTGAAATATAGCTTATTACCTGAACCGTCAGCACCATGGTAATATCAGTCCGTGTAGAAATTGACTGCTTGTTGTGATAATTGTGTTGTGCTTTAAAACTTTCTGTATTAGTATATTGCATTGGTTGAAGTTGTTGCTTGTGATTACATAAATTGATTGTTTTTAATTATAGCAAATTTCATAGTAAGGTTTTTCTTAAAAGACCACTGCCGTGAAAAATGTTTTTCTCAATAAATATTTGATTTGCATGCCCTCTCGTTATATAACTCACAGACCACGTGCACTTAATGCAAGACCCCGCGCGCTTTTATCACCTAACCAATTACCTCCCTAGTATACCAGAGCTGCACATTAGTCAGTGATTTTTCTATAACCCCGTCCTATCATGCGTGTGGTGTATCTGTTTTCATGTGAAGGATGCCGCGTGGTACGAGTAATCTTTTTACAAAATACGTTCTTAGCAAATCTCGAGGACGAGATTTTTCTTAAGGGGGGTAGTGTTGTAACACCCCAAAAATTTAATCTTGTTTTATTAATTAAAATTTTGTCAGAAAGATTTATTTTCTATTTTCTGGCTTTTCTATTAATTTCAGAACTACTTCTTTTCTCTGGATTTTAATTTTTTCCCTCTTATCTGAAACTTTTGGATAATATTGAGGGGCTTGAATGCTTTCTTAAAACATTTGATTTTTGTTGGGTATGCAAGTAGAAGCATTTTTATAATACTTTTGCCAAGCATCAATTCTTTTAAATGGCTTTTCCTTTCTTTTAAGGGCTCCCATTGCACTGCATCCTATTTAAATTTTTCTTTAAAAATTACATAAAAATTTGGAGATGTCAGTAGAGGCATATAACTCATTTTTATGCAAAAATCCAGCTTTGTGTTTTATAAATTTTGAGCAAACCATCCTCTTCTTCATTCTGGTCCAATTTGGTATTTTGCACTACAACCCTATTTTAAATTCCTCTAGTGATCTTGGGATCATTCCTGCTATTAGTACTTGCTACCAAACCCTTAAGTCCAGGATATTGGACCCATTTGAATAATTATGGTCCATGCAATAATAGCCTACATTTTCTGTCCAGATTTGGTTTTCTCAAAAACATGCACTAACAAGTTTCTGTTTTTCTCAAACTAACCATGCCATTCTCTTGTGCATCTAGAGAGACCATGATCTGGAAAGTTTAGTGGCCAGAAAACATCCCTAGATGCCCATGGCATTCTGTCGAGCACCTTGAGCGCCGGGACAGAATTGGCATAGTTTTTAGTTTGCATTGTGGAGTTGCTTTTTGTGCCAAACCAGCATGTCTGATGGAGCTATAGTAACCAACCTAGCTATCCTGTTAAGTCTTACCCTAACCCAAGCTTTCTAGATTGCATTGGCATTTCGTCGAATGGTTGGTGGGCATGCTCTGGGCGCGGCCAGAGCGCGCATATGGCTGCCAACGCAACCGAACCGCCGCGTCGCGCTTAACCCCGCGCCCCTGGCTTCGGCTCGCCCGCAGGGCCGCGCCCCGTTCCCATCAGCTCGCCCGTGCCTCTCTGCCACCTCTGGCACCCCCCAGCGCCGCCGCAGCGAGCTCTCTTGGCGGCATGCCTTCGGCCGCAGTGCGCCCCTGCCGCGGCAGCACCGCCCAAACCATCTCCGCTCGCGAGCTGCCTCCTTGTGCAGTGCCTCGTCCGTCCGCTAGCTCCTGACGCCGTCCCCGACCTCGACGTGTCACCCTGCAAGCTACAGAGCAGCAGTTCACCGATCTTATCCGCCGCCACCGTCGAGCTTATCCTCTGGCAACCGACAAACCGACCTTGGCTAGCTATAAAAGGAACCCCCGGGCTTGTCCAGACCCTCAGGCGACCTCAGGCCATCTCCCTAGAGCCCCCGTAGCCAGCAATCGAGGGAGGGAGGCCGTCTTCCTCGTCTCCGGTAGCTTCGGCCGCCGCCGCATTCCAGTGCCGTGCGTCGCAGGCAGAGCCTCCCCCGCCCATCCAGTGCCACCATACTCCTCCCCTAGACCACGCGGAGCTTCCCAACCCCTCAAACACGACCAAGAACCGCCGTAGCTCGAGTCCCCAAATCCTCCCGAGACGCCGTCCGCCGCAGAGCTCGCCGCCGGCGAACCCCTTCGCCCCCGAGACCCTTTCGACCACTGGGAGGATCACCCTGGAGCGGCGGATCCTTTCCCACCCTCGGATGGATCCTAGGAGCCGTCGTCCGCCGGCGAGGATCGTCGGGCCTCCGCCCAAGCTCGGCCGCGGGAGGAAGGAGAAGGGCGACTGGTCAAATATGACCAGTGGACCCAAGGGCCCCACCCGTCTGTGACTCCAGGCTCGGCTGAGCGTTTTAAGTGAAAGCGTAAAGCCCGAAGTACGTCTCCCCTTCTCTGGAAGCGTATTCTATTTCGAACCGTTTCCTTTTTCTGTTTTATTTGAAAACAGATTTTGACCAGGACTTTGACTGGGCATATCTTTTTAAATAAAACTCCAAATGAGTTGATTCTTTTTCCTACCTCCCTCAAATTTCACCTAGTTTATTTTAAGATTTATTTCAAAAATAATTATGACAATTTTTCGTACTGTTTTTAAAGTTCGTGTTTATTTGAATATTTTCAAAAATAGGATTTGGAGGGAAGATCAAAACTTTCAAAAGTTTTGGAGTGCACCTCACCTCTCTGCACCTTGAAGGCAAGCATCTGGAACTCCATTATGACATAAGCTGTGTGTTGTTTGCTAGAACATATGAACTCCATCAATATGCTAAAATGGAGTAGCGTTATTTCATGTGGAGGTCATACTCTTGCATATCAACATATGGTGAAAATCTTTTCCGTTATATGTGTGATATTGGTGACAGTAGCCACTTCTCATGCCACATATGCCTGGTGATAGTTCGGATGGAGTCCGAAGGAAGGTTGTGTTCCGGTGAACACAACCACGTGACTGACATCTCGTTGTGGCGAGGATGTGCAGTGAGGCATGTTGGAGCATGAGGGGTGGTGACCCTGTCAGGAAAACTGTGGAAAGTATCTGTTGTGCTAACCATGCAGGGAACACATAAGCCTCCTGAGTCGACCATAGATCGAGTCTTGTTCCAGTAACCCCCATGCTTGTTTTCGTACTACCACTTGTCCCTGCCGCGGGCAGGGTACGGTTCAGTAAGTTGTCAACCCCTTTCTTGGCACACACCGTACAGAGAGGCCATGGTGGAAGATACCGGGTGCATCCGGTAGGCATGCCACATGGTCTGGGGGCATGGGTGTTTCCGGTTGGGGCCGAGAGGGGGGCACCCCTTAGTAGCGCGCGATATAAATTTGATCCCATGCTAATCGAGGTTGTAGCCTCCCCACTTAGAGTTTTGCTTAACAAGTGTCGTGGGTGATTCCAGACACCGGTAAGTTAAGCTGGTGTGTGCTGGTTGGGTGTGTTTTAAATTCAAAGACCGTGAGCGGAATTAGGCCCGGTGGACTAAAGGAATCCGTTACTCGTGGGTAAAGAGTACACCCTCTGCAGAGTTTATATCTATTCGAATAGCCGTATCCGCGGTTAAGGACTACAGTCTGGGATGGGTCAAGTGTCGGTGTTAGCGTCGGTCTTCGGAGGAAAACTTCTAAATCAGAATATTGATCATGACGTGTGACGAATGATGATTGTGATTATTATTATTGTGGACTAACCATTTATATTGTTGTTGAATTGTTGAGTATCCCTAGGATGGTTCTACCTCCAGAATACTCATTGTGATTTATTATTATATAAGCCCTTTATGTGGTGTCGCTGAGACGCCCGACTGTGGCATGCTTGTTATTTAATTTCCTTATAAGCCCTTTATGTGGCGTCGCTCAGACACCCGACTGTGGCATGTTGATTATTTATTTTCCTTATAAGCCCTTTAGGTGGCGTCGCTCCGACGCCCGACTGTGGCACGCATGTGATTTATTTTTCTTATAAGCCCTTTATGTGGCGTCGCTCAGACGCCCGACTGAGGCATGCTTTATATTATTATCCTTTCGAGGCATCGCTTCAGACACCCGATCGGTTTATTTTAGCTTCATTCTCTGATTGCTTATTCCTGTTTAATACAAATGACCTGCTCATGTGCATCATGAATTTTATTTTGGGACTGACTATGTGATCGTGGATTATTTCAGTGCATGATTATCACCTGCTATGTTATACCTGTTTTCATGATGTTTGCGAGTACATTCAAAGTACTCACTGGCTTGTCCCTGGCTATTGTCTTGGCCATATCTCTTGCTTGGAAAGGAGCACAACGACGACAGCCCCGGAACCTAGGCAATGGAGATAGCAGACGCGCGAAGATAGGAGTTATCCAGGTCAGCTGTTCCTGTGGGAAATGGAGTCCCATAGACACTGATGATCCGCAAACCGCTTCCGCCGTCAACCATTAGAAAACCTTTTGTTGTACTCATGGACCAGAATGGTCTTGTACTACATATTTTGTATTTAGCTTGGAATTTCTGTATCAAGTTTGTGTCTCATCAGCTAACAGTAATCCTGGGGCTGGTGAGCACAAGGGCCATTTACTGGGAAATTAATATCCCGGAAAACCGGTCCTGATAGTTTCCCAACTTCAAGGTGGCAGCAGGGGGGGGGGTCGTCCCACGCATGCGCTCAAACTTTATTTTGTCTAGCATGGGACACATCTATATATGTCTATACATCTATACACATATATAGTGTGTGAATTACTATGAAAGTTGCTCGTGGGATGAATCCAATCCGACGGTACAGAGATGACAAATCCAAGCACTATTGGCCGTTGGATATCATCTACATTCCACCAGATTCTGCCACATGTACAATCTAGAAGACTCCATGGTTGAACTTAAGCATAATGCACAAACCTCAAACACAAGCAATTCTCCTTTGTTCTCTAGAATCTTCCATATCTTAATTCCCCAAACCTTTTTTTTCTAAATGAATTGTAACTTTTTGTTTTTACCTTTACAATGCACAATTCCATGAATCTTAAAATAGTTTTTTTACAAAACTAATAGATTTTGGATGAGATGAACTATAAGAATTAAACAAACATCTACATCATGCATATCTTGGAGAAGAGGAAGGAAACTGATGAGAGGAGTGGCAAACGGTAGCCTGTTTTGAATGAAAACCTAGTAGAGAAGCAAGCGTGAGCTACACGATGCATGCGCACAGTGCTTACCCATGTACTGCATGTGCTGTCGAAAGGGCTCAGGGTTGCCGATCGATCTGGGAGCATCCAACAATGCACACGTATGATATGTGGGGTTTGGGTTCTGGACAGTCAGAACGTAGGATTCAGATCGCGCGCGCAGCGGGGGGAGGGGTGGGGAATATCATACGGAAACCAAAATTCGGTGGAAACCGGTGAAAACCACGAGAAAAAGATGTTTTGAAGTTTCAAAAAAATTCAAAAAAATGCGGGATGTTAAGAGGATGATGTTTTATTGGAACACAAAATTTCAAGTTGAACACATTAAGAGATGTGAGCTATTAAAAAGACAAAATTAGTGTTAAATAGTACCGAATAGTGATGTCACTATTCAGGGTGGAATTTGTCTTTTTTCATAGATCACATCTCGTAATATTTTTCAACTTGAAATTTTGTGTTGCAACAAAACATCACCTTCTTAACATCCCACATTTTTTCTTCAGATTTTTATGAAACTTTAAAATATGGTTTCAACGAAGTTTGCATTGAATATCGGCTTTCGTGAGTGAATCGTGTGCTATTTGAAAACATTTCCTCAGAAGAATCTTGGTTTTTAAATCCCTGTAAATCCAAAACTAAGCTGAAAACCATGAAACCTGCCATGGTGTCACGACATCGCACTTTTATGTCGAGGAATTTTTTTCATCCATTGTGGCGCAAGTTTTATTACAAGCCTCTTACAAACCGTGGCTTCTCTCAAAGAAACCTCATGGTTCCGATAGAGAAACATGTCCCCCTTGTGGGCGAAACGTAATCACTGCCTCTTTTCACCTTGTATTTTCTTCTATGGGCAACATGGAACGACAAGATATCCGTGCTGAAATTTAAGCTTATTGAGGGTTCGTTTGGCCTTTTTATACACTAATTGAGTTTCCTAGGCATTTAATGTCCATAATTCAAATGTGAACTACAAATACATGCTCCAGTTAACCAAAATGGCTAGAAAAATTATACATGTGTCCTTGGGTGCATGTTTAGGTCCCATGCTAGGAATGGGAACGAATTACAACCGTACTGGTGTCATGGCTTGTACTCAAACATTTCGAATCTCGTTGTTTAAGTCCCCATAAATCCTAAACTCACCAGAAAGTCATCAAAGGTGGCATGGTGTCACGTCATGGCACATATATGTCGTGGTAAAAACATTGCCCAATTTGGGCCAAGCTTTATGACAAACCTCTTAAAAAACTGGAGCTTCTCTCAAAGAAGCCTCGTGATTCTTATAGGGAAATGTGTTCCCCTTGTGGGCGAAACGTAATCACTGCCTCTTTTCGCCTTGTATTTTCTTCCACGGGCAACATGGAACCACAGGATATCCGTGTTGAAATATAAACTTATTCAGGGTTCGTTTGGCCTTTTTATACACTAATTGAGTTTCCTAGGCATTTAATGTCCATAATTCAAATCTGAACTACAAATATATACATGCTCTAGTTCATCTAAATGGATAGAAAAATTATACATGTGTCCTTGGGTGCATGATTAGGTCTCATGCCAGGAATGGGAACGAATTACAACCGTACCGATGTCCTGGCTCTTCCTCGAACATTTCGAATCTCGGTTTTTAATTTCCCATATATCCTAAACTCACCAGAAAGTCATCAAAGGTGGCAAGGTGTCATGTGATGGCACATATATGTTGTGGTAAGGTGGCAAGGTGTCATGTCATGGCACATATATGTTGTGGTAAGGTGGCAAGGTTCGTTTGGGCCAAGCTTTATTACAAACCTCCTACAAACCGAAGCCTGTCGCAAGAACCCTCGTGGTTTCCATAGGGAAACGTGTCCCCTTGTGGGCCAAATGATAATCACTCCCTCTTCTAGCCTCGTATTTTCTTCTACATGCGACACGGAACAACTGGAGATTCGCACGGAACTATGAAATTATTCAGGGTTTGTTTGACCTTTTTTATTCATTAATTAAGTTTTCTAGGCATTTAATGTCCATCATTCAAATCTGAACTACAAATACAGGCTCCAGTGCACCAAAACGACTAGAAAAAACATAAATGTTTCCTTGGGGTGTATGTTTAGGTCCCATGGAACGGATGGGAACGAATTTAACTGTCTCGCCGTCCTGGCTGGCCACAAACATTGCGAATCTCGGTTTTTAATGTCTGTAAATCCAAAACTCACCAGGAAATCATGAAACTTAGCTTGGTGTCACTACATGGTATATATAACTGTCCAATTTGGGCGAAGCTATATTACAAGCCTTTTACAAATAGGAGCCTGTCGCAACCCTCGTGGTTACGGTAGGGAAACATGCCCCTCTTGTGGGCGAAACGAAAATTGATGCCTCTTCTCGCCTTGAACTTTGTTTTGTACAGGCAACATAGAATAACATGAGTGTCAGGCTGAAATTTGAAACTATTCAGGGTTCGTTTGGCCATTATATATATTACTAATTACTAAGTTTTCTATGCATTTATTGTAGTCCATAATTCAAATTTGAACTAGAACCACATGCTCCAGTGAAGAAAAATGGGTGGGAAATCATACATGTGTCATTGGGTGCATGTTTAGGTCTCATTTAAGGAATGAGAATGAATTACAAAGTTGTCGTCGTCCTGAAACAATGAGAATCTCGGTTTTTAAATCCCAGTAAATAAAAAAGTCACCCAAAAAACATGAAACTTGGCATGGTTTCATGACATGGCACATATATGTCGTGGTAAAAAAAATCATCCAATTTGAGAAGAAGCGCACACATTAGCAGCCAACGAAGTCCTTTTTGAAACAAAAAGCTGACACGTTAATATCGCAAATGGTTGTAATATATTTACCGTCTCGAAATTTGACCATACTCGATGGCGTGCGTTGATTAGACGGGACGAGCGCGAGAAGTCCGCCGTGCAGGTTCGATGGGACGCGTGCGAGCAGTCTGCCGCGCAGGCTCGACGAGACACGTGCATCCTGTTCACCTTGCAAACTCGACGGGACACGTGTGAGCAGGAAGGCCGCCCATCCTCACCGGGAAGCGAGCTCTTTGACCTCCATGCACCAGCCGCCGCCCACCTCTCTCACAACTTCTCCATTAATGGGTTAATTAAAGCACCTGGACGGAGGGTGTTTGCTTGTGATCCCATGGCAAAAAAAAATTTGTTCGTGTTTTCAACTAGTATTCTGCCCTAATTTAAATTGCAACATAGGGAAACGGATAATACGACCACAAATAAAATGGCAACAGATAATACGAGGACAAATTTACAATGGCGCACATAATAAGGGCCTCTTTGATTCGCATGATTGTAAAAATATAGGAATAGGAAAACTATAGGATTGGAATGTCATGCTCATCTCAATCATATAGAATTTTAGTTTGTTTGATTGCATCATAGACAAAACAAAGGATTCTTTCAAAGAGGATTGAGTGGATGCTAGAAATCCTATGGGAAGTAGTACAAAAAAATCCTTAGGAAAATTTCCTATAGGATTCAATCCTATGAATCAAACAATCAACATAGGAAAAAATCCTAAGGATTCTAATCCTCCTAAATTCTTATGCAAATCCTTTGAATCAAAGGAGCCCTAATTGTCTTACATTTTTTGGATAATTTAAAATGCCACATGCGGCAAACCTGGAAGACACGGGGGCAAGAGAAGAAGGAAATTGCAGACAACGATCCGGGTCGCTACTGTCTCTACTCGTCGATGGATTGCCGCACGGCGAAATCCTCCAGCTCATTCTTCAATTCCTCATGACTTTGCTTGAAAGCAGCCACGAATTCCTCCACCTCCTGCTCGCGCTCAACCAGGAGCTTCCTCAAGCCACCCATTAGTTCCTCGACGACCGCTTTCAGCATCATCTCCGAGGCATTGCTCTGCTCATGCAGCATCTTCCAGCCGGCGGCCGCCTCCTCCTTCTCAGCGACCAACTTGAGGAGCTTCGCATTGTCATCCATGAGTTGCTCGAGGAGGCTGGTCTCCTTGTCAACCGAGGCATCGCTGATCTTGAGCAGCTTCATCAAGCCGTCGACCATCTCCTGTTGCGTAGTGATGCCAGCGAGAATGTCATCGTCGCCGGCGAAGGACTTCAGGAAAGTAGGCTTGTCACGATGGCCGACACCGCGAATGCGCTTGTGAGAGCCCTCACGTACCCACGAGAGCTCGTTCGAGGGCTCCGCGGTGCGCCGGGACATCTCTGTTGCGGTTGCGGCTTCGCGGTGGGACCTCTCTAGTTCTTCCGCGACCTTGGTCTTTGCTGCCTGGTTATATGTCCACCCTAAACTCCTCGTACCGGTCATGGTGGAACGACTTGACAGAGAAAACATGTTTTATGGGTGATGAGGAGAGGAACTGTGAAGTAATTTTCGAGTGGGTAGTTTTTATAGCCCGGTGCTAAGTGTGAACACATATTAGTTTGATAGGTGTGAACAGATTTGCAATTACTTATTGCATTGTAATCAGCAATGTGATGAGAAACAATGTCAAAATTTATTGATAGCAGAAGGTTGACCACGTGGTTGCCCGAGAAGCATTCACTGGAGCGCCAGAAGACTAAGTGGAGCACACACACAACCCGAATACCGTATTCGGTGCCACGTGTTATTTATCACACAAGTGTTCACATAAGGAAACGTATGTGTAACCTACTAATCATCGCACATGAGTACTCGCAGATGTATCATGTGCGATATTGATGGCTTCTCGCCCCTCGTTGGTTACCCCAAGTGGAAGGTTTGAGATGCAGTGTAGCGGAAGTTTTCCCTTGGCAAAGATACCAAGGATCGATTTCCCCTGAGATTCCCAGTTTCAACAAGAAGGTGTCAACTGCTAACGGCGCCAGATATTAGCAATCAACGTGGACCTGCACACAGATACAAATAACTTTGCTCCCAACGAGTACAGAGAGGTTGTCAATCCCTCCGGCCTTGTCGTTTACAAAGGGTCAAACGCAAGTGATAATAGTGATAGGTATTGCTGCAAATAGTAAGTAAAAGCAGAAAGTAAATAACGGATGTGATCAGTGATGGTAATATGGACCGGGGTCCCATGATGTTCACTAGTGATGTCTCTCTCCCAAAAGACGATAAAACAGCCATGTGAGGTAAACGAATTACAGCTGGGCAATTGACAGAATTATGTGCGCAAACCAATGCTAACTATGTTACAAGAAAGGTAGAGGTTCAAAGCATGGGCGGTACGCCAAGGCAAGTAGACCGAAATCGATCTGCATCTACTACTAATCATCCACCTTGAGATATTTATTCAGAACACCTCGCTGGTATTAAGTTGCGAGTCCCACCCATAGTGTAAACTCAAAGCAACAGACAACTGCATTAAAAGAACTTTGCGTAAAGTAAACAATCCTTGCACCCGCGGGCACAAGCACCGTTGTTTTCCCCCTTGTGGCAACAACACATCCCCTGGACTCATGTTTCTGTCACTCAAGCTAGTCATCGAGGGGCATGAACCCACAATCAAGCATAACGTTCCCTCTTGGAGTCACTACCTACTACTTGGCCAAAGCAATAAATAACAACGGAGAACATGCAATAATTACTTACGAACATAAATATAAAAGAGGTGAATCAAATATATTACTCAAACACAATCTGAACATAATCTCACAATCCATCGGATCCCAGCAAACTCATCATAGCAACAACATAAGGATTACATATGTGCCTCGATCATGTAGGGCAGCTCACGAGGACTAATTAGTGAAGCACAAGAACGGGAGGAGAACATCACATAGCTATTGGTCATGGACCCATGGTCCAAGGGAGACTACTCACAACTCATCCGGGAGGCGTCCATGGTGGTGGAGAGGCTCCCGGTGGTGATCCTCCCCTCCGGCAGGGTGCCAAGAAGAGTTCTCCTGGTGCTCCCGATCTTGGAAGCGCGGCGGCGGCAGAACAAAGATGAGATCGCGAAAAAGGGTTCCCGTCTCGAGGGTTTCGGGACACGATATAAATATATGCCAAAGGGGGGCATCAGCGGAGGCCTGGGGGGCCCAGGCGCCCCCCCGGCGCGGCCAGGAGGGGGGTCGCGCCACCAGGGCGCCTGGAGCCCTGGTGGCCCCCCTCCGGTTGTACTTTGGCTGCCGGGAAGCTTCTAGAATGCTGATTTTTTATATAATTTTTCCGGGATTTTTCTGGCAGTTTTCGTAATGGGAAAACCTGAAATACAAAAATAGCAGAAAACAGAAACTGGCACTGGGGTGCACTAAGTTAATAGGTTAGTCCAAATATGATCAAAAGTGTATGGAAGTGTATAAATATCATAGCAATATCACCCAAAAGAGGCATGGAGCAAGCAGAAATTATAGATACGTTTTGGACGTATCAACATCCCCAAGCTTAATTCCTGCTCGTCCTCGAGTAGGTAAATGTTAACAAGAATAATTTCTGTGGTGACATGCTATTAACCATATAGGACTTTTTCATAGTCATATGACAAAAGCTTACTGAAACAATGAATCTGTAGTAATTAAGTTGCCTCATGAGAAAATCACAAAGAACTGAAAGTTTTACAACATGATACTGAAACATCAAATAGATTTGTAATGAGCATGGTGTGCAAATATGATAAAGTGATATCTCGCTTGCCCCCTTTAGTGAAGCAAAACATAAATGCAGGGGCACCTCCAAGGTTTAAGTGATGACTAGATACAATGATTTCAAAATAAACGATATCATAATCATGCAAAAGACAATGCTACTTTGGGACAATGCACATTACACTCAGAATGACAATCATGCTCTCAGTAGTTGGTGCTTTAAAAGAAGGTGGAGACTCTCGAACCGTGGCTTTTGTTGGCAAGGTTGAAAACCCGTAGTCGGAAACAAAGACAAAACATGTACCAGAGCTCTTGATTTGAAAAACAGAAGTAATAATTATTTTTTTAGATTATGCATGTTCCGTCAACGAATGCTAGCAGACAACTCAATCACTTCTTGAGATGGACAAGTTTCGAGGAACGGCTCCTGAATGAGGACGATCACATCCTCTTAATCTCCTTTGTTTATCACTGCCAAAGTTTTTTCTGATTTCTCATGAACAAAGCGTGAAGGAGGGTTTGTTTGTTATATTAATTTTGAGCCGGGCGCACTCTTTGCCAGTTCCTTCTCGTATTATGGGTTTGCACATTAGACATGCAATCCCGGGGTGAAGCTTGTCCAACTTAAAAAGATCATGAATTAACTACTACTTCCTCATGAACTAAAAACAGAGGCACAAAATAGGAATGCATTTTTTTGAATAATTTCGAGATGGTACATGCAAGTCTCCGTTAGGAATGGCAGGTAAATACCATGTAGGAAGGTATGGTGGACTCATATGGCATAACTGGTTTAAAAGAATTTGGATGCACAAGCAGTCAGTCCGCTTAGTACAGGTGGAGGTTAGCAAAAGACTGGGAGCGACCAACTAAGAGAGCAATGACGGTCATAATCATGCAGAGCGACAAAGCAACATTGAATCAGGCATGGTAGTTATATCGCTACTCAGAAACAAAAGATCATCAAGGCTTGACAGACTTTCTTTACAGTCTTAATTATGCATGAGCATACGCCAAGTCAATCAAAATAAATTCTTGAAGGAAGAAATTACTAAACCATACCACATCATAGGCAAACAAATCATGTTGGTACTCCAATAACACATTGGGAACCCCCAGCTATTTGAGACTAACCATAAGAAAACATGAACTACTAAGCACCATTATGCACGTAGCATTTTTATCATAGACATATCAACCAATGCAACAGAAGCAAACTCTCTTAATAAGATAAGCATGATAACTAAAGAGAGTTCAAGCAAGCAACTAAACAAAAGCTCTTTAAAAAGATAAGCATGAAAACTAAAAGCTAAGCATGATAGTAGCTATTGAAAGACAAAGAACACACACAGCAAAGATAGACATGAAAATTCTATGTTATGTTCTAGGTAGAAGTGGAGCGTGTTTCTCTCCCACATAAAGAAAGCTGAGTTCCGACTCGTTATGAAAAGCTAAAAAAACTAAAAAGGAAACTAAAAGCAAGACGCTCCAAGCATAGCACATAACACATGAAGTGATAAAAATATAGTGGAACGAAAGACGAACTGATAATGTTGATGGAGAAGGGGATGCACGGGGGCATCCCCAAGCTTAGACGCTTGAGTCTCCTTGAATATTTCTTGGGGGTGCACGGGGGCATCCCCAAGCTTGAGCGTTTGACACTCCTGAATCTTTTTATCATCTTCCCTCGCACACTTGAAAACTCCCTTCATACATAACTCATCATAATCTGATTAGCGAGGTTAGTACCCATAATAAAATAATTGTTCCTTGCTGGAAATAAGGATATTCTTGAAGGTCTACTGTTTCTCAAGATTGCCAAAAGGTTTTTGCAAAGAAAAAGCAAGCTCAAGGTTTGCAAAATGAAGGAAAGGCAAAACAGGACAGAATCTGTGAAAAACAGAATAGCAGGTAGTAAATAATTTTTTCGGGGCATTTCTGCAACTCTAATCAAAAAACTCAGAACAGAAGAACGAAAGACAATTGTATAGAGCACGCTGTCGAAAAAATTCAGACCAAAAAGATGAACTGGTGATTTTATACGAATTTTTCTATCCAAGGACAGAATCTGTTTCCTGGATAGCACGTCACAACTTTTGAACTTTCTTGCAATCAGAGGCTATACTTGGCACAAAATTTAAAAGTAAAGATACAATGATGATGCTACTGTAGTAACAACATCAAGACACAACAAAAGCAAAATAAAAATTTATTAATGTGGGCTGCCTCCCAAAAGCGCTTTCTTTTATGCCTTTAAGCTAGGCATAATGCAAAGAGATCAAGTTTTATCAAGAGTAAAAGAATAGCTAGCCCGTATAACGGACTCAAAAGGTAACTTAATCTTCTTTCGAGGGAAGTGTTCCATCCCTTTCTTGAGAGTAAATTGGAATTTTATATTCCCCTCTTTCATGTCAATGATAGCACCAACGGTGCGTAGAAAAGGACGTCCCAAAATAATTAGACACAAAGGTTCACATTCAATATCCATAATAGTAAAATCAACGGGAACGTAATTGTGATTGACAATGATAAGAACACCGTCGATCCTCCCCAAAGGTTTCTTTATGGAAGAATCAACGAGACGAACACCAAAAGAACATGAATCAAAAGGTTTCAATTTAAGCATATCATATATTCTTTTGGGCATAACGGAGGTACTAGCTCCAACATCACATAAAGCATAGCAAGAGAAGTTATTCAACTTAATTTTAATCATAGGATCCCAACCATCTTCTAGCTTTCTAGGTATGGAGGCTTCTACTCTAAGTTTCTCCTCCCTAGCTTTGATAAGAGCATTAGTGATATGCTCTGTGAAGGCAAGGTTAAGCGTGCTAGTGCGGGGATCTCTAGACATCTTGTGAAGGAAATCAATAACTTCGGTAAGAGTGCAATTATCAAAATCAAGGTCACTACTATCAAGTAAGGTGGTAGTGGTGTCCTTTAGGTTCACTTGTTTGGTCGTTTCTATAGTCATAGCATCACCATTAATAGGTCCAATGGGACCAGGAGTGCATTGGGTGCTAAGAGTTTGGATATCCTCAACAACTTGGATAGTAGCAACAGTGTGGTGGGTAGGAAGGTTCTTAATTCTATCTTCTTCCTCCCTTTCTCTAGCCCATCTCTCTTTAAGTTTAGCCAACATCCTAATGTTTTCATTAATTTGCACTTGAATAGCATTCATAGGAGTGACCTTCCTCTCCTCAAGAGGAGAAGTTCTAATTTTAAGCAATTCTACCTCATTGGCTAAATTGTCTACCTTCGAAGAGAGATCATCTAGTTTGTTTAGTTTTTCTTCTACACTCTTATTAAAGGCTTTTTGGGTAGTGATGAAATCCTTAAGCATAATCTCTAGTTCAGTAGTGGAGTTCTTGGTGCTAGGATAAGAATTGTTGTTCCCATAAGAATTAGAGGGGAACGGTCTAGGATTGCTACCAAAATTACTCCTATAAGCATTGTTGTTAAAATTGTCTCTAGAGATAAAGTTCACATCTACTTGTTCTTGAGAAATCAAAGAATTTAAAGGAACATCACGAGGATCAACAAAAGATTGCTTCGAAAGAAGAGACATGATCAAGTCAACTTTTTCATTTAGGGAGGAAATCTCCTCGACAGAGTTTACCTTCCTACCTGTTGGAGCGCGTTCGGTGTGCCATTGGGAATAGTTGGTCATCATCTCATCGAGAAGCTTCGTGGCAGCACCAAGTGTAGTTGACATAAAGGTTCCTCCCGCGGCCGAATCTAACAAGTTTCGCGAGGTAAAGTTCAAGCCTGCATAAAAAGTTTGGATAACCATCCAAGTAGTCAAACCGTGAGTAGGGCAGTTCTTGATAAGAGATTTCATACGCTCCCAAGCTTGGGCAACGTGTTCATTATCCAATTGTTTAAAATTCATTATGTTACTTCTTAGTTGGATAATTTTAGCAGGCGGATAGTATTTTCCAATAAAAGCATCTTTGCACTTGTCCCATGAATCTATGCTATTTCTAGGCAAAGACTGAAACCAAATTTTAGCTCCTCCTCTCAAGGAGAAAGGAAAAAGCTTAAGCTTAACAATATTACCATCTATTTCTTGGTACTTTTGCATATCACAGAGTTCAACAAAATTGTTTAAGTGTAAAGCAGCATCATCTCCATCACCGGAGAATTGATCTTTCATAACTAGATTCAGTAAAGCAGGTTTAATTTCATACGAAGGTGTTGAAGTGGCAGGTGTAGTGATAGGTGTGCAAATAAAGTCATCGTTGTTATGACTAGTGAAGTCACACAACTTGGTGCTCTTGGTGGAACCCATAGCAGCAATCAAGCAAGATAACTATTTTTGTGATTTTTGATAAAAGATACTAAAGCAAAAACTGAAAGGTAAACTAACAAGACTAAAAAGCAAAGGTAAAAGATAGCGTGCAACTGTCCTATCTTGAAGAGTGGAGTCCCCGGCAACGGCGCCAGAAAACTTTGCTTGATGGCTTCTCGCCCCTCGTTGGTTACCCCAAGTGGAAGGTTTGAGATGCAGTGTAGCGGAAGTTTTCCCTTGGCAAAGATACCAAGGATCGATTTCCCCTGGGACTCCCAGTTTCAACAAGAAGGTGTCAACTGCTAACGGCGCCAGATATTAGCAATCAATGTGGACCTGCACACAGATACAAATAACTTTGCTCCCAACGAGTACAGAGAGGTTGTCAATCCCTCCGGCCTTGTCGTTTACAAAGGGTCAAACGCAAGTGATAATAGTGATAGGTATTGCTGCAAATAGTAAGTAAAAGCAGAAAGTAAATAGCGGATGTGATCAGTGATGGTAATATGGACCGGGGTCCCATGATGTTCACTAGTGATGTCTCTCTCCCAAAAGACGATAAAACAGCCATGTGAGCTAAACGAATTACAGCTGGGCAATTGACAGAATTATGTGCGCAAACCAATGCTAACTATGTTGCAAGAAAGGTAGAGGTTCAAAGCATGGGCGGTACGCCAAGGCAAGTAGACCGAAATCCATCTGCATCTTCTACTAATCATCCACCTTGAGATATCTATCCAGAACATCTCGCTGGTATTAAGTAGCGAGTCCCACCCATAGTGTAAACTCAAAGCAACAGACAACTGCATTAAAAGAACTTTGCGTAAAGTAAACAATCCTTTCACCCGCGGGCACAAGCACCGTTGTTTTCCCCCTTGTGGCAACAGCACATCCCCTAGACTCATGTTTCTGTCACTCAAGCTATTCATCGAGGGGCATGAACCCACAATCAAGCATAACGTTCCCTCTTGGAGTCACTACCTACTACTTGGCCAAAGCAATAAATAACAACGGGGAACATGCAAGAATTACTTACGAACATAAATATAAAAGAGGTGAATCAAATATATTACTCAAACACAATCGGAACATAATCTCACAATCCATCGGATCCCAGCAAACTCATCATAGCAACAGCATAAGGATTACATATGTGCCTCGATCATGTAGGGCAGCTCACGAGGACTAATTAGTGAAGCACAAGAACGGGAGGAGAACATCACATAGCTACTGGTCATGGACCCATGGTCCAAGGGAGACTACTCGCAACTCATCCGGGAGGCGTCCATGGTGGTGGAGAGGCTCCCGGTGGTGATCCTCCCCTCCGGCAGGGTGCCGGGAAGAGTTCTCCTGGTGCTCCCGATCTTGGAAGCGCAGCGGCGGCGGAACAGAGATGAGATCGCGAAAAAGGGTTCCTATCTCGAGGGTTTCGGGACACGATATAAATATATGCCAAAGGGGGCATCAGCGGAGGCCTGGGGGGCCCAGGCGCCCCACCCCGGTGTGGCCAGGAGGGGGGCCGCGCCACCAGGGCGCCTGGAGCCCTGGTGGCCCCCCTCCGGCTGTACTTTGGCTGCCGGGAAGCTTCTGGAACGCTGATTTTTTATATAATTTTTCCAGGATTTTTCTGGCAGTTTTCGTAATGGGAAAACCTGAAATACAAAAACAGCAGAAAACAGAAACTGGCACTGGGGTGCACTGAGTTAATAGGTTAGTCCAAATATGATCAAAAGTGTATGGAAGTGTATAAATATCATAGCAATATCACCCAAATGAGGCATGGAGCAAGCAGAAATTATAGATACATTTTGGACGTATCAGATATTCCTAGCCACCGCAAGCAACTAGTTTGCATTTTTCAAAGTTTTTTGTACACACAGAATTGCACACGAACTAACTATATTAACCATCTGTGCTGTAATTTCTCATCGCAAATTGTTCATCGGAGCGAACTATATGCCGTATATCGCACACACATTGGTATGGCTGCCCGTTTATGTTGTTCTGCCTCATCGCAAATAGCTAACTGAACTAAATCGTATGCCCTTCATCGCACACGCAACTAAAATCCGAATCGTGTTTGATGCACCCGTCTTCGCAAATATTTTACACATTTTCTATGGTTTTCATGCACCACTGTTTGCGATGATTGCATCGCACACAATTTCTTGAAGGGTCTTTGATCGCACTGTCTTGTTAGCAGCATCCTGCAGTAGTGCAAGTATCAACAAGGAAGTAACGAAGGCAACCCACCAAAGTGGTTATTGTCTTATCAAGATTCAGATGCAACAATAATAAAGTGTTATATGACATGCATAAAAAGGGTTTCATAGACATGATCAAAGGGATGCTTGCCTGGCTCAACAAAAGTCTGCGGGGTCTTCAAATATCTCTTGTCCAACTCCTTCGTCAACTTCATTATCTAACGTCACAAAGTAATGGGCACACAATCAATAGCACAAACAGAAAAATAAAAGTGCTCATAAAAATGCCAACTTATTTTTGTTAAATAGAGTGAAAACTAAGAATGTAAAAATTCTTAGTTTTGGATTTGGAGTTATGGAATTAGTGATATGGATTTGTAGATGTGGATTTAAATGCTCCAATTTCGATTTAAATTTGAACGGTATAGAAAAGGGTGAGGGATTTGGGTAGAAGCTACACCATTAAATAAGTGGGATTTTTAGAAGAATTTATAAGTTGGAATTATTTAATTTGGACAAATATTTTCTCTGTGGAATATTTAGAAAACAGACAAAAAAGAAAAAGAAAAGGGCACTTGGCCAGTACGGCCACAACGCAGCGGCCCAGGGAGAGAGAAGAGGCCCAGGCGAGCCGGTGCACCCACGCGCACGTTAAGCCCGACAGGCGGGGCCCGACTGCCAGTGGGAGAGAGAGGTGAGGATGACAGCTGGGTTCCACCTGTCATCTACAACCTCACGACAGAGAGGCCGGCGGGCTCACTAGCGGCGATAGGAGGCACGAAGAGGTCGGGCGAGGGCACGGCTGGGCTCGTAGTGGTGTTGCCATTCAGGTGGAGGTGGTGGTGGTCGCTGGGGTGCAGGGGTTTGCCCGCGACAAGGTCACATTGCGGAGGAGCTTCGGGTGGCGGTCGCCCCGGGTGTTTCCGATTGCAAAATAAGCGGGGAAGAGAGGGGAAAGGACCAGTGACGTCGTGCGGTTCTAGATCGAGCGAAGACATGGGCGAAGAGGGCATGTACCGCGCGGATGCTAGCGAGTTGAGGCGGCGGAGCTCAAGCTCGATCTCGAGCTCGGGTAGCTCTGCGGATTGGTTGGTGGTGGAGGGGAACTTTTGGGTGTGAGAGGGAGCGAGCGATGAGGAGAGGAGGCCTTGGGGAGGCCTTTAAATAGGCGGGTGATGGCTCACCGTGTACCCGTGCGCTGGCGAGGTCATTGTCGTCGCTGGAGGCCTCGGCAGAGCTCGGCTTCTAGTCAGGGGCATTTGTGGGGGGTGGTGTATGTCTAGGAGAAGAGAGAGGGAGAGCAGAAAGGTCACGAGGCGGGACCCCGACGAGCACAACAAGTGGCAGGGCTGGGCGGCGCTCTGTCGCACTCAGGGCGGACAGGGGAGCGAGAGAGAGGAGGGGGCCGACCATGTAGCATGTCCCGGACGCCGAGGTGCATCGGCAGACGTGGAGGAGAGGGCCGAGGTCGTCGGGTGGCTTGGGCAAAGGGCGGCCACAGTGCTAGGGTGCACTGTAGGGCGCTCTAGAGTGCGTCCATTGCATGCCATGCAATGTGGCCGTGGCCAAATGTGCCTGGTAGTGCTAGGGGTAGTAAAGAATGGGGTGGAAGCATTGGATGCCCTGGAGAGCCACTAGGAGAGGAGAGAGAAAGAGGGAGAGAGAAAGAGGTTGTCCAGAGAGAGAGAGAAAGGTTTTCACCCCCCCCCAATAATGGAGATGTGATGTTGCCATTGTTACTGAAGGTGGGAGGTGATCAGGGTTAGCCGTGGTAAAAATTTGAGCACAATTGGGGTCCATTTGCTGCCGTAATCGTTGACCACAAAAATGTGGCAGAAAGTGCTTGATGCTGGTTTGGGATAGCTAGGTTGCTCAACTTGCTTTGAGACTTAACAAGAGTGAGTGGCACCACAATTTAGTCGTACCTACCTATTTTGAGGTCAAAAGGATAAAGTGGCCAATGCAACTTCTGTAAACTCTAGAAATCAACAGAAATGGATTTTCTTTGAGACAGGACTCACCAATGTCTTCTCCTTGATGCACCACTTGGTGTAGTTTCATCATTTGAGGATTTGAGCATGTCCACAAAACTTGAGATTAAACGGAGAAAGTTGGCAATGTAGAGTTTTTCAAACTTAGATCTGGACAGAGCGGTTTTTGGGGCAGTTTGATCAAGTTATCTTGTTCTAAAACGTGTGCCATTTGGTCTAGATGAATAATTAGACCATTTGAGAATGTGTACCAAGTTTTAGAGCATTTGGACATGTTTGGCAATGTAAAGTTGCTCAAACTTCAATATGGACATAAATAGTGTTGAGCGGTTTTGGTGATGTTATCTTGTTCTCCAAGACATGAGACTTGGCAAGATAACCAAATAGGGCACTTGTGACTCAAGCTGGCAATGATTAACCATTAGCCGCATCCCCGTGGGTAATTACTCTATCAGGGGACGGGTATGTGCTTGCTTTCATGCCCACGGGGAAGCCGGTGGGTCAAATACCTTACCCAGCGCGTAACACGGGGAAGGGGATGGGATAGCATTACCCATGCCCGTTACCCTTCTTACCCATGAAGGCATTACATATGGGCTATAAAATCAATTGATCCTAGGTAATTCCCACCCTTACCCACCCAAATTTTCAACGAACCCACCCATTTTGCTTGAAATCCCTAAGAAATTCCTAACCTGCCACAACATATTGTTTGTTATGTTGAAATGCAATTCTTTTCTACTGAAATGCTACTGAAGGTTGTTGTTGATTGCATCTATGGGTTTCCCCACGGGGATTAAAAACCCAACGGGGATGGGGATGAGAATCTTTTTATCCCTGCAGATGGGTATGGGGATGGGGACGAGCATGGGAAGGCCGTCACGGGGACGGGGATGGGAGTCCAATACCCACATGGGTAATCCCCATTGCCAGCCTGACTTGCGACATGCTAGAATTTTCTTGTAATTTGCAGAGAATATTTCCTTTGTAGATATTTCAAAAGCTTGAAATATCCAGAAAGTGTTTTTGATGGATATGATCAATATTTTGAACATGACCATGTGTTGAAACTCTTATATATGGAAAATATATGTCCACTAAGCTTCCCTAATTTTTTTCAAATATTTTTGGAACATTAAAATAATTTTAACCTATTAAAGACCATTTCTGGCCTTAAGCAAAGGCCTTTAAATAATATAGCAAAATAACTTTTAAAATAATATTTTTGTGGTTTTGGTGAGTCCTGTCTCTAATTGGAGTCAAATATATTTTTTGAAAGATTTTCCACACCCTTAATTAAGTACTTGTAGTTCAAGTATCAATTCAGGGATTTTTGGAAAAACCTAATTTGGAAAATACTTTCTGGCCAAATTATTTTTGTAAGAACATACTATTTTGTCCTATACACATGGCATGATCATTGGGAATAGTCTTGGATCAAGGAGAAGGAGTATATGAGTTGGAGGATTTATTTGATTTTTAGAGCACTTGCAAACAACAAACAAAAATCCAATCAAGCAAAGTTCAAAACACTCAAAAGTTTTTTTCAAACCACATTTTATCATGAATTATTATCTTAAGTATTGTGGCATGAAAATCAAGGTGTGACACCTCCACATCCTAAGCCTATCCAAAGACAGTGATATACTTCATGGCATACAAAGGCACCAATACTGAGTGGGCCCCCTTCACAACATTCACGAAGTTATTCAACTAAGCATTCAACAGGTGATCTCATATCCACAATAAATGGTTTAGATCCTACACATATGAATGTTCATTCATATCCCGGAGAACTAGGGGTCTACTCACACATAAGAATTACAAGCATCATGGGGATAGTAATGAGATACATGGACAAGTGGTTCAACCGATACACCGAAGGATCCACTAGGGTTCTTGATGTTGCAGATCACAAGGATGTGGGTGATGATGATGATGGAGATGGTGGTGATGTAGATGTTGATCATGATGTCATTTCTCCCTTGGTGAGAGGAATCCCCCTCTTGTCCCGGTCAATCCTCCCTCCGGATGGGGTCTGGAGGCTAGGGTTCTGCCTTCTAGACGAGGTTTCGGAGTCTCTGTTCGTCCTCCCCATGATTTGTTTCCACGAGGTGAAAATATTTGATCCCATGTAGGTTGCGGCGCACCAAACAACCACTTATGTGAGTGTGCGATGTCGCGTGAAACATCGTCGTTCGCTCTAGAGGCGCAATTACGACTGTTTCATTGGCCTTCTTGCTTAATTTTTCAACGGAATGTGTTTAACACCTATAATACGTAAATCCACTACCATATTTGGGTGGGATCTCCATAAAATGAATGTTGCTCCAATAGACGTAACCTGAAGGATCATCAACAAAAATAAGTGCGCGAACACGGTAATATTCTAAAAAGCCAACATCGTAGGCACCAAAATATAAGGAAAAAAGCATCACATAAATTCGACTTATCAATCTTTGACCAGAATGAACCCTTTGCCACCATGGCTTCGAAGCTGGATTGCCACATGGACCTAGGATCCGCTCTCTTTCCGGAGCCAACCACGGAGGTAGATTTGGTGGTCGACATGTCTGGTGTAAACACCGTGCCCTTGGACGCATTTGTGTCGAGATTGTTGTCGGTGTCAAAACCGGCAGATCTCGGGTAGGGGGTCCCAAACTATGCGTCTGAGGATCGCTGGTGACCGGGGACACGATGTTTTACCAAGGTTCAGGCCCTCTCAATCGAGGTAATACCCTACTTCCTGCTTGATTGATCTTGATGAATATGGGGTTACAATAGTTGATCTACCTCGAGATCGTAATGGATAAAACCCTAGGAGTCTAGCCTATGTAATTGGGATTGTTGTCCCTACGGACTAAACCCTCTGGTTTATATATGCACCAGAGGGACCTAGAGTTGTACATGACCACCTTGCAGAGGAAGGAAAGTATTACATCCGGACTCTAAACTTGCTATTTTAGACATACGGGAGTCCTATCCGGATACGGGAGATAGTCTTCAGTGATAATCTTCACGGCCCACCTGTCCGGCCCATAACAAGCAATCCGGCCACCTGAGAACCCCTTAATCTAGGACTCCCTCAGTAGCCCCTGAACCAGTCTTCGATGTCGATGAGTTCGGCTCGCGTACTGTCTTTCGCATTCTAAGGAGGGTTCCTCCCCTCGAACATATTGAAGCAACATTCCCTACAAAGGTATTAGGTCCGTCTCTGCATGGTTATTACAACCCTTAGCCTCGAAGGCAAGGTATCGAAAAACGGACATTGTGTCTTTACTGTCAACTTTTCAGTGAAACGTCACGTCTGGCCCTTTAATATTTCGAACCGTTTTCTCGGCTCCAGTTTCGCGTTTCGAGGCATAGCCCTATTGGCACGTCTTGTCAAAACAGAGATCGTGCTTGATTATTACGGGATCCTTATCAATATGACGTGGGTAATCCAACTGTGCCTTAATCACGATTGCGTTGGGAACCGGTGAGGTTTACGGCAGGTAGTGGGGGGACGTTCGACATTCACTGCCAATAAAAGGACACAGATCCTCCCCCTTTAATCCCACGCTCTTCTCAAGCCCTAGCTTTCCAATCTCCTCAGGCCCAGCACCCACAACTCTTGTTCCCACAACTCTCAACTCCTCCACCACCGCATCCCTTCCCAGCAATGGCCGGAACGGTTCTAAGGGCAAGTGGGAGGCTTCCACGGTCACGGAGAAGACCGTGAAGAATATAGGGAGTGCGGGCTATCTTACTGACGATATAGCGCATCGGATTCCCAAAAAGGACCAGGTGATCCCCGTCCCTAAGCCGGGTGAGAGGGTGGTGTTCCTCTCTAATTTTATTCGGGGGCTGGGATTTCCTCTCCATCCCTTTGTCCGGGGCCTCTTATTTTTCTATGGGCTGGATTTCCATGATCTAGCCCCAAACACAATCCTCCACATATCAGATTTCATAGTGGTATGTGAGGCATTCCTCCGTGCCCCCCCACACTTCGGCTTATGGCTCAAGATATTCAATCTGAAGCAAAAGGTGGTTGACGGGCAATACATAGATTGCGGAGGATCCATGGTGAGAAAGCTCCCCAACGCCACTTGGCCAAAGGGGGTCTTTGTGGAGACAAACAAGGTCTGGTAGCAGGAATGGTTTTACATCACTGAGCCATGCGACACCAAGTGGGCAGCGGTGCCCGCATTCAGATCTGGACCTGATAACCCACAAGTGTAGGGGATCACAATAGTTTTTGAGGGTAAAGTATTCAACCCAAATTTATTGATTCAACGCATGGGAAGCCAAAGAATACTCTTAAGTATTAGCAGCTGGGTTGTCAATTCAACCTTACCTGGAAACTTAGTATCTGCAGCAAGATAGTTTAGTAGCAAAGTAATATGATAGTGGCGATAACAGCGATAAAAGTAACGATTGTGTTTTTGTAGCTTTTGTGATAGTAGCAACGGAAAAGTAAATAAGCAACAAGCAATAGAGGAAAAGCTCGTAGGCATTGGATCAGTGATGGGAAATTATGTCGGATGCAATTTATCATGTATAAGTTATAACCTAGGGTGACACAGAACTAGCTCCGGTTCATCAATGCAATGTAGGCATGTATTCCGTATATAGTCATACGTGCTTATGGAAAAGAACTTGCATGACATCTTTTGTCCTACCCTCCCGTGGCAGCGGGGTCCTATCAGAAACTAAGGGATATTAAGGCATCCTTTTAATAGAGCACCGAACCAAAGCATTAACACATAGTGAATACATGAACTCCTCAAACTATGATCATCACCGGGAGTGGTCCCGATTATTGTCACTTCGGGGTTGCCGGATCATAACACATAGTAGTGACTATAGACTTGCAAGATAGGATCAAGAACAGACATATATTCATGAAAGCATAATAGGTTTAGATCTGAAATCATGGCACTCGGGCCCTAGTGACAAGCATTAAGCATAGCAAAGTCATAGCAACATCAATCTCAGAACATAGTGGATACTAGGGATCAAACCCTAACAAAACTAGCTCGATTACATGACAGATCCCATCCAACCCATTACCGTCCAGCAAGCCTACGATGGAATTACTCACGCACGGTGGTGAGCATCATGGAATTGGTGATGGAGGAAGGTTGATGATGACGATGGCGACGATCTCCACTCTCCGGAGCCCCGAACGGAGTCCAGATCAGCCCTTCCGAGAGAGATTAGGGCTTCGAGGCGGCTCCGTCTCGTGAAACATGATAGTTCTTTCTCCCTGATTTTTTTCTCCAGAAAGTGAATATATAGGATCTGTGGATACGTCGATGGAGCACCAGGGGGCCCACGAGGCAGGGGGCGCACCCTGGGCAGGGGGGCGCGCCCCCACCCTCGTGGATAGGGTGTGGGCCCCCTGGTCTGGATCTTTTTGCAGGTATTTTTAATATTTTCCAAAATAATTCTCTGTGGATTTTCAAGCGATTCCGAGAACTTTTTATTTCTGCACAAAAACAACACCATGGTAGTTCTGCTAAAAACAACATCAGTCCGGGTTAGTTCCATTCAAATCATGCAAGTTAGAGTCCATAACAAGGGCAAAGGTGTTTGGAAAAGTAGATACGTTGGAGACGTATCAACTCCCCCAAGCTTAAACCTTTGCTTGTACTCAAGCAATTCAGTTGATAAACTGAAAGTGATAAAGAAAAACTTTGACAAACTCTGTTTGCTCTTGTTGTTGTAAATATGTAAGCTAGCATTCAGGTTTTCAACAAGATCATGAACTAACCACATTCACAATGACTTTCAGGTCTCAAGACTACTCATATCAATGGCATAATCAACTAGCGAGCAATAATAATAAACCTCGGAACACAACACTTTCTCAAAACAATCATGATATGATATAACAAGATGGTATCTCGCTAGCCCTTTCTGAGACCGCAAAACATAAATGCAGAGCACCTTTAAAAATCAAGGACTGACTAGACATTGTAATTCATGGTAAAAGAGATCCAGTCATGATCATACTCAATGCAAATTAATAGTAATACCTGTAACAACAGAGGTGCTCTCTTACTGGTGCTCTTTGATAAGAGGATGATGACTCTGCATAAAAATAAATAGATAGGCCCTTCGCAGAGGGAAGCAAGGATTTGTAGAGGTGCCAGAGCTCGATTTTTAAATAGAGATGAATAACATTTTGAGCGGTATACTTTCATTGTCAACATAACAACCAAGAATCTCGATATCTCCCATGCTACGCACATTATAGGCGGTTCCCAAACAGAATGGTAAAGTTTATACTGCCCCAACCACCAACAAGCACACTCCATGGCTAGCCCGAAACAACGGGTACCGTCCAAACCAGCAACAGCCCTGGGGGAGTTTTGTTTAATTATTATGATTTTGAGCATGGGACTGGGCATCCTGATTACCAGACATTTTCTCATGAATGATGAGCAGAGTCCAGTCATCATGAGAATAACCCACCTAGCATGGAAGATATAGACAGCCCTAGTTGATACATGAGGTGTTCGAGCATACAAAACATAATTTCATTTGAAGGTTTAGGGTTTGGCACATACAAATTTACTTGGAACGGTAGGTAAATACCGCATATAGGAAGGTATGGTGGACTCAGATGGAATAGCTTTGAGGTTTATGGAAGTGGATGCACAAGCAGTATTCCCGCTTAGTACAGGTGAAGTCTAGAAAGAGACGGGGAAGCGACCAGCTAGAGAGCAACAACGGTCATGAACATGCATTAAAATTAATTAACAATGAATGCAAGCATGAGTAGGATATAAATCACCATGAACATAAATATCGTGGAGGCTATGTTGATTTGTTTCAACTACATGCGTGAACATGTGCCAAGTCAGATCACTTAAATCGTTCAAAGGAGCATACCACCCCATCATACCACATCACAACCATTTTAATATCATGTTGGCACGCAATATAGACCATTATAAACTCTCAGCTAATTAAGCATGGCATAAGAAGCTATGATCTCTAATTGTCATTGCAAGCATGTTTCATTCATAACAAGCTGAATCAGGAACGATGAGCCATCATATTTACAAAAACAAGAAAGGTCGAGTTCATACCAGCTTTTCTCATCTCAATTAGTTCATCATTTATCATCCTTATTGCCTTTCACTTGCACGACAGAACGGTGTGGAAAATAATAATAGTGCACGTGCATTGGACTAAGCTGGAATCTGCAGACATTTAATACAAGAGAGAAGACAAGGTAATATGGCTCAAGGTTAAATCAACAACAAAGCATATGAGAGCCACTAAGCCATTTCAATCATGGTCTTCTACTCTTAACCCCCAAAGAAAAGAAAAGAAACTATTTACACGGGGAAGGTCCCAACAAGCAAAAAAAGAATGGGAAATCTTTTTGGGTTTTTCATTTTAACTACTACTACACGCAAAGAAAGTAAACTAGCTAGAAGCTACAACTAATTTTTTTGGGTTTTTCTAGCACACGAGAAAAGGACTAAGAAAAGGAAATTGAAACTAAGCATGGATGGTACAATGAAAGAGTGTGAGCACCGACAACTAGAATAAGTGTGTGAACATGAATGTAAAGTCGGTGAGAAACACGTACTCCCCCAAGCTTAGGCTTTTGGCCTATGTTGGTCTATGGCCACAGATCGAAGCTACTCCCTCCAGTGTACTGAGATGTATCCTCTGGGTGCCACTGGTTGGCGAGCTCATCCAGCTCCCACCCATAAACAGACTAACGGTAAGGATCAAGTGGTGGCTCGGGCTTAGGCTCTGAAGCTTGTGCCTGGCCTTGGTACTTGTAGAAGGCATCTGATGTGGTGAGGTATACGCCTGTAGACAGATCAAACAAAGATGGTAAAGGCAAGGTAACAATTTCACAGTATATTTCATCAAACCTTAATTTATAATTAAGCTGCCTATTCTTGTCTTTAACAATAAAGTCATGAGCTACCATGCTCTTGTAGTCTAGATAAACAGGGGCAAGCAATTTTCCTTCCTTCTCATGATGCCTAATAGGTATTCTAAAATGTTTAGCAAGGCGAGAAGCGAAGATGCCTCCAAAGACGGACCCCTTTGAGCGGTTCAGACTCAGCCGTTTAGCAACGACGGCACCCAAGCTAAAAGTTGTGACTTGAAACAAAGCATGGCGTAAAATGACAAAGTCAGGGGCACTAAGATTCCCACTGTTCCCGCGACCAATTAGACATCTACTAGCAAATAAAGCAAAGTAGCGCGGAACAGGGAAGTGTATACTAGTGATTCTTGCCCCTGAAACTTGTCTAGTTTCCCCTACAACGATCATGTCAATAAACCCTTCAACGTCTTCACGACATGGTTCATCAAGTCTACCTCCAAAGGGTAATTTGCATATTTCACAACAATCTAAGAGTGATATCTCCTTAATCACATCATATAAACAAAACTCCACCGTAGATAGTGTTTTCTTAGCATGAAAATGAAAACTTTGCGTGAAAATATTGGTGAGTAAGAGATACTGTTCTTTCTGGTCATGGAGGAAGTCGGTGAGGCCTGCATTATTTGCCAACCAATAAAAGTCTTCGTAAATCCTGGCGGACATCATGAAATCATTACAAGGCCATTCGCATAGTCGAACTTCCGCCATGCGAGGAAGATTATACTTGGGCTTCTTATTTTCTTCTTTCTTCTTATCCTTCGAGCTCTTGCTAGAGGAGCCCCTCAATAATCTTTTTATCATTTTCCTTTTCTGAAAATTTCTGACATTTTTAGTAGCATCAAAATAAAAGTTAATCAAACTCAACAAGATTGATAGCAACAACTCCTGTGAGTGCCTAGAGACTATATCATGCATTAGAACTACTTGGGACCAATAAAATTTGACATCCAAGCTCAAGAACAAGGTCACCACAATACCAAAAATTTGCAATAAATAAAGAACTAGAACATAAATTAATTGTACCAATGGAGGAGTCACATACCAAGCACCAATCTCCCCAAACAGTTTGGTGAATGGTGCTTTGAGCAAGGAGATCGAAAATGGCAGCAAGATGAGCTAGAACTCGGGTTTGAGCTGGTTGGTGATTTTTTTGGGAGGAAGAAGAAGAGCATGGGTGCAGGAATAAGTGGAGGGGGGCACGTAGGCCCCACGAGGCAGGGGCGCGCCCTGGACCCTCGTGGCCAGGTGGTGGCTCTCCTCGCTGTGTGTTCTGTGCCATATTTCCTCAAATATTCTGGAAAAAACTTATTTCATTTTCATGGCATTTGGAGAACTTTTATTTTTGGGATATTTTTTATTGCACGGATAAGTCTGGGAACAGACAGAAAATACTATTTTTCTTTTATTTATCCTAATTAACAGAAAGTAAAAGGAGGGTACAGAAGGTGGTGCTATCTAGATTCACCTATCCCATGCTCATCAAAAGGAATCCATTAACAAGGTTGATCAGGTCTTGTTAATAAACTCTTTCCGAGTAACATGAAACCGGAGAATTTTCGAATAACACTAGGTTACCTCAATGGGGATATGTATGTCCCCAACAATAAGGATGTCATATGTCTTCTTGATAGTAGGAAGAGGAAATTCAAAACCTCCCATAGTAATAGTTGAAATTTTTCCAATATAATTGATACTGTGGACCTGAGGTTGTTTCCTCGGAAAGTGTACCATATGCTCATTACCACTGACATGAAAAGTGACATTGCCTTTGTTGCAATCAATAACAGCCCCTGCAGTATTCAAAAAGGGTCTCCCAAGAATAATAGACATACTATCGTCCTCGGGAATATCAAGGATAACAAAGTCCGTTAGTATGGTAAAATTTGCAACTACAACAGGCACATCCTCACAAATACCAACAGGTATAGCAGTAGATTTATTAGCCATTTGCAAAGATATTTCAGTAGGTGTCAACTTATATAAGTCAAGTCTACGATATAAAGAGAGAGGCATAACACTAACACCAGCTCCAAGATCACACAAAGCAGTTTTAACATAGTTTTTATTAATGGAGCAAGGTATAGTAGGTACTCCTGGATCTCCTAATTTCTTAGGCATTCCACCCTTAAAAGTGTAATTGGCAAGCATGGTGGAAATTTCTACTTCAGGTATCTTTCTTTTATTGGTAATAATATCTTTCATATACTTAGCATAAGGATTTGTTTTGAGCACATCCATCAAACGCATACGCAAAAAGATAGGTCTAATCATTTCAGCAAAGCGCTCAAAATCCTCATCATCCTTTTTCTTGGACGGTTTCGGAGGAAAAGGCATGGGTTCCTTAACCCATGGTTCTCTTTACTTACCGTGCTTCCTAGCAACAAAGTCTCTCTTATCATAACATTGATTCTTTGATTGTGGGTTATCAAGATCAACAACAGGTTTAATCTCTACATCATTATCGTTGCTAGGTTGAGCATCATCATGAACATCATCATTAATATTATCACTAGGTTCATGTTCATTACCAGATTGTGTCTCAGCATCAGAAACAGATATATCATTAGGATTCTCAGGTGTGTCAGCTACAGGTTCACTAGAAGCATGCAAAGTCCTATCATATTTCTTTTTCTTCTTCTTAGAAGAACTAGGTGCATCTAAATTAGCTCTCTGAGAATCTTGCTCAATTCTCTTACGGTGGCCTTTAGGATACAGAGGTTCCTGAGTCATTTCACCACCTCTAGTTGCAACTCTAACAGCATAGTCATTATTCTTACTATTCAATTCATTGAGCAAATCATTCTGAGCCTTAAGCACTTGTTCTACTTGAGTGGTGACCATAGAAGCATGTATACTAATGAGTTTCGGTTCACCTTTAGCTCTAGACAGATAATCACTCAAGCGTTCAATCATATAAGCATTGTGTTGCAATTGTCTACCAACATAAACATTGAAGTTTTCTTGTTTCACAATAAAATTGTCAAACTCATCTAAGCATTGGCTAGCAGACTTATAACAAGGAATATCACCTTCACCAAATCTATAGAGAGAATTTACCTTTACTACCTGTGTCGGGTTATCAAGATCATGTATTTCTTCAATAGACGGTAAATTCTTAACATCTTCAGCCTTAATACCTTTTTCTTTCATAGATTTCTTTGCCTCTTGCATATCTTCGGGACTGAGAAATAGAACACCTCTTTTCTTCGGAGGATGGTTCAGGAAGTGTCCAATTATTTTCATTGGCCAGCATATTATTCAATAGTAGTTCAGCTTGTTCAATTGTTCTTTCCCTGAAAACACAATCATCACAACTATCCAGGTGGTCTCTGGAAGCATCGGTTAGTCTATTATAAAAGACATCAAGTATATCATGCATCTGAACAGGATGATCAGCCAAATCATTAAGTAATTGGAGAAGCCTCCCCCAAGCTTGTGGGAGACTCTCTTCTTGCATTTACACAAAGTTATATATTTCTCGTAAGGCAGCTTGTTTCTTATGAGCGGGAAAATATTTAGCAGAGAAGTAATACATCATATCCTGGGGACTACGCACACAACGAGGATCAAGAGAATTAAACCAGGTCTTAGCATCACCCTTTAACGAGAACAGAAATAGCTTAAGGATATAGTAGTAACGAGTCTTTTCATCGTTGATAAACAGGGTGGCTATATCATTCAACTTAGTAAGATGTGCCACAACAGTTTCAGACTCATAGCCATGGAAAGGATCAGATTCAACCAAAGTAATTAACTGAGGATCAATAGAGAATTCATAATCCTTATCAGTAACACAGATAGGTGAAGTAGAGAAAGCAGGGTCATGTTTAATTCTAGCATTCAAGGACTTTTCTTTTAGCTTAGCTAATAATTTCTTAAGATCATATCTATCATTGCAAGCAAGAAAGTCTCTAGCAGTTTCTTCATCCATAACATAACCCTCAGGAACAACATGCAATTCATATCTATTGGGAGTAGCCTCATCATCACTTTCATAAATATCATAAGTTTCAACATTTGCATTCTCCCTAACCTTAGCAGTTTGTTCATCTAAAAATTCACCTAGTGGCACATTATCAGGCATAGAGGTAGTTTCATCATACATAGCAGAAGTAGCATCATCAAGAACATACGACATATCAGATTCAATAGCAGGAGTAGGTGTCGCAAGTTTACTCATAACAGAAGGAGAATCAAGTGCAGACCTAGATGGCAGTTCCTTACCTCCACTCGTAGTTGAGGGTAAGATCTTGGTTTTCGAGTCCTTCAAATTCTTCATAGTGATAAACAAATATAAATCCCAAGTGACTTAAAGAATAGAGCTATGCTCCCCGGCAACGGCGCCAGAAAATAGTCTTGATAACCCACAAGTGTAGGGGATCGCAACAGTTTTCAAGGGTAAAGAATTCAACCCAAATTTATTGATTCAACACAAGGGGAGCCAAAGAATACTCTTAAGTATTAGCAGCTGAGTTGTCAATTCATCATGTAGAAGTTATAACCTAGGGTGAGACAGAACTGGCTCCGGTTCATCAATGCAATGTATGCATGTCTTCCGAATATAGTCATACGTGCTTATGGAAAAGAACTTGCATGACATCTTTTGTCCTGCCCTCCCATGGCAGAAGGGTCCTATCGGAAACTAAGGAATATTAAGGCCTCCTTTTAATACAGTAACGGACCAAAGCATTAACACATAGTGAATACATGAACTCCTCAAACTATGGTCATCACCGGGAGTGGTCCCGATTATTGTCACTTCGGGGTTGCCGGATCATAACACATAGTAGGTGACTATAAACTTGCAAGATAGGATCAAGAACACACATATATTCATGAAAACATAATAGGTTTAGATCTGAAATCATGGCACTCGGGCCCTAGTGACAAGCATTAAGCATAGCAAAGTCATCGCAGCATCAATCTCAGAACATAGTGGATACTAGGGATCAAACCCTAACAAAACTAACTCGATTACATGATAGATTCCATCCAACCCATCACCGTCCAGCAAGCCTACGATGGAATTACTCACGCACGGCGGTAACCATCATGGAATTGGTGATGGAGGACGGTTGATGATGACGATGGCGACGATCTCCACTCTCCGGAGCCCCGAACTGACTCCAGATTAGCCCTCCCGAGAGAGATTAGGGCTTGGCAGCGGCTCCGTCTCGTGAAACGCGATAATTCTTTCTCCCTGATTTTTTGTCCCCGAAAGTGAATATATAGGATCTAGGGATACGTCGGTGGAGCACTAGGGGGCCCACGAGGCAGGGGGCGCGCCCCCCACCCTCGTGGATTGGGCGTGGGCCCCCTGGTCTGGATCTTCTTGCAGGTTTTTTTATATTTTCCAAAATAATTCTCTGTGGATTTTCAAGCGATTCCGAGAACTTTTTATTTCTGCACAAAAACAACACCATGGCAGTTCTGCAAAAAAAGCGTCTGTCCGGGTTAGTTCCATTCAAATCATGCAAGTTAGAGTCCATAACAAGGGCAAAAGTGTTTGGAAAAGTAGATACGTTGGAGACATATCAGGACCCTCGGAGAGGCTAACCTCATAGACCGACAAGTGTCCGGATTGGGGGGTCTCAGCCGGAGGTGCTAGCCCACCAAAATCTCATCTATGGTATGATAACGAAGTGCACCCTCCTCACTAATGTGATTCAGGTAATGCTCTTCTGCCGCGTCCTTCCCTGCCAACACCGGGACTCTCCTTTATGGGAGTTCAATCCAGAAGAGCCCGGCCCTTGAAGCACCTCTTCGGCACCACACATGAAGACATCTGGAAGCAGCTCTTCAAGTCCCTAAAGGTGTGGCCGGCGGAGACCAAGGACAAGGGCTTCAGCAGCATGCTCACTACTTCAGATTTAATCAGAATTTCTGCCGAATACACACTCCGTCCATATTGCAATTACAACAAAAGTTAGAGTTTTTGCGTTCTATCCAGGCTTGGAAGAAAAAGGAGGAGCGGATCAAGTGTTCGGCTCCCTTGCCTGAAGACCTAAAGATGCCTCGGCTGACGAAAATGTTGGTTCCGGCGCTGTACAAGGTGCCTGAAAAGAAGGCCAAGAAAAAGGGCAAGGAGGTCAAGAGCAACCTCCATTGTAAGGGTCCCGCAGGCACAGTGTCCGGGAAACCGACTCCCACCTCTCCACCGGAGAGGAAGAGGAGGAGGAGGAAGAAGAAGATGACTCCCCCGCCAAGGTAAGTGAGAGGAAGAGAGGAGCCCCCGCTTATGCGGGCAAGGTGGCGCCCAGGAAGAAACTGAACCTTCCAGACAGTTCGGACTCAACGTCGGAACACAGCTTCCGAGTTCAGCCCAGGATTAAGCCCCTGGCCGACTCGTAAGTACTCGGATGATAGCTGCTTATGTCCAGTTTAGAATAGTATTCAATGTTTTATGTAGCAACAAACTTAGATATATATTAACTAACATGATGTGCTCATGCCTTTGCATAAATAAAACCTCGATCTGACTTACTCATGATGATTGTTTATAAACTACAAACTTATTCATTTAAATGGGATATAAATCATGACCTTTCCTGTGATCACCAACATGTCCATACTAGGTCTCAAAACATCTCGGTGGCTCTTCCACCAATTTATTACAGTACCAAAATTTTAGAACTTTAGTGAGGAAAATTTTAGTATATGTTGACCCATGGTGTGACCTACTTTCGAGCATGTCTGTGACCATGGACTTGGCTATTGATAGATTAATTACACTCTGCAGAGGTAGTGCACTGTACCCACACCACGGAACCCATGGCCTCGTTCTCCCATTCGGGTGGACCAACGGCGTTCATACGAAACCCATCCATTGCCATGACACTCCCCCCGGCCACTCCAACTTAATTCCCACTTGAACAGTCCTGGGTAGCCTTGTGCCTACCAAAGGCAAACCGACCACCGTCGTGGCCAAACAAAAATTATCCCAAACGGGGACTCCGTACCATAAAATTAACAACGGGCACACACGGTTATGTGTGCTTACCGGGCCAGGGTACTGCATGCCCATAACCTTCCCTATCTGGAGGTACCGACAAGAGGCATGACAATGGACCGAATAAAGACCTTCCCATAAAGGTAAATGTGGTTGCACTGGGAAAGACTCGATTCAGTGGCACAATGACCCGGTCAACAATTTATTCAAGTTGAGCTATTAACCGTTTCAACTTAAAGAAGAATAAATAACCGGTATCATATAATGCCATGGAATGCAATATACCAAAATGCAACACATAAAAAAATTCAATGCCATACCAAAAGTATAACTGGGTCAACTCTACTTTGATGAACATCATATCTTCACTATTATTCTGGTTATGACTTACTTTCAATTAAAAACAAAATTTATTCTAGCAAAATTTTATCATAATTACTTATGTAAAAGAAAGTAACTTCACATATGCATATCCATAATCATTCTCAGGATCCCAACTTTATTTTAACTATCTTAATATCTTAAACCAAACTCCAACTTTCTGTAAAGTGAATGAAACAAATAAATACAACAATCAACAGAAAGTATTTGACAAAATAATTAACATGTGTGAAATAAATCATTTGTTCAAGTTGGAAAAATCACAAATATTGAAATGGCACTATGAAAATGTGAGGGATCGAAGAAGGTGAGAGTGTCTAGAGGGGGGGTGATTAGACTACTCGACAAGATAAAAATTCTGTCTTTTATCAAGGACAGATTTTGGCAGATTTTGCATAACACACAAGTCAAGTAGCACACTACACATGCAATTCTAGAGTATGGGCAGCGGAAAGTAAATTGCACAAGTAGTAAAGAGAAGTGGAGAAGATCAAACGCAATTTGGAGATGCAATGATTTTTCCCGTGGTTCCGATAGGTAGTGCTATCGTACATCCACGTTGATGGAGACTTCAACCCACGGAGGGTAACGGCTGCGCGAGTCCACGGAGGGCTCCACCCACGAATGGTCCACGAAGAAGCAACCTTGTCTATTCCATCATGGCCTACGCCCACGGAGGACTAGCCTTACTCGGGGTAGATCTTCGCGAAGTAGGCGATCTCCTTGCCCTTACAAACTTCTTGGTTCAACTCCACATCTCAATGACGGAGGCTCCCAAGCGACACCTAACCAATCTAGGAGGCACCACCCTCCAAAAGGTAATAGATGTTGTAGATGATGATGAACTCCTTGCTCTTGTGCTTCAAATGATAATATCCCCAACACTCAACTCTCCTCACTGATTTGGCTTTGGTGGAAGAAAGGATTGAGTGGAAAGCAACTTGGGAAGGTTAGAAATCAAGTTTCATATGGTAGGAATGGAGCAACTTGATCTCAACACAAGGGTAGGTAGTTCTCTTCTCAGAAAGTGTAAGGTAGGAGTGGTAGTACTTTCTGATGGCTCTCTCCACGAATGAAGAGGGGGTGGAGGGGTATATATAGCCTCCACACAAAATCCAACCGTTACACACATAATTGAGCAATCTCGGTGAGACCGAAGTGGAAACTCGGTCAGACCGAAAGTTCAAATATAGTGAACGTTGGGGTTTTCGGTGGGACCGAAAATACCATCTCGGTGAGACCGAAAGTGCAAATGATATGAACGTTGGGATTTTCGGTGGGACCGAGAAAGAAAACTTGGTTAGACCGATTTGAGAAAAGACAGGAACATGCCAGTTTCGGTGGGACCGGAAATGCAATCTCGGTGAGACCGATTTGAGCCAAGACAGGTGCTTGTCAATTTCGGTGAGACCGAAAATGCAATCTCGGATATTCCGATAAGATGTCAAATGGTAACAGAAGGTTGGCAGTCCATATTTCGGTGAGACCGATCTCAAACTCGGAATGACCGATTTTTCTAGGGTTTGTCTTATGGCTGAGGTGGTTCATCTCGGTGGGACTGAATTGGAAGAATCGGTTTGTCCGAGATTACTTATGAGTGTGTATAGTAGTGAAAGTTGCTGATAGTTGAAGGAGACATATCACTAAGCACTTGAGCAACCAGATCATCAACACAACCTCATCCCCTTTTAATAGTATTGGCTTTTCCTATGGACTCAATGTGATCTTTGATCACTAAACCAAAAATGGAGTCTTGAGCTTTTGCCAATGCTTGCCTTAGCATTTTGAGGGGTCCACTTCTTTAGTCATTTCCATAGCCAATGTGATTGGATTTCCTGAAACATACTTGATAAAAGCATTAGTCCAACCACAAAGTATGTTGTCATTAATTACCAAAACCACCCGGGGAGCAAATGTGCTTTCAATCTCCCCCTTTTTGGTAATTGATGGCAACACACTAAAATCACACTAAACAAGACATCAAAGCTTTTTGAAAGAAGGACAGAATTATCACGAAAGCTTTGACAAGCATGTAGTACACAGGCTCCCCCTACAAGTGTGCAAGATTTTCATAAATTTTGGTTTTGGACTACCACAAGCACACAAGAGAGATAAGCAAGATGTGCTACATGCAGCTTGGCTATATGCATCAGAGCAGAAGAAAAAGAAGTGAGTGATAATGCATATGTGCATGGTGATTTCTTGCAAACAAGTATTTACAAGCAAGTCACCATCATGCACATTCTACAAGATGCATATACTTACCTTGAGGTTCCTTGGCATTGTACCTGAAGGGATAAACTTGGGAAAACAAGGTTAGATAACACAAGAGTATTCCTTCAACCAACTGCAAGAACATCAAGAGTACCAAGCCAGGGATGACATGTATAAAGAGTGTCTCATATTGAGCACATGCTTGAATCAGCAAACATGTCTCCGAAACTAAAAGATTTTCAATGAACTCTGAGAGATTTTGCTTTCCATAAAGATATCAATTGTGAAGATTCCTCTCCCTTTGAGTTCTCTCAGAACAAGGGGTTTGATGGAAACAGCAAAATCAAAAGAATGATGCCAAAAGAGAATGATGTCCAATGTAAGACACGACAAAGCTTTGATGTGATTCTCTCCCCCTTAAGATAAGATTGCTTTTCTTCTCCCCCTAAGTCTTCTCTTCTCCCCTACTCCCCCTAAGTCTTCTCCCCCTTTGACATCAAGTGCCGAAAAGGACAGCAAACTAGGAAGGTTAGGAAAGATGGAAAGAAAGAGGTGGGATCCTTAAGAATCACAACAGAGCAAATAAGAACATTCCAAGAGAAACAATGAGTGGAGCTGCAGGAGATGATATCCTGGAGGAAATAAATCAGTGACACCGAATTGAGTTAGGGTAGACCCTTTTCGGTTAGACCGAAATAAATAAATCGGTGACGCCGAGTTTAATTCCAAGGAAATACAAAAATAATTCAGCTCACTTTGCGAGGAATGTTTCAAAAGATTTGCAATGAATTTGTAAAAGATTTTCGGGGAATTGATTAGAGCCAGAAGGATATTCAAAGAAACATAAGAAAAGAAATGAAAAAGATTCCTAGATGAAGTTTTTTTTAAAGAAAACTCAATGAGAGAACATAAGAGAAAACACAAAGACTTCAAAAGCATATGTACTTCATCTAGATAAAGGTCGGCGACAAGATCACCTATGTTTGAGTATATTGACTTAGGAATCAAATGAGGACATTTGATCATAGGTCATACTCATCATTTAAGCTCAAAATGGGGTCGCCATTTTTCGATTAAGCATTTGATGTGATCACATCTTATGAAGCTGCTTGTACTCATGACTTTGAGCAAAGCTTCTTAAAGATGTGAAGAACATACCTTGGACTTGTTGTTGCTTTACTCATGTAGGTAAGCTTGATGTAGGTGCTCATTGAATGTGAAGTTGGAGCGCCATTTCTACTTGTGTAGTTCATCTTCCTACATGGGTTAGGCAAGCAAGGAAATACTCGAGGATATCCAAGATGACAAGAGTGAAATACAAGATGTATAAGATGTCAAAAAGGATATGTGGAATTTTGTTCCTTGAACTCAACATCCCAAAGGGCTAGATACTTGGTCAATGACAAGATTACTCATGATTTGAGTGTGTGGTAATCTTGTGGAATGTAGATCATCCAAGTACCTGCAAAGAGTTAGATGCAATACAAGGAGGCAAATGTGTCCAAGACATATGATCATCATCATAAGAGAAATATCAAGGATTGGTCAAGTGAGCTCATGCCTTGCATGCATCAATGGAGTTATCACTCCAAGTTTGAAGCATCAATGATGTTCAACTCACTCCTTAAGCGACAAAACACCTTCTCATCAAGAGGTTTTGTATAGATATCAGCAAGTTGTTTGTCAGTACGAACATGCTTAAGATTAATGTCACCCTTGGCAATATGATCACGAATAAAATGGTGACGAACTTCAATATGCTTTGTTCGAGAGTGTTGCACTGGATTGTGTCCAATTTTAATTGCACTCTCATTGTCACAAAGCAAGGGAACACGTCTCACATGTATCCCATAATCTTTAAGCGTTTGTGTCATCCATAGCAATTGAGCACAACACGAACCAGCAGCAATATATTCCGCTTCAGCAGTGGATAATGATACCGAATTTTGTTTCTTGGAGGACCAAGATACAAGGGATCGACCAAGGAATTGACATGTACCCGAAGTTGACTTTCTATCAACCTTGTCACCGGCATAGTCCGAGTCGGAATAGCCAACAAGGTCGAAAGAGGCTCTCTTAGGATACCAAATGCCAAAGTTTGGTGTGTGTATCAGGTATCTCACTATCCTTTTAACAGCTTTAAGATGACATTCTTTAGGGGCTGCTTGATATCGTGCACACATGCATACACTCAACATTATGTCAGGACGAGAAGCACAAAGATATAGTAGAGAACCAATCATAGAACGGTAAACCCTTTGATCAACGGGTTCTCCATCTTTTGTCAAGTCATTGTGTCCACTTGTAGGCATGGGGGTACTCATACCTTTGCTTTCTTGCATGTTGAACTTCTTGAAGAGATCCTTGGTGTACTTTGTTTGTGAGACAAAGGTACCCTCCTTAGATTGCTTGATTTGCAACCCAAGGAAGAATTTGAGTTCACACATCATGGACATTTCATACTTCTCCGACATGAGCTGTCCAAACTTCTTGCTAAAATGGGGGTTAGTTGAACCAAAGATAATATCATCAACATATATTTGGCACACAAATAGTTCACCATTAACCCTTTTTGTGAACAGCGTTGAGTCTATCTTTCCAATCTCAAAGCCTTTTTCAAGAAGAAAGCTGGTTAAGCATTTGTACCAAGCTCTAGGAGCTTGTTTAAGACCATAAAGAGCTTTGTGCAACTTGTAAACATGATTAGGCTTTTTGGGATTCACAAATCCGGGAGGTTGTTTTACAAAAACTTCCTCCTCAATTTCACCATTTAGAAAAGCACTTTTGATATCCATTTGATAGAGAGTAATATCATGATGATTGGCATAAGCAAGAAGAATGCGAATGGATTCAAGTCTAGCAACGGGGGCATAGGTCTCACCATAGTCCATACCTTCGACTTGTGTGTAACCTTGAGCTACGAGACGAGCCTTGTTGCGGATGACTTGTCCATCTTCATCTTGCTTGTTCCGAAACACCCATTTGGTTCCAAAGATGTTTTGATCATCCTTGGGCTTCTCTACCAAAGTCCACACCTTGTTCCTCTCGAAGTTGTGTAGTTCTTCGTGCATAGCGTTCACCCAATCCGGGTTTTCAAGTGCTTCTTCTACCTTCATAGGTTCAATGCTAGAGATAAATGAGTAATGCTCACAAAAGTTAGCTAAGCGAGTAATTCTCCCGGAGTTGATGTCGTTCATCATTTGTTCCACGGGATGATTCTTCTTGACTCTTGCTCGAACTCGGGATAGCTTTTGTTGATGTTGTGGCTGAGCTTCCTCATCATCTTCATCTTCCTCTTCTTCTTCTTCATTGTTGTTGGTGTTGTCTTGAGGCGGTGGAGAAGGAGGTTGTGGTGGATCTTCTTATTGCACTTCCTCATGTTGGTGAGTTCCACTTGTGGAGGCCTCCTTATTGCCTTGAGGTTCATCTTGCCGTGAGGTAGGTGGCTCCACATATGTAGATGAGGTACTCTCCTTCACTTCCATGGGACGAATCTTTCCAATAGATAAGTCTTGGATAGCTTCCGATGGGTCCTTGTCTCCTACATCAATAGGCATTTGCTCTACTTGCGAGCCATTAGATTCATCAAACTTCACGTCTACCGTCTCTTCAACCTTTCGGGTGAAATTATTGTAGACACGGTAGGTGTGAGAGTTTGATCCATAACCAAGGAGAAAGCCTTCATGAGATTTAGGAGCAAATTTAGACCGACGATGCTTATCAAGGATATAGCATTTTGAACCAAAGACACGAAAGTATCCCACTTGGGGTTTGTTACCGGTGAGGAGCTCGTATGATGTCTTGCCGAGGAGCTTATGAAGATAAAGCCTGTTGATAGCATGACAAGCTGTCTCGACCGCTTCTTCCCAAAAATGCTTCGGTGTCTTGTATTCATCAAGCATCGTTCTTGCCATCTCTATGAGCGTTCGGTTCTTCCTCTCAACAACTCCATTTTGTTGAGGAGTGTACGTAGCCGAGAACTCATGTAGAATTCCTTCCTCATCGAGAAAAGAGTCTACATTGGCGTTCTTGAACTCCGTTCCATTGTCACTCCGAAATTTCTTGATCTTCACCTCAAATTGATTTTGGGCCTTTTTGGCAAAGGTCTTGAAGATTCTCTGAACCTGCGATTTATCATCAAGGAAAAATACCCACGTAAATCTGGAATAATCATCAACTATAACTAGACCAAAGGAGTTACCACCAAGGCTTTTGTAAGCATTGGGACCGAAGAGATCCATATGAAGAAGCTCAAGCGGTCTCCTTGTGGTCATGATGTTCTTTACGGGATGACTTCCACCTACTTGTTTTCCTGCTTGACAAGCACTACAAAGTCTATCTTTGTCAAAGAGAACATCTTTAACACCAAGAATATGATCACCTTTGATTAGCTTGTCTAGATTACGCATACCAACATGTCCTAGCCTTCTATGCCATAACCAACCTTTAGAGGATTTAGCAATGAAACAAGCTCTAGGTTGGGCTTTCTTAGTGAAATCAACAATATATAGATCACCTCTACGGATACCGGTAAATGCCATGTTTTGATTGTCACGACGAAAGACTTGGCAATCTACTTTGGTGAATAGCACATTGAATCCAAAGTCAGCTAATCTAGACACGAAAAGTAAATTGTATCCAAGAGATTCTACAAGCATGACATTTTGAATAGAGCTATCATGAGATATGGCCACCTTAACAAGGCCAAGTACCTTACCCTTGGAGTTGTCTCCAAAAGTCACATACTTGCGTGGACCATCGTTCTTTGCAAGCTCTCGAAACATGTCTTTATCTCCGGTCATGTGGTCGGTGCATCCACTATCAAGAATCCACTCTTTTCCGCCGGACATGTAGTCTCTCAGATTTGCCATAAGATTGAGACTCTTCATGACCTTGTCTAGCTCGGTGTCCGAATCGGATTAATCATCATCTTGCTCATGCTCATCATCATATTGACCCATAGATTGTCCATCATCAACACCTAGGTCAATTTGATAAGTACTTGCATTAGTTTGGTTAATGTGACAATAGTCTTCGGAATGCAATGCAAGAGCATTTCTAATTATAATATTGATAAGACCGGGATCACCCTTCTTTTTCATAAGATCACGAAGCTCAAAGAAGCATTTATCAAAGTTGGGATCATTGGGGTGCATCTTATCAAATTCAATAGTCTTGTATAAAATTTCATCAAGACTTCACAAAGAGTAGTCCGGATAAAGTTCTTCCAAGAACTTCCATATAGCATAGGCACACTCAAAGTTTGTAACAAGCTTAAGCAAATCATCGGGTAACCCTCTAATGATAAGATTTACAGTTCTAAGGTTACGAAGCAAATCAAGCTCTTCATCCATGGTAGGGTGCAAGGGGTCAAAAGGAGGCACATAGGGGGTCTCAACATATTTGCACAAATTGTACATCTTAAAGATACTAAGCATTTCAGACCTCCATGAGTTATAGAACCTTCCATTAAGAACAGGCACTCTATGGCTAACACTCCCAAACGTAGACACGTCCATCTTCCTCCAATGGTGTGTAAACCAAAGCAATGGAGACCAAAGCTCTGATACCAATTGAGGGATCGAAGAAGGTGAGAGTGTCTAGAGGGGGGGTGATTAGACTACTCGACAAGATAAAAATTCTGTCTTTTATCAAGGACAGATTTTGGCATATTTTGCATAACACACAAGTCAAGTAGCACACTACACATGCAATTCTAGAGTATGGGCAGCGGAAAGTAAATTGCACAAGTAGTAAAGAGAAGTGGAGAAGATCAAACGCAATTTGGAGACGCAATGATTTTTCCCATGGTTCCGATAGGTAGTGCTATCGTACATCCACGTTGATGGAGACTTCAACCCACGGAGGGTAACGGCTGCGCGAGTCCACGGAGGGCTCCACCCACGAAGGGTCCACGAAGAAGCAACCTTGTCTATTCCATCATGGCCTACGCCCACGGAGGACTAGCCTTACTCGGGGTAGATCTTCACGAAGTAGGCGATCTCCTTGCCCTTACAAACTTCTTGGTTCAACTCCACATCTCAATGACGGAGGCTCCCAAGCGACACCTAACCAATCTAGGAGGCACCACCCTCCAAAAGGTAATAGATGTTGTAGATGATGATGAACTCCTTGCTCTTGTGCTTCAAATGATAATCTCCCCAACACTCAACTCTCCTCACTGATTTGGCTTTGGTGGAAGAAAGGATTGAGTGGAAAGCAACTTGGGAAGGTTAGAAATCAAGTTTCATATGGTAGGAATGGAGCAACTTGATCTCAACACAAGGGTAGGTAGTTCTCTTCTCAGAAAGTGTAAGGTAGGAGTGGTAGTACTTTCTGATGGCTCTCTCCACGAATGAAGAGGGGGTGGAGGGGTATATATAGCCTCCACACAAAATCCAACCGTTACACACATAATTGAGCAATCTCGGTGAGACCGAAGTGGAAACTCGGTCAGACCGAAAGTTCAAATATAGTGAACGTTGGGGTTTTCGGTGGGACCAAAAATACCATCTCGGTGAGACCGAAAGTGCAAATGATATGAACGTTGGGATTTTCGGTGGGACCGAGAAAGAAAACTTGGTTAGACCGATTTGAGAAAAGACAGGAACATGCCAGTTTCGGTGGGACCGGAAATGCAATCTCGGTGAGATCGATTTGAGCCAAGATAGGTGCTTGTCAATTTCGGTGAGACCGAAAATGCAATCTCGGATATTCCGATAAGATGTCAAATGGTAACAGAAGGTTGGCAGTCCATATTTCGGTGAGACCGATCTCAAACTCGGAATGACCGATTTTTCTAGGGTTTGGCTTATGGCTGAGGTGGTTCATCTCGGTGGAACTGAATTGGAAGAATCGGTTTGTCCGAGATTACTTATGAGTGTGTATAGTAGTGAAAGTTGCTGATAGTTGAAGGAGACATATCACTAAGCACTTGAGCAACCAGATCATCAACACAACCTCATCCCCTTTTAATAGTATTGGCTTTTCCTATGGACTCAATGTGATCTTTGATCACTAAACCAAAAATGGAGTCTTGAGCTTTTGCCAATGCTTGCCTTAGCATTTTGAGGGGTCCACTTCTTCAGTCATTTCCATAGCCAATGTGATTGGATTTCCTGAAACATACTTGATAAAAGCATTAGTCCTACCACAAAGTATGTTGTCATTAATTACCAAAACCACCCGGGGAGCAAATGTGCTTTCAAAATGTTGATGTGGCTTGCCTTAGTTCAAATGAGGCTCACAAGCCTCCTGGTGATCCTCAAGACAAGTTTCCTCTTCTGAAAATAAATAAAAGTACAAAAAGAAACTATCAAGAATCATTCAAAAATTCACTAGAAAATCTACACAGCACCAAATAGTCTCATTTTTGGTGTGCTGCCAGATTTCTTTACAAAGAACACAATGCAAAAAGAATCAATTCATTTGCACTTATGGTTAAAAAGTTATTGCAGTTTGAAGTTCTCTGGAATATATTTAAATTTAGAAATTTAAATAAACATAATAGCGAGGGGGTGATGTCGAAGGCGTAAAAGCCCAGAGCGCCACCACTCATACCACTTCGCGCGGGTACGGAGAGGCTGACTAGCGGGCCCCGGTAGTCAGGTGAGAGGGAGAGAGGGGGAAGAGCAGAGGCGGTCGCTACATCGCCGGAGCGCACGCCGGCGACGCTCCTCCTTGGTCCAAATGGAAAGGATAGATCGACGGAGGGCGTCGAGGTGCACCTGCCCGTACCCGTAGGGTAGCTAGAGGTGGACGGATGGCGTCGGAACGGAGCTCGGAGGCGGAGCCAGAACAGAGGGTTCTCCGGAGTTGAAGAAGACGGCGAGCAACGGTGCCTCCAGCAGCTCCAGCTAGGTGAAGAGGCTCCACCAGAGAGTGGTGGAGGCTTTGGTGGGGTCGCCTAGGACAGAGAGGGCTTGGAGCTACCTCGACAACCCAAGGGGGATCGCCGGTGAGCTCGAGCTCGGGGACGGTGGCCTGAGGCCTGCCCGGCCGGGCCACGGGGTTCTACGCGATCTGTGGTTGAGTGGGAATGGAGCTGGGTGCTCGGAGCGGCTGGGAGAGGGCCTATATATAGGCGAGCCGAGAGGGGGGAAACGGGGCTCCGCCGGCAACACCTGGCTGCGCCCGGCGATGAATTGGCGTCAGTGACAGGGGGGAGATGGCGATGGATTCACGCGGGAGCTGTGGCCGGACGGGGACGAGCACTGAGGCACTGGGGTGGCGACGAGCGCAGTGTGCACCGCACTGTTGCCTTGGCCGGACCGCGCCCGTGCTCGCTGCGGCGAGCTCCGGCATCAGCGAGCGCTAGAGGGGGACTATGGAGGTGAAGACGATGATGGTGTCGCGATTTGACACGCTTGGGCAGGCGCGGAAGCGAGCACGCGCTCTACAGAGCGCTCGGCGGCATCCATAGCGCGCCGACGGACTGCCATGGCATGGTGTACACGCGTGGTCACCGCGCGAACTATGCCTACTGGCCGATTTGGTGCCAAAATCCATGTCTGGCGTGTTGTTCGTGGTAGATAAGAGAGTTACCCGTGGTTGGTTTATTTCCAAACGCAGTAGAAAGAAAGTAACACGCTTGGTAAGTTTCTAGACAGAAACTTTGAGAGCTTACTAAGGTAAAATGGTTAATAGTTGGAGGTTCTGCTTTGGAGGCTAGTCAAGAGTTACTAAGGTGAAGATGCACAAGGAGTTTCAGAAGAAGTGGAGCAAGTAAAATGGTAGTTGCTGTAGAAACTACCATTTCTGTCCAGAATAGAAAAGATTTTTTGTAGCAAAAATATTCCAAAAAGTAGGCCAATATTTTTGCTCAGGAATGTGTCTTAGGGTCTAGAGAATATTTAGGAATTTCCTCAGAATTTTGTGAGCCAGAAAAATAGGGGTTGCTTTGGAGCACAAAGGATTTAGCTAGGGTTTTGGGAAGAAAAGTGAATATTTTTCAAATAAGAAAAATATTCCATAAGGTATATTTGAGTGGTCCGGAGGGAAAAGATAGTTTGGGATGGATAGGAGGCAGATGGGTGAAAGTCAAGGGTACCCAAGTGTTTAAGTCCATATGAAATGATTCAAAAATCCCAAGGTTTGAAATGAATTCAAATAAAGCTCTCGCAAATAAAAGAGGGCAAAAAAATCAGGCTGTCACAAACCTCCCCCACTTAGAATGAATCCCGTCCTCGAGATTTGGTTGCTTGGGAAAACCATTCCGGATAATATGTCTGTAGGAACTCTTCTTGTTCCCAGGTTGCTTCCGACTCGGTGTGACACTCCCACTGGACTTTATAAAACTTTCGTACTTTACTGCGGGTGACTCTTTCCATCTGATCCACAATTTTGAACGGCCTTTCTTCATACGTTAAATCCCTTGCCAATTCCAGGGGTAATTCTAACTGATAAGCAACAGTACCCACTCGAGAAATAATTGGAAATGGGCCAATAAATCTGGGTGCCAACTTCCCGCGATTTTGGAATCTCTTGACTCCTTTAAAAGGAGTGACTTGGAGGTATACGTGCTCTCCAGGTTCAAAATTGATCTGTCGGTGCTTTGCATCGTAATAACTCTTTTGTCAAGACTTGGCCAATTGCAATCTGTCTCTGATTTCCTTGACTTGTTTCTCATCTTCCATCATGAGGTCCAATCCGAAAATACGGCTATCTCCAGTCTGAGACCAGTTTAACGGGGTACGACATTTGCGGCCATATAAAGCCTCGTACACTGACATTTTTAGACTGGTTTGGAAGCTGTTGTTGTAGGAGAACTCGGCATAAGGTAGACTATATTCCCATTTAGATCCTTGGGCCAAGATGCAAGCTCACAGCATATCTTCTAGTATTTGGTTTACCCGCTCTGTCTGTCCATCTGTTTGAGGATGATAGGTTGTACTATATTTTTGGGCTTTCCCCAAGGCTTGATGGAGACGTGTCCAGAAAGCGGAGGTAAAGAGTGAACCTCGGTCAGAAGTGATGGTTCGAGGTACTCCATGCAGACTAACTATTCTGGACACATATAGTTGTGCAAGTTGGTCTGCTCGATAGGTGGTCCTGACCGGAATAAAATGTGCTACCTTGGTTAGAGTGTCCACGATTACCCATATTGCATTATTGCCACGCTGAGTTTTGGGTAATCCTATGATGAAATCCTTGCAAACATCATCCCATTTCCACTGTGAAACTGGCAGCGGTTGAAGAAGTCTGGCTGGCTTCTGATGTTCTGCCTTTACTTTGTTGCATATGTCGCAACAAGCCACAAAATAGGCAATATCCTTCTTCATTCCATCCCACCAGAATATTTGACGAAGGTCTTCATACATTTTTGTACCCCCAGGGTGAATAGAATATGAGGACTCATGGGCTTCTGACAAGATTTTCCTTTTCAGGTCCGACTGATTTGGTACACAAATCCTTTCGCGGAATCGGAGAATCCCAAAGTGATCCCTTGAGAAGTCAGGTGCACGTTCTGCCAGCATATTCTGGGCATGCTTTTGTAGGACAGGATCATCTGGCTGGGCCTTGTGGATTTCTTCTTCAAGTGTGGGGGTAACTTCCAACGTGTTAGCGAGACCAGCCTCAACAATGTTCAAATGGAGTTGAGCAATCTCCTCTTGAAGTTTAACGGGCAAGGAATTTAATATGGCATTTAAGCTGACCGGCTTTCGACTGAGTGCGTCAGCTACCACGTTGGCTTCACCAGGGTGGTAGTTTATTCCCAAATCATAATCTTTATCTAGATCAAGCCACCTTCGTTGACGGAGATTCAAATCGGGCTGAGTGAATATATACTTGAGACTTTTGCGATCTGTAAAAATTTGGCACTTCTTCCGAATGAGGTAATGCCTCCATATTTTGAGAGCATGCACTACCGCGGCCAATTCCAGATCATGCGTAGGATAATTTCCTACGTGCGGTCGCAACTGTCGTGATGCATATGCCACCACCTTGCCGTCTTGCATGAGTACGCAACCAATTCCTTGTCTGGATGCGTCACAGTATACATCAAAACTGCGATAGATATCTGGAAGAGTTAATACGGGTGCGGTGGTAAGACGTTTCTTTAGCTCACTGAAACTTTTATCACCGTCTTTTGTCCATTCAAACTTCTTGTCCTTTTTGAGTAGCTCGGTCATGGGTTTGGCAAGCTTGGAGAATCCTTCAGTGAAACGACGGTAATATACCGCCAGTACAAGGAAGCTCCGGATCTGAGATACGGTTGTGGCTGGCAACCAATTGAGCACATCTTTTACCTTGCTGGGGTCTACGTCTATACCTTCGGCGGATAACACGTGTCCAAGAAATCCGACTTGTTTAAGCCAAAATTCATATTTGCTGAACTTGGCGTAAAGCTGATGGTCTCGGAGTCGCTGCAACACTTCTCGAAGATATTCCTTGTGATCCCCTTCACTTTTTAAATATATAAGTATGTCATCGATAAAGACCACCACGAACTTATCGAGGAAGCCCATGAACACTTTATTAATCATGTGCATGAAGAATGCAGGGGCGTTGGTGAGACCAAATGACATAACTGTATATTTGTAAAGACCATATCGAGTGGTGAATGCGGTCTTAGGAATATCTTCCTTTTTAATCTTGAGCTGATGGTATCCGGTCCGTAAGTCAATTTTGGAGAATACCTTGGCCCCACTGAGCTGATCGAACAAATCATCAATCCTTGGCAGCGGGTATTTATTTTTGGTGATGACATCATTCAGCTGCCGATAATGTACACACACGCGAAGGCTGCCATCCTTTTTGCTTACAAAGAGTGCAGGCGATCCCCATGGTGAGGAACTGGGACGGATATACCCTTTCTGGAGCATTTCATCGAGCGCCTTTTTTCATTCCACTAACTCTGATGAGGGCATCCTGTAATACTTCTTGAATAACGATGCAGTTTCGAGTACCAGATCTATTGCAAACTCAAGTTATCGGTCTGGCGGCATGCCTGGTAGTTCTTCCGGAATTACATCAAGAAATTCACTGACCACAGGAATTAATTCCAACTCATCCACGGCAGTGAATATCATCCCCTTCTTTGGTATGATTTTACGTGAGTAGAATTTTGTAACTTGCCCTTCTTGACTGATCAGAGTGACTTCTCGGGTTGCACAATTTATGCATACTTGGTATTGAGTCAGCCAATTCATGCCCAAAATAACATCCAACTGTGCCGACTCGATGAGTATCAAGGAAGTTGGAAAGCTTATTCCGTTGATATAGATTTCCAAGTCACGGCAGACCAGAGTGCTCTTGATTAAAGATCCCGGGGTTTGTACCAGCATAGTTTTCCCCAAGAGAGAACAAGAAAAATTGTTTTGGGCAACAAAACTCTGAGAAATAAAAGAGTGGGAAGCCCCCGAGTCAAATAAAATTACTGCAGGTATGCTATTAATAGAAAACATACCGATGACTACTTCGGGGTTTTCCAGGGCGTCATTTGCGGAGAGGTGATTGACGTGCCCGGTGATGTTTTGCTGGTCCGGGTATGACCCCATGAAGTTGACTTGTGGCCGGAATAAGGCGTTCGCCTTGCTGTTCTTGGGACATTGACGGGCATAATGTCCACTTTGCCCGCAACTGAAGCAAGAATTATTGCGCTGACGCTCCTCATGTACTGGGTTGGTGACAACATTCTTGACTTGGGTAGTAGTCTTGTTAACATTCTGTTGCCAATTGGGCTTGTAGTCTACCTAAGTTTGCTGCCAGGTTTGAGCCTTCTGCACCGGTGGTCCTTCTTTTCTTGGTTCAAACTTGCGTTTGTGCTTGTTATTAGCGGGCCGGTTGTCCAGTACGAGCTTGTGTTCTCTTTCCGCACTGAAAGCTTTATTTACCAAAGTTTGGAAATCTGGAAAATCAAGCATGCTGAGAGTGCACCTGAGTTGCGAGTTTAATCCTCCAAGAAACCTGTCAATCTTTCTCTCTTCCGTGGCCACGTCATATAGGGAATAACTGGCCAGATGGTTGTATTTTTGCAAATATTCTCCCACTGGCAGATTTCCTTGGGTGAGTGCAAGAAACTCACGCTGCTTGGTCTTCATAATTCTAGTAGTGATGTAATATTTTCGGAACTGATCCTTGAATTTGATCCAGGTGAGTGCATCATCAGCAGGCCACATGGCTTTTGTATTTTCCCACCATATGGCAGCAGCACCTTCAAGATAGTGGGTTGCATATGGAACTTTGTCATCTTCGGCAGTACGGGCAATCTCAAGCTTCCTCTCAATGGTTCGCAGCCAATCATCGGCATCCAAAGGGTCAACTGCCTGACTGAAACTGGGAGGCTGAGTTCGGTGAAAATCTGATAGTTTGGAGTAATGACCATTCTGCTGTCTATTATGCACAACCATAGCTTGAACACTTTTTAATACCTCCAGTAGATCATTACTTCTTCTTTCCTCAAACATACGCAGGATTTGTTCAATGGTAGGCGGATTTGGCGGTGGAGGCGGTGGTATGAATGGCTCGGGGGATTGTCCTGCCTGTCGGGCGGAGCGACGAGCAGGAACATCCTCGTGAGTGCTGTTACTGTTGGTATACAAGGACACATACATGAAAAGAAAATCAACATGCCCGATTACCCTACTCTCATACATAAAACATCACGACTCGTACATCCATTTTCGTACATTAGTCTGACAACTGCGAATACTCTGGAGCTCTACTGCTCTGCGGGTGCTGCGGGGTTCTCTCCTAAAGTTGACTCGGATCTGGAACTGACGAGATTAACGGAGACATCAGGGTCAAAGGTAACACGGTGACGCTGCCTCGGAGGCTCTCCTTCCGGGGCGGAAGTAGGGTGGATCATAGGAGCTACAGGGGTAGTGAGGAGTGAGATCCACTCAGCAGAGGCACTAAGAGGAGTTATGGCCGAGGTGCCCGAGCTACTAGGAGGGGTTACTAGTGAAGTAGGGAAAACGGAACTGGGGACGTAAGAGGTGTATCCCAAGGAAGCGGGAATGGTGATAGACCTAGTAGTGTCTAAATCAATACGAGCGTGAGTCAACTCGCGTGCTAGCTCGTGGACCATGAGGTAACTAGCAGTGATATAACGGGAAAGATGGCTAGCAACGCTATCAGACTCCGGATCAATTTCAGGGAAATGAATACAACCGTTGTCGTGCAAAGAAGGGTAGTATTGGAAACCTGGGTGGTTCTGCATGCGAACCTCGTTGTGACGGAGCTCAACAAGGATCTCGAATGCAGCAAATTGGACGGCTAGCGAAGCGGTAGAAGCGTGACTGCTTCGAGAGGTACGAGTATAGGAGCTGGAGTCAGAACGGATGCGCAGGGTCACCACTGCCTGATTTTCATATGTTGAGTCAGCTAGACGCTCCCGGTACACACGATAAACTGGGTCGTCTCCATGAGGGTACAGCCGACGCCACATGTTGCGAAGGAGGTGCGGTGACGTGTATGGCATCAGCTGCAACTGGCACGGATACGGCATCGGAGCCATCTACACTCACAACCATCATTGGGTTAGCATAAAAATAATACAAGCATATGTAAAGCAATAACCAACTAAATAGACTACCGGCACTCAACCTAAATGTGTATCTAGCATTTAAATAGCACGTCTTAGTCTAACGCATCCTAGAGTCAGCGCGGCTCTGATACCAACCGTTGTGGCACCCCGGATCAGAGCGACCGGTTTACCTTGCATTGCCAGCCCAGAGACCTTGTCTTCTGGCAACGCACAACATCTTGGTACAGAAAACAACCGCTTTATTGATACTAGCGGACCATAGTTTTACATTACAACAGGTAGCGAGGCTAAGCGGCACACACGGTGCGGCTGGACAATATATACATTATTTAATGAACGTAAAAGTCCTCGGGCATAAACTACACGGCAGCGAAACGACGTCGTAGCGGAACTCCATCTCACATGGACAACGATGTGGACACGGACTAGACTCAGACGGCACTCCTTTCCAGCGAAACTTTCCTAAAATCTGGCATGACATGCCAGGTCAGTACTTTGAATGTACTTGCAAGCTTACAGCAAAGCAGAATCATTATGACAAACAGTATCATGATAATTACTCAATATTAAATATGCAGCAACAAATTTAGATATATATTAACTAACATGCTGTGCTCATGCCTTTGCATAAATAAAACTTCGGTCTGACTTACTCATGATGATTGTTTACAAACTACAAACTTATTCATTTCAACAAGATATAAATCGTGACCTTTCCGGTGATCACCAACCTATCCATACTTGGTCTCAAAACATCTCGGTGGCTCTTCCACCAATTTATTACAGTACCAAAATTTTAAAACTTTAGTGAGCAAAATTTTAGTATATGTTGACCCATGGTGTGACCTACTTTCGAGCGTGTCTGTGATCGTGGACTCGGCTATCGATAGATTAATTACACTCTGCAGAGGTAGTGCATTGTACCCACACCTCGGAACCCATGGCCTCGTTCTCCCATTCGGGTGGACCAACGACGTTCCGACGAAACCCGTACATTGCCATGACACTCCCCCGGCCACTCCAACTTAATTCCCACTGGAACTGTCCTGGGTGCCCCTATGCCTACCAAAGACACGCTGACCACCGTCGTGGACAAACAGAAATTATCCCAAACAGGGACTCGGTACCATAAAATTAACAACGGGCACACACGGTTATGTGTGCTTACCGGGCCAGGGTACTGCATGCCCATAACCTTCCCTATCTGGAGGTACTGACAAGAGGCATGACAATGGACCGAATAAAGACCTTCACATAAAGGTAAATGTGGTTGCACTGGGAAAGACTCGATTCAGTGGCACCATGACCCGGTCAACAATTTATTCAAGTTGAGTTATTAACCGTTTCAACTTCAAGAAGAATAAATAACCGGTATCATATAATGCCATGAAATGCAATATACCAAAATGCAGCACATAAACAAATTCAAGGCCACACCAAAAGTATAACTGGGTCAACTCTACTTTGATGAACATCATATCTTCACTATTATTTTGGTTATGACTTACTTTCAATTAAAAAACAAAATTTATTCTTGCGAAATTTTATCATAATTACTTATGTAAAAAAAAGTAACTTCACATATGCATATCCATAATCATTCTCAAGATCCCAACTTTATTTTAACTATCTTAATATCTTAAACCAAACTCCAACTTTCTGTAAAGTGAATGAAACAAATAAATACAACAATCAACAAAAGTATTTGATAAAATAACTAACATGTGTGAAATAAATCATTTGTTCAAGTAGGAAAAATCACAAATATTGAAATGGCACTATGAAAATGTTGATGTGGCTTGCCTTAGTTCAAATGAGGCTCACAAGCCTCCTGGTGATTCTCAAGACAAGTTCCCTCTTCTGAAAATAAATAAAAGTACAAAAAGAAACTATCAAGAATCATTCAAAAATTCACCAGAAAATCTACACAGCACCAAATAGTCTCATTTTTGGTGTGCTGCAAGATTTCTTTACAAAGAACACAATGCAAAAAAGAATCAATTCATTTGGACTTATGGTTAAAAAGTTATTGTAGTATGAAGTTCTCTGGAATATATTTAAATTTAGAAATTTAAATAAACAGAATAGGGAGGGGGTGACGTCGAAGGCGTAAAAGCCTAGAGCGCCACCACTCATACCACTTCGCGCGGGTATGGAGAGGCTGACTAGCGGGCCCCACTAGTCAGGTGAGAGGGAGAGAGGGGGAAGAGTAGAGGCGGCTGCTGCTTCGCCGGAGCGCAAGTCGGGGACGCTGCTACTTGGCCCAAATGGAAAGGATAGATCGACGGAGGGGGTCGAGGCGCACCTGCCCGTACCCGTAGGGTAGCTAGAGGTGGACGAACGGCGTCGGGATGGAGCTCGGAGGCGGAGCCAGAACAGAGGGTTTGCCGGAGTTGAAGAAGACGGCGAGCAACGACACCTCCAGTAGCTCCAGCTAGGTGAAGAGGCTCCACCAGAGAGTGGTGGAGGCTCTGGTGGGGTCGCCTTGGACAGAGAGGGCTTGGAGCTACCTCGACAACCCGAGGGGGATCACCGGTGAGCTCGAGATCGAGGACGGTGGCCTGTGGCTTGCCGGGCCGGGCCACGGGGTTCTACGCGATATGTGGTCGAGTGGGAGTGGAGCTGGGTGCTCAGAGCGGCTGGGAGAGGGCCTATATATAGGCGAGCCGAGAGGGGGGAAACGGGGCTCTGCCGGCGACACCTGGCTGCGCCCTGCGACGAATTAGCGTCAGTGAGAGGGGAGGAGAAGGCAACGGAGTCACGGGGGAGCTGTGGCCGGACGAGGACGAGCACAGGGGCGCTGGGGTGGCGACGAGCACAGTGCGCACGGCACTGTTGCCTTGGCCGGACCGCGCCCGTGATCGCTGCGGCGATCTCCGGTGTCAGCGAGCGCCGGAGGGGGACTGTGGAGGTGAAGACGATGATGGTGGCGAGGTTTGGCACGCTTGGGCAGCCGCGGAAGCGAGCACGCGCTCTACACAGCGCTCGGCGGCATCCAGCGCGCGCCGACAGACTGCCATGGCATGGTGTACACGCGTGGTCACCGCGCGAACTATGCCTACTGGCTGACTTGGTGCCAAAATCCATGTCTGGCTTGTTGTTCGTGGTAGATAGGAGAGTTACCCGCAGACGCAGTAGAAAGAAAGTAACACGCCTGGTAAGTTTCTGTACAGAAACTTTGAGAGCTTACTGAGGTAAAATGGTTAATAGTTGGAGGATGTGCTTTGGAGGCTAGTCAAGAGTTACTAAGGTGAAGATGCACAAGGAGTTTTAGAAGAAGTGGAGCAAGTAAAATGGTAGTTGCTATAGAAACTACCATTTCTGTCCAGAATAGAAAAGATTTTCTGTAGAAAAAATATTCCAATAAGTAGGGCAATATTTTTGCTCAGGAATGTGTCTTAGGGTCTAGAGAATATTTAGGAATTTCCTCAGAATTTTGTCAGCCAGAAAAATAGGGGTTGCTTTGGAGCCCGAAGGATTTAGCTAGGGTTTTTGGAAGAAAAGTGAATATTTTTCAAATAAGAAAATATTCCATAAGGTATATTAGAGTGGTCCAGAGGGAAAACATAGTTTGGGATGGATAGGAGGCACTTGGGTGAAAGTCAAGGGTACCAAAGTGTTTAAGTCCATATGAAATGATTCAAAAATCCCAAGGTTTGAAATGAATTCAAATAAAGCTCTGGCAAATAAAAGAAGGCAAAAAAATTAGGCTGTCACAGGGTCCCCGCTGAATACCGTTCCAAAGCCTAGTGCGACTCCCGAATTGGGAAATCAGCCACCCGCGATGGGGGACGGACCAACTGCACCAACAGGGTCTGTCGTCAATTCGGAGGCGTCAAACACTTTGGAGGACGCACTATGAGGTGCTTCCATCATAGTGGAACACCGCACTCTGATGAATGCGGTCATGGAGAAGATTCAGTCCATCAAAGGCAGACTAAACAAATCCTTCAACAGCCTACTAACAATCTTCGAGGTATGCGACGTAATGTTCTAAAAAAGAACTCTTTCATTTTCTATATATATATATAAATATACATATATATATATATATATATATAGTAGCCCCTAATGCTTTGTTTGATTCTGAACAGAATCGGACAAAGGATCCATGTTATAGCTTGTAACAGAGCTGAACTGCGTACTATGTTTTTTTAATAGGCTTCGCTTTTAGCGGCATCTGTCCAGGCCGCGGAGATTTCTGAGCTTAACTGGAAGCTTAAACTAGCTGATGAGCAGCTCGACCTTGTCAACAAGCGTTTTGATGAGACGCAAGGTATGCGGCTTTTCAAAGAATTGAATTTGTAAGACACTGTACGTGTGAGCATGAGCTTATTTGTGTTATACGATTTGTGGAACAGCTGGCTCAGCTACGGTCGAGGCCCTTAAGGGCGAGCTTGCAAAGGCCAACGAAGCAAGCAGGGCAGCCGCTGAAAAAGGGATTGCCGACCAGAAGGACAAACAGGTCATGCGTTAACAGCACAAGTCGCGGGTGTCCGAAGTCGAGGACGAGCTGCAAGACGACATTCGCAAGTGCGAGGCATTGGAGCAGAAGACTTCGGAACAAGCATCCGAACTCAGCATAGCGGTCAATACTGCCAAGGAGGCGCGGAGTGAGTCGCGCAGTGCTCACGAGGAGACAAAACAAGCACGGCAAATAGCAGATGGTAAGACTTTTCTCTTGCAGAGTATCTTTGGAGGTCGGAGGTATCTTGCGCTGACGCGATTAGGGAGTTCTCCAGGCGTGTTTGCGGATCTCCCAAGGAGCATCACCGACACCGCCCAGTACTTCCAAGCCCAGGAGGAGCACATCACGGAGAAGTTGTTCTGGTCGCAGTTTCTTGCGCCAAACCATCCAGTGCCCCTCAACGGCCAAATGAAGCAGTTGGTCGAGATGCATAATATCATGGGTACGGCCATGAAGGACTTGATAGTCCGGCTATGGCCCGTTGACCCAATCCAAAGTAGCTACTTCGGATTGGTGAAGCGACTCGTCGATGCGAGTCCGCGGGTCAATGCTATTAAGTGTTCGGCCTGCATAGAAGGTGTGGGCATGGCCTTTGCCCGCGTCAAGGTGCAGTGGGCAAAGATGAAGGCCATGGAGATAGCAACTGCTGGCCCGCCAGAGGGCAAGGATCACCGGAAGCCGAAAAGGTACTTTGGTGATGTCCTAGAAGGAGCCCACCTTGTAGAGAGCCAGTGCTCAAAGGATATAATATTTGATTCATTGTATTCGGATTGTAAGGACTAAGCCTATGTGCTGATATATATAATTTTTGCACTTCTGTATTGTACGTGACTTTTTCCTCCTGTGCGGCTGTTTATTTAATTTTGAAAGTTTCCAGTCGTCGGCTTCAGTCCCCATGTAAATATTACAGGGGTGTTTGATAATGCATGTGAACACTCTTTATCTAACGTCTTAGTCCATAGGGGAGGTGTTCGCGGAGCGAACTAGGCAATCCGACTATGCGACTTTATTGCTTTCACTTAGCCATAGAAGCTTGACTTGTGGGGCTAAGTACTAGCCCCTGGTGCGTGTAGGGATTTTTGAACTATGGTACCCGTTTTACGCGGATGTGCAAAGACCAGCCCCAAGTATAACACAGAGTGGATCGCTATAGACCATAGTATAACACTAGTTCACCGAATCGCTTTACCGGCTCTCGCTTCATCATGACAGTCAGTTTTCTGATTTCTCCACTGTGGTACTTGACCGGACGAGTCAAAAGTACAATCGCAGTAGTTCTCCCTTTACTACCTTAGCCGAACAATACGGAACGTAAGGTGGTAAGCATAGCAGCTAGGAAACCCAACCATAAACCCAAGACATGATTCAGAGGTGATGCATATAGTGCAATATCCGGGACGCCGAACAATTCCCTATAGGCGTTTGGACTTTGGAGGTGTGCCAGGCCGAATACAACCCCTGATATTAAGTCCAGGTATTATGGCACACTTGTCAATCTGACATGGGGAGAGAACACATGTGGTAATAAGATGAACTCCAAGCGAAATTGGAACCAAACTGCTTCTTTTAGATCCTGTTTAATACGTCGATCCGTGTGGTTATAGATAATGCCGATAACATCTTTGGGCATTTTACATGCTAACAGAAGTAAAATAAAAAATAAAAAAAATTAAAAAACGAGAGAAAAGGTTTACACAGAGCCTGAATCTAAAAAGAAATCTCAATGCGGGGCCCTGCTGCACACCTCAGTCGTTTTCTCCTTTGTAATGTGTCCTTAAAGAGGGGGATTATGATGGCCGCTTGTAAAAAAGGAAAGGGAACTCTGGGAGGGAGTGTCCTACACAACCGTAAGTAAGGTTGGTTCTTTTAAAGAACCTTAAAAGGAAAATGTATTTTAGTGTCCGAATAGGGTGAAGCCGAACTATGGACTATGTGTATGCAGTGTGCCCCTGGCGCCGCCCAAGGTATTTCAAGGACGTAATTGCGTACGCGAGGTACGTATGCCACAACCTTATGGGGCAGTCGATAGGGGCATAACTGCTAATCGAGCTCAGGTTCCTCTGAGCTGCCGCATTGTAGTGCGGGTCGGACACGTTTATGAGTGTATGTGGTCTTAATGATAGATGAACTATCCGGCTTGAATAGGCCGCTTTAGACTTCGGCTGCTAAACCCGCAGTGTCTTCCTCTGTTTAGAGGGAGCGCTCCATGTTTCCATTGACCGTGATGACGTCGCATGGTCCGGTCATTTTGAGCTTCAGATAAGCATAATGTGGGACCGCTTTAAAGTGGGTGAAGGCTGTTCTTCCGAGCAGTGTGTGATAGCCACTCGGAAAGGAGCGATGTCGAAGATTAACTCTTCGCTTCGAAAGTTATCAGGAGAGCCGAATACGATCTCCAATGTTAATGAGCCCGTGCAGCAGGCTTCTACACATGGTATAACTCTTTTAATGGTAGTGCCGCTGGGCTTGATTCTTGACGGGTATATCCCCATCTTGCGGATAGTGTCTTGGTATATCAGATTGAGACTGTTGCCGCCGTCCATAAGGACTCGAGTAAGATGATATCCGTCGTTTATAGGATTGAGCACTAGGGCCGCCGAACCTCCGTTACGGATACTGGTTGGGGGATCCCTCCGATCGAAGTTGATCGGAAAAGCCGACCATGGGTTGAACTTGGGGGCGACAGGTTCTACGGCATAAATTTCGCTGAGCGCGTGCTTGCGATCCCTCTTGGGGATATGGGTAACGTAGATCATATTCATGGTTTTTACCTCCGGCAGAAATTTCTTCTGTCCCCCAGTGTATGGCTGGCGAGGTTCATCATCGTCTTCACTTTGAGGTCCTTTCCCCTTGTGTTTCACATTTAACTTGCCAGCCTGCTTGAAGACCCAACAGTTTTGGTTGGTATGACCTGCAGGTTTATCAGGGGTGGCATGAATCTGGCAAGGCCTTTCTAGTATTTTGTCCAAGCTAGATGGACTATCTGTGTTGCCTTTGTATGGCTTCTTCTGTTGACCAGGCCTGGAGCCACTAAATCCGGCATTTACTGATGTGCCGTCTGTGCTTCCAGTATTGTTTCGACGTTTGTTCTTATTGCATCGTGGCTTTCCATTGCCATCCCTGACTTCGGACGTGCCAGGATCGCTGGTGCTATTGCTGCTACAAGCTAGCCAGCTGTCCTCGCCTGCGCAAAAGCGGGTCATGAGTGTAGTAAGGGCTGCCATTGTCCTCTGCTTCTCCTGGACGAGGTGTCTTGCTAGCCACTCGTCCCAGACACTGTGCTTGAAGGCTGCTAAGGCTTCGGCATCCGGACATTCAAGAATTTAGTTCTTTTTAGTTAAGAATATATTCCAAAGCTTGTGAGTTGACTCCTAGGGTTGCTGGATTATGTGACTTAGATCATCAGCATCCGGGGGCCGGACATAAGTCCCCTGAAAGTTAGCCCGAAAGGCATCCTCAAGCTCTTCCCAGCTTCCAATGGAGTTCTTTGGGAGGTTGTTTAACTAGTGCCAAGCTGGCCCTTCCATCTTGAGAGGTAGGTATTTGATGGCGTGGAGGTCATCTCCATGAGCCATGTGGATGTGCAGAAAAAAGTCTTCTATCCATACAGCAGGTTTCATCATTCCAGCATATGCCTCGATGTTTATGGGTTTAAACCCTTCTGTAAATTTGTGATTCATCACCTCGTCGGTGAAGCACAGAGGGTGTGCGGAACCCCTGTATTTTGCGATATCATGGCGTAATTCAGACGGTGTTTGTGTTCGGTGCTGGTTCCGAACATGATTGTGCCCGATGAGTCTGGCTTGATAGCCGCCATCTCGTGTGGGAGCACGTTCCTTTGATCCGTAGATCGATCTGGCCTGGCCATCTTTTTCATTCAGGTCCTGACGTAGATCGTACTTATGGCCCTGAGCGCTGTATCATTTCCTTTACTGTGAGGAGGTACAGGCTGGTGTACGGCATTGCTGGCCGCTTTGTCTCGTCCACGGGGTGGTTGGTCCGGTTGATCGGACTGCTCTTACTTCGGCGGAATTGGCGCAAGGGCCTCGTCGTTGAATTGGGGCGGTAGTTTTCGTTTGGGATAGCTCTTTGTTTGGCCCTTATGGTCGTATCTTTCTTCAGCGTCTAGCACTTCGTTCCATCTCTCATTGAGCGTATCATGTTTGGCTCTAAGAAGCTGCTGCTGTTTTTTGAGGCTCCTTGCTGTAGCAATGAGCTGTTGTTGAAAGCATTTCTGTTCGAGGGGTTATTCTGGGATGATGAATTCTTCGTCTCCCAGGCTGGCGTCCTCTTCAGAGACAGGTTGATAATTGATGTCTTCGGCATCGCTGTGATCGACCAGTGGTTCTGGACTGTATTCACCATCCTCCCGTTCGTCTTGCTCCACCACGGGATCCACGGGGTCATTGGCTTGTTCCGGATCGTCGTCGTCTTTGGTGACAGTGTAACTCTCTTTCCCCTTACGGGATCGAGATCGAAGTTTCTGATGCCGGTGTTTAGGAGGTTCATTGACGGGCTTATCCTGCTCTGGATTTGTGTCGCCATTGCCTTCCTTCCTATTGGGTGTATCAACCATATATACATCGTATGTGGAAGTAGCCGCCCATTGCCCAGTTACAGGAGGGTTTGCACTTAGATCGGCTTCGACGTCATGGTCCATCCCATCGATGTCTTCGGAAGCGTAATCTAGTAGATCGGTTAAGTCTTCGACCGTGGCTACCAAGTGGGTGGTGGGTGGGAAGAAAAATTCCCTGTCCTTAGCCCCCAGTTCAAACTAGGTATAGTTCAGCTAGGAATCCTCTGTTAGGGTGAGAGATTTTAGTAAGTCCAGTGCTTCGTTTAAGGTCGAGTGATGGACGTATGTTCGGCCATCCGCGGGGCAGAGTTCAGTGACAACCGCTCGATCGAGCCCAAAAAGCGTGGATCCCGAAAGTTCGAAACTCGTAATCGGGGACAAATCCGGTACTATAATAGTGGGGGAAGTCCCGCTCAATGCTAGGTCTGTGAGCGGCTCGAGCGCCGCTAAGTCTGCGGTTTCCGTGGCAGCGTTGATCTTCCCGTCCTCGGATGAAGCAATCTTCTCCGGATATAGGGCCAGAGTTGTTGCAGGCGTTGACCCCTTGACGAGGTCCGATGACAGATCTAAGACATCTTCATTGTGGAGGCAGGGAGTAGCCACCATAGGTACGAATCCGTCGAAGATCAAATCTCCACGGACGTCAGCAACGTAGTTCAAGCTTCCAAATCTGATCTGACGACCAGGGGCATAGCTGTCAACCTGCTCGAGGTGGCCTTCCGTGTTGCCTCGAAGCACGAAGCCACTGAACACGATAAGTTGGCCGGGGAGAAATATTCCCTCAGTGGTGGCGCCATCGTTGATGACGAAGCGAGCCGTTAATCCTTCTGTTGACGACACAATGGCACTCTCAATGAAAGCTCCAATGTCGATGTCAAAACCGGCAGATCTCGGGTACGGGGTCCCGAACTACATGTCTGAGGATCGACGGTAACAGGAGACCGGGGAGACGATGTTTTACCCAGGTTCAGGCCCTCTTGATCGAGGTAATACCCTTCTTCCTGCTTGATTGATCTTGATGAATATGGGGTTACAAGAGTTGATCTACCTCGAGATCGTAATGGCTAAAATCCTAGGAGTCTAGCCTATGTCATTGTGATTGTTGTCCCTACGGACTAAACCCTCCGTTTTATATATGCACCGAAGGGACCTAGGGTTGTACATGACCACCTTGCAGAGGAAGGAAAGTATTACATCCGGACTCTAAACCTGCTATTTTACACATACGAGAGTCCTACCCGGATACGGGAGATAGTCTTCAGTGATAATCTTCACGGCCAACCTGTCCAGCCCATAACAAGCAATCCGGCCACCTGAGGATCCCTTAATCCAGGACTCCCTCAATTGTCTTCGAACCCGGCAATGTCGATCACTCGTCAACAACCAATGCAGTAACTGCCCCCTCCCCCCTCCGCACATGGATCAACCCCGGGCGAGCAAGAGGGCAGTGCCATGTCAATTGGCCTGAGTAAATTGTTCCAGATCAGCCCGGCCTATGCCCAGGTCCTGGACACCGAGGAGATCTCGCTAATAAATAATGTGTTGGATTGAATCCAAAACATAGCAATCTCATCCGCCGTGTACGATCATATCAAATATAGAGCCGATGATTGGAAAATTTTCATCCCACCCACCTAATCGCCACGGCCGAGGACTTGACCGAGACGCTCGACTATGGCTCCGGTGACGCCACCAACATGGACGAGGATGTCGGTGATGATCCCGGAGTAGAACCACTCACGGACATGCCCCATACAATAAAGTGGGCTCCAACGTACACCTATGACATGTACATGGTCGACACTCTGAAGGACAAATCGAAGGAGAAACCAAACGAAAACCCTGAGTGATGCCGCTCCAAAGAGTAATCTGAGGGTCACAAAAGAAGCAAGAGTACCGCGAGCACTTTTAGCATTGCCGCTTGCGGTGTTGCCTCCGAAGCTGGAGAGAATATGGGAGAGGGCACTCAATTTTCACCCGCCCAACAAAACAGGCCCACTGGAACACCCGAGGAGGTCAACCTTGAGGGCATGGGAACCTACAACGATGGATCGGACAAGGATTATATGCTGGAGTCCGAGATGATTTAAGCATTGGAACCGAAGACTTTGGTGTAACCATGAACCCATCGGAGCAAGCACGGTTCAAACGGCCTAACTGTGAGTGCGTGAAGCATGAAAAAGAAGCAGCAGGAGTTGTATACCCATCAGAATGCGCTCAATGACAAATGGCTAAAAATCCTTACAGTTGAAGCTGACCTTAAATACGGAGGCGCAGTCCCCAAATCGTCCCCGAAGAGGCGATTGTTGCCTGACTTCGATGACGAGGCTGCGGATAACGAGCCACTCATGCACGACCATGTTGGCTAGCCTGACTAACCCCCTAGAGGGCAAGATGAGCCAACAGGCACACCTAAGGCACCCCTTGTCAAAACCTGCCCTCATGGCAAGACTGCGATCGAGCAGCCCGAGACCTTTGACCTGTGTGGCAAGCTATAAGGCAACAAAGCTCCTTACCGATCCATCTACGGGTCACGGGGCCACACACCTGCCAGTCTAGAAGGCTATGATGCTTGGCTGGACGGGCATGAGAGGACCCGAGAACAAGTTTGAGCTAGAGCAATGCCTCATACTCAATCAGACGCGACACGTTTTCGAGGGCCCGCACATTCCGTGTGTCTCACAGATGACATCATGGAGCACCAGTTCACAGAGGGGTTCAAACCCAACAACACCGATTAGTACAATGGGACAACTGACTCGGCCATCAGGATAGAGGATTTCCTTCTTCAAATCCACATGGACCAAGGAGATGACCTCCATACCATAAAATACTTACCCCTCAAACTCAAGGGACCGGCGAGGCATTGGCTTCACAGCCTGCCTAGAAATTCCATCGGAAGCTGGGAGGAGCTTGAGGAGGCATTTCGGGCCAATTTCTAGGGTACCTATGTTTGGCCCCCGTATGCCGACGACCTCAACCATGTTTTCTAGAAGGAGGGAAATCAACTCGAAAATTCTGGAATCGATTCTTAACAAAAAAGAATTAGATCATCGACTGTCCCACGCCGAGACAATCACCTCTTTTAAGGACAGCATCCGTAATAAATGGCTCACTCGTCAGCTCGGACATGACAAGCCGAGAACCATGGAAGCCCTTACCTCTTTGATGACCCGCTTTTGCGTGGGAAAGGACCATTGGCTGGCCCACAACTTCCGTAGGAGTGATTTCAACACCTCTGTAGCGCGTGAGACGAACAGAAAGTCCAGGCACAACAGAAACAAGCGCTGAAATAAGAATAGTGGTAGCGCCGCCGAGGACCCATCACTTAATGCAGGTTTCAGCGACCAATGAGCAGACCTAAAAAGAGACCCGTCACGGGGAACAAGGATGACCCGTGTGTGTTGGATAAAGTACTCAATAAGTCCTGCCAGATTCACGGCACCTCAGAAAAGCCTGCCAACCACACCAATCGACATTGTTGGGTGCTCAAATAGGCTGGCAAGGTAGTATATGACGAATCCAGCAAAGGCCGCTCTCGAAATGACGGTGAGGATGAACCGCGTAGGCCTAACAATGGAGGCCAGAAGCAGATCCCTTCCGACGTCAAGGACGTTAATATGATCTATGCCAGACACATCACCGAGAGGGAGACCTTGGAGCCTTTAGCCCCAAAGTTCAACCCGTGGTCGTCTTGTCCGGTCACTTTTGACAAAAAGGACCACTCGACCAGTATCCATCATGGCGGGTCGACAGCTCGGGTCGTAGATCCCATTGTCGATGGGTTTCACCTAACCTGCACCCTCATGGATGTTGGAAGCAGCCTGAACCTGATCTATGCTGACATGATCAAGAAGATGGGCATTGATTCATCAAGAATCTAGCCCAGTGACACCACTTTTAAGGGTGTCATCCCCGGCCTAGAGGCCCGATGCACGTGCACTGTTACACTTGAAATTATTTTAGGCTCCCCGGACAACTTCCAAAGTGAACACTTGATCGACATAGCACCCTTCCATAATGGCTATCATACCTTGCTTGGTCGCAGTGCCTCCGCCTGCTTAACACGGTACCACACTACGCTTATTTAAAGCTTAAGATGTCTAGGCCTAGTGACGTTATCGCCATAAATGGTAATACATAGTGCTCCCTCCTTATAAAGGAGCAAACAATGACCTACGCAGCCGACTCTCAGGCAGTCGAGCAAGCAACACAGTGATCTGCTCAGCCTAATCTATCAAGTGCTTTGAAGCGTGCCTGCATCCTCACTCCGGATCCGAGACACAATCGCATGAACCCTAAATAAGGATATGTGCTCCCCAACTCCCACCTTACAAAAGCAGACTATGTACCTAAAGTACATACCTTCGCACTAAAAATTCCTTGGGGGCTTGGGGAGCATAAAAACAGGACGTGTTATCTCGGCTTAGCTGAACACACCCAACACATGGCGATCCTTTCGGCATGATAAAGGCCCACCAGGAAGTACATTTCAACAGTGTTAGACTATCACTACGGCCCTAGCCTTGTGAGGGGCGCCACATCGAGGAGGCATCAAGCACATCCCATGCAGAGTAGGCAACCGTCTTCATACGCCTTGGATTCGACAAGGTGGAGCTGGTCAACTGCACGGAGGCGCAGGCATGGAATGGGGAACAAACATGGGTTAACTGCCCGGTTCGTTGAAGCCATGTAACATCCTCCATCTGATTTCTTCTTTTTTACATACTATCCATATCGTTTATGGTTCTTCCGTGTAAAAAACGGCTCGAAAATTATAATCGAGCCCCATGAATGATAAAACAGACATTTTTCGGTCCCGGTACACCTTTGAGTGTCATTTTTCTTCTTTGGACATTACCTCATAGCAATACATACAGATAAGCTCGACTTTCCATTGGGGGCGTGGGTTTAGAACCAAGTTGTCACGGGAAACCACAACCACCTATGGGACCAGGAGGCCCCTTGCTGGTTCGCCAGGGGGACATCGCGTTGCACAAAGAGCAGACGAGCGTGGTACACCACGGCGGAGATCGCGCGGGCAGTTTTACCCAGGTTCGGGCAGCCATATGGTGGTGTAAGACTCTACTCCTACTTTGGTGGATTTATGGTGGAAATGAGGTGGTGGAGTGTAGTACACTTGCCGGCAAGGGTTACCTCAGGGCGGCAGCGACTACGCGCGTATGGGGGTGTGAGTTATCCAATCTTCTAACCATGTCTACGGTTGCCATGGGCCTTCATTTATAGATCAAGGGGTTACCACAATGGCAAAGTAGTCACTATGCACTAAGAAGATGGCAACAGTGCTATCATACCTAACTCTGCGGGCTGCTAGGGGCGCAATAAATGCATCGCTCAACGTCACATCACTGGTTGACCGGCAAGGCTTGCCGGTCTATCTTGCCAGCTCCGCGCCTGCTTGCTTGACACGTCGCAGGACAGGTGTCATCTGTGGGTTTTTCCTATAGGGAGAGGCTGCCATGTGGCGAATGGCTGCCACTTAGTCATTCTGCGGCATAACGCCGCACTGATCGATGACGTGAGTCGTGGTGGAGTGGTTGGTGAGGTGGTTTAGCCTCCGTGAGTACCGGCAGGCTCTGCTGGGATGCCTTTGTTGTCTTCTTCTAGGGCTGGCCTTGCCCCTTGCCGGGCTCGCCTGCCTAGCAAGGGAGGTCGTTCTCTAGACGATACCTTGCTTCTCTGGCTTGGTCTTGGTCCCTCTGATCTGCTTGTTGGTCCCTTGAACCTCTTGTTTCTTTTACTCTACCTTGGGTTGGTGCTTCCATCTTGTTCCCGTGCATGTGCACAGTCAGGGCAATAGACCCAGGGTTTGTTGCACCGACGGAAGCCCCCGAGTCTTCCCCGAATGCGCTGTCGAGCGTCGTTGGGGTAGGGCCTAATAAGTGCACATGCGGGGTTGCTGAAGAGGCTGGTCTCTTGAGGTCTTCTTTGCTTTTTCATTAGTCTTGATTCCGGGCCAATTTCCGGTTTCTCCACGCATCGCGTAATGCCAATAGTGGTGGGGCTTCTCCAGTAGTGGCCCGTGAATGAATTTAACACATGGGGTAGAAACTAGCAATCCAGTCTTCCCACCACGCCCTTATCCTTTTCTGAATCTGCCGGCCTCTGCTCACTCTCTGCCTCATCCACTTCTCATTGTGCTACCAAGGCTGCACTGACCACTTGGTTGGTTACCTCTAAGTGACATGTCTCCGTCGTATCTATAATTTTTGATTGTTCCATGCCAATATTCTACAACTTTTACATAATGTTGGCAACTTTTTATACAATTTTGGGACTAACATATTGATCCAGTGCCCAGTGCCAGTTCCTGTTTGTTGCATGTTTTTCGTTTCGCTAAAAATCCATATCAAACGGAGTCCAAAGGGGACAAAAATTTACGTATTTTTTTTTGGAATATATGTAAACTTTGGGAAGCAGAATCAACACGAGATGATGCCCGAGGGCCCCACAATGTAGGGGGCGCGCCCAAGGGATGGGGTGCGCCCCTGACCCTTATGGCCACTCCGTAAGGCAGATGGTCCCCTTCTTTTGCCGCAAGAAACCCAATATCCGGATACAAATCGGAGTTATGGATCTCCGAGAATTTAAGAAATGGTGAAAGGACATAATCTGGGAGCGCAGAAACAGAAGGAAACACATAGAGAGAGAGAGGGAGGGAGAGAGAGAGAGAGAGAGAGAGAGAGAGAGAGAGAGAGAGAGAGAGAGATCCAATCTCAGAGGGGCGAAGCTCTCGCACCTCCGTCGCCATGGAGGCCATGGACCAGAGGGGAAACCCTTCTCCCATCTAGGGGGAGGTCTAGGAAGAAGAAGAAGGAGGGGGATCTCTCCCCCTCTCTCCCGGTGGCAACGAAACGCCACTGAGGCCATCATCGTCTGACGGCGACCTACACCAACACCTCTGTCATCTTCACCAACATCTTCATCACCTTGCCCCATCTATCTACAGTGGCCCACTCTCGTGCAACCCATTGTACCCTCTACTTGAACATGGTGCTTTATGCTTCATATTATTATCCAATGATGTGTTGCCATCCTATGATGTCTGAGTAGATTTTCGTTGTCCTATCGGTAATTGGTGAATTGCTATGATTGGTTTAATTTGCTTGTGGTTATGTTGATGTCCTTTGGTTCCCATCATATGAGTGCGTGCGTGGATCACACTATAGGGTTAGTTGTATGTTGATAGGAATATGTATTGGAGGCTTCAACCTAGCATAGAAATTGATGCATACGGGATTGAAGGGGGACCAATATATCTTAATGCTATGGTTGGGTTTTACCTTAATGAACATTAGTAGTTGTGGATGCTTGCTAATAGCTCCAGTCATAAGTGCATATAATTCCAAGTCAGGGATGACATGCCAGCAGTGGCCTCTCCCACATAAACTTGCTATCGGTCTAGTAACGTAGTCAATTGCTTAGGGAAAATTTTGCAACTCCTACCACCACTTTTCCACACTCGCTATACTAACTTTATTGCTTCTTTACCTAAACAGTTGATACGTCTCCAACGTATCTATAATATTTGATTCTTCCATGCTGTTATATTATCATTCTTGGATGTTTTATAATCATTTTATATCATCTTTTGGTACTAACCTATTGACATAGTGCCAAGTGTCAGTTGCTATTTTCTGCATATTTTTTACATTGCAGGAAATCAATATCAAACGGAGCCCAAACACCGCGGAACTGTTTGGATATTTTTTTGGGCCAGAAGACACCTCATGGGCCCTGGTGGCACCTAGGGGGGTCCCGAGGAGGGGACAACCCACCAGGGCGCGCTAGGAGGCCCAAGCGCACCCTGGTGGGTTGTGTCCACCTCGGGTGCCCCTCGGACTGCTTCTTTGCTCTAGTAATACCCCAATATTCCCAAAACCCTAGGGGAGTCGATGAAATATTCATCCAGCCGCCACAGAGTCCGGAAACACCAGATCCAATCTAGACACCATCATGGAGGGGTTCACCACTTCCATTGGTGCCTCTCCGATGATGCGTGAGTAGTTCCTTGTAGACCTTCGGGTCCGTAGTTAGTAGCTAGATGCCTTCCTCTCTCTCTTTTGATTATCAATACAATGGTCTCTTGGAGATCCATATGATGTAACTCTTTTTGCGGTGTGTTTGTTGGCATCCGATGAACTTTGAGTTTATGATCAGATCTATCTTTTTATGTCCATGAAGTTATTTGAGTTCTTTGACCTCTTATATGCATGATTGCTTATAGCCTCATATTTCTTCTCGATACTGGGTTTTGTCTGGCCAACGTGATATATTTATCTTGCAATGGGAAGAGGTGCCCGGTAGTGGGTTCGATCTTACGGTGCTTGTTCCCAGTGACCGAAGGGGAACCGACATGTATATATCGTTTCCACTAAGGATAAAATGAGAAGATTGATATCTAATGCCATAGATATATGGATCTTGTCTACATCATGTCATCGTTCTTAATGCATTACTCTGTTTTCCATGAACTTAATACACTAGATGCATGCTGGATAGCGGTCGATGCGTGGAGTAATAGTAGTAGATGCAGACAGGAATCGGTCTACTAATCTTGGACGTGATGCCTATGTAATGATCATTGCCTGGGTATCATCATGATTATTTGAAGTTCTATCAATTTCCCAACAGTAATTTGTTTACCCACCATTGCTATTTTTCTCGAGAGAAGGCACTAGTGAAACCTACGGCCCTCGGGTCTTCTTTCTCATATATTTGCCTTTGCAATCCATTTGCCTTTGCTTTTATTTTTAGATCTACTAAACCAAAAACCCAAAATACCTTGCTAAATTTTTTTTTTATCAAAAAATCTACAAATAGGTATCTCTCTCTCACGTTCATTACCCGAAAGGGATTGACAACCCCTTCAACACGTCAGGTTGCAAGGTGTTGTTATTTGTGTGCATGTGTTGTTTATGTTGTGTTTGCCTCTCGTTTTCCTCTCCCACACTTCACCAGCCGTTTTTATTCACCCTCTTTTTCTATTTGCCGTTTTTTGGTCGGATCTATCGCCACTTGTGTTCTTGTTTACAATTGCTCAAAAATGACGCAAGAGAACACTAAGTTGTGTGATTTTTCCAATACCAACAACAATGATTTTATCGGTACTCCGATTGCTCCTCCCGCCACTAGTGCAGAGATTTGTGATATTAATACCGCTTTTTTGAATCTAGTCAAGAAATATCAATTTTTCGGCACTCCTAAAGAGGATGCCGCGTCCCATCTTAATACCTTCGTGGAATTATGCGATATGCAAAATAAAAAAGATGTGGACAATGATATTGTGAAATTGAAATTGTTTCCGTTTTCTTTGCGAGATCATGCAAAAAATTGGTTTTCTTGTTTACCTCGCAATATCATTGATTCTTGGAATAAATGCAAAGATGCTTTTATCACTAAATATTTTTCGCCCACAAATTATATCCCTTAGAACCCAAATCATTAATTTCATGCAACTTGAACATGAGCATGTTGCACAATCTTGGGAAAGGATGAAAATGATGCTAAGGAATTGCCCAACTCATGGGTTAAATCTTTGGATGATCATAAAAAAAATGCGGGATTGAATTTTGTTTCGCGAAATCTTTTGGATTTCGCCCCTGGTGGCACCTTCATGGAAATCACTTTGAGTGAAGCCACCAAATTGCTTGATAATATTATGGCGAATTATTCGCAATGGCATACCGAAAGGGTGTCGACAAGTAAAAAGATTAATGTGGTTGAGATCGATTCTTTGAATGAAAAAGTTGATGCTCTTATGAAAATAGTTGCTAGTAAAATTTCTCCTATTGATCCTAATGATATGCCTTTGTCTACCTTGATTGAGCAAACTAGTGATGCTACAGATGTGAACTTCATCTCTAGAAATAATTTTAATAACAATGCTTATAGAGGTAATTTTAATCATATGCCTTTTCCTAGTAGTTACTGTAATAATTATGGTAATTCCTATGGGAATCAATCTTACAATAATAATAGGAATACCTCTGATCTAGAGACTAATATTAAAGAATTTATCAATACTCAAAAGGTTTTCAATGCTTCCATAGAAGAAAAAATGAATAAGATCGATGATATGTCTAATGGTATTGATATGATTTCTCATGATGTGGAAAATCTCAAGTTGAAAATTTTTGTGCCTAAAGTTGAAGAATCAATTAAAGCTCTTTATCTTTCTATGGATGAAAGTAATAAAGAACCGCCATGCTTAGAGCTAAATGAGAATTTTTAGAAAAGGCGTTTTCTAGTGATTGATGTCATAAAAATGATGAAGACATTAAAATGATTGGTGTTGCTTCCATTGATTCTTTGTCTAGTAAAGTTCAACTTGATGATCAAGGGACTGAAGAATCGCCAACTCTAGGTAGAAGGCGTCCCAATATTTTGGAGGGTGAAATCTTGTTGAAATTTTTGATAAAAGTGGGTTTGGAGAGGTCAAGACCTTAACTAGTGATGCACCCACTATTTTGGATTACAAAGACTTTAATTATGATAGTTGCTCCTTGATTGATTGTATTTGTTTGTTTCAATCCATGATTAATTCACCCCATGCCTAGGAACAAAATAAGGCTTTTACTAAACATATTGTCGATGCTATGATGAAAGCTTTTGAAGAAAAATTGGAATTAGAAGTTTAAATTCCTAGGAAATTGCACAATGAATGGGAACCTACCATAAAAATCAAAATTAAAAATTATGAGTGTTTTCCTTTGTGTGATTTGGGTGCTAGTGTTTCCACCATTCCGAAATCTCTTTGCGATGTTCTTGGTCTTACCAATATTGAAGATTGCTATCTTAATTTGCATTTGGCGGATTCCACTATTAAAAAGCCTTTGGGAAGGATCGATGATGTTCTTATTCTTGCAAATAGGAACTATGTACCCATAGAATTTATTGTTCTTGATATCGATTGCAATCCGTTGTGCCCTATTATACTTGGTAGACCATTTTTGCGCACTATTGGCGCGATGATTGACATGAAAGAAGGGAATATTAAATTCCAATTTCCCTTAAGAAAGGGCATGGACAACTTATGTGACACCCCGAGACCGACGTGCCAGGTGTCTTCCAGTTATTCATTGCCGTTGCCATGTCCTTTGCTTGCGTGTTGCATTTTGCCATGTCATCATGTGCATTGCATCTGCATAGTTCTTCAAAATTTGCAACCGTTCGTAGTTGCCGGTTCTCTCTGTTGTCCGTTCTGAGCCCAGACACACTCGCACGCGCCCGTGGCACCTCCAAATATTTATTTTAGAAGTGGCCAGAAAACGTTCTCCGAATGGGTTGAAACTTGGCGTGTGGTCTTATTTTAGAATAGGTAGACCGCCTGTATAATTTCGTTCCATTTGGAGGTCGTTTGATGTCCCAACGGTTAACCGCGTTAACCGTCGGAAGCCCATTCTATTTCAGCCCAGAACCCCTCGTTAACATCCCATTAGACCATCTAAACCCCCTCCATGTTCTTCGTCGTTCGATCACGATCACGTGGTCGAAAACCGCACCTCGTTTTCACTTTCCTAGCTCCATCTACCTATAAATAAGTCCACTCCCCCGAAATTCATGGATGAAACCATAGCATCTTCCTCCTCACGCAGCCCAACAAAAGTCCCCTCACCGGACATGTCCAGCCGCCATGCCCCTTCGGCCAATCAGGGCCGGCCACCTCACCGCAGCAGCCTCTCTCCTCCACTCCCGCGTCTCCATGTGAGCGCCCCGCACCTCCCACCACCGCCGGCCCGCCCGAGCCCGGCCGCCGCCGCCGCTCGCCCGCAAGGCCCGAGGGCCCCAAGCCGCGTGCCCCGCTCTCCGTCCCGAGCCGCCTAGCTCTCCGCAGCTCCTGCCCCGCCGCCTAGCACCGCCCGCCCTTCTGCCGACGAGCCTCGGCGTCTGCAGTCCCGCCGCCGGAGCTCCTCGAGGCCAGTAGATCAAGCCGTCGTCACCGGTGCCGATCCCCGCCGCCACTGGCCGGATCCGGGGGCCCCGAGGCCAGAGCCATCCTTTCACCTGCCGTCCGCCGCCCGTCCCCAGCCTCCGCTCGTCGCAGCTCTTCACCCGCGGCACCGCTGGCTGCTGCCGTCCTGTATCCCTCGATCTAGTGGGGGATCGAGGAGGATGATTCGCTGGTGCCTCCTAGGCCGGCCTCCAGCCATGTGGGCCCATCCGGAGCAGGCCTGGCGGGCCTAGCAGCCCTGCTGCCTCCTCTCACTCATGGGCCGAAGCCTAGCTGGGTGAGCAGCCCCATTCCCTCGCCCTAGGCGTTATATAGTTTAACCCGCTCACGCTGTTTTTTCCATAAAACGACTAAGTCCCTAAAATTCAGCATAATGTGTGCATCTTCATCATGTCATATCTTGGTGCACGTGTGTCCAAATTGTGTGTATAATATGTCAAAATGTTCGTCTCTTGATGCTCTACATGATGGTTGATGTTGCATGCTTATTTCAGTTCATCTACATGTCATAATATCTGTTGCAAGAGTGCTAAGTGTTGTTAACTGCTGAAACTTGATATAACTTGTTGATTTGTCTTTTTCATATCATTTTGGTGTGATTTTTGTTTGAGCATCAAGTAAACATGTGTTAGGAGCACAATCATGTCATCTTTGCTATGGTGCAATCCATTTTTCATGTTATGCCTTGTGGTGAGTGCAACAAGCTTGTAAAGTGGCCTACTCGTTGTTTGTTATTTTTTGAGGCTTGTTGATATCTACTAAGTCTGAAACTGTTATATTGTGATGCCATGTTCGCTTGATGTTACAGACATATCTATGCACATTTGGTGATGTCTAATGATCATGTCTTGAAGTCCATGTTATGATCTATCCATCCATGTCCTTGTTTGCAATTATAAGTTGCTGTAGCATGTCTCTTTCTTGCTCTCAAATTGCTACATAATGTTTCTGTCAGTCTGTTATCGGTAAGTTCAGTTTTGCCATGTGAATACCTAGTGTTCTATGCATCCTATGACCATGTTCTTGCCATGAGTAGCTGCATAAACATGTCTTCTTGCTGTTGGTTATATTCACATGCAATGATATGCTTTGAGATGAGTTACACAAGCTTGCAAGCATGCCTACTTGTAGTTGTTGCTGCCATGTTCAGCTTATTTCACTAAGTCTGTGAAACTGTTATCATTTGTAATCTTGCCAGGATGTTTTGAGTATGTTCTAGTGGTATTTATCAGTAGCTCAGTGATCACCTTTGTAGTGCTTGACATGTACATGCTTGCCATGCCTTTGATGCCATGAAATGTTCTTGTAGCATGTTGTTTTGATGATTGCAAAGTGCCTAGTTGTTGTTTTGGGACCGATTGTTGTTATATCTTGTTTCATGTGTATGTGTTGAACCATTGCTCCGTTTTGAGCGTGCTCCATATGAAACTTGCTTGTTTTTGCATGTAGAAGCATCATACCATGTTGTATACATGTTTGTAGTGTGTTTGCTTGATGTTTGAATGGATCTTACATCTTGCCATGCTTAACTTGTTTTGCTCATATCTTCTAGGCCATAGCTCCGAATTATATGAACTTTATATGTAACTTGACTAGAATTTCGTGTAGATCATCATGGTGCATGTTAACTTGTTGTTTAACAAATATATTGTTTCCGGCCTCATTTAAACTTGCATTTTTGTGTTGTTCTTGTGTGCTTCATCTCTTGCCATGTAAAGCATCATGTAGTCCTGTCATGCATCACACTTGGTTGAGCATCATGACTTGTTTATGTGTTGTGTGTTTACCGTGTTGTTTGCTTCTTCTCGTTAGTTCCTGTTTCGTTGCGATCATGAGGATTCGTTCGACTACGCTTGGTTCATCTTCGTGGCTTCTTCTTCATCTTCTTCATGGACTCGTTCTTCTTCCTTGCGGGATCTCGGGCAAGATGACTGTCACCTTGGATCTCATTACTGTCACCTTGGATCTCATTAATATCTTTGCCATGCTAGTTGTCTCGGTGCTATCATTATATGTCACACTGCCTATCTATTGTTGTCAGCCTCTTATTGTTGCCATGAAACCTCGAATCTTTGCCACCATCCCAACAAACCGTTGTTTGGCTATGTTACCGCTTGCTCAGCCCCTCTTATAGTGTTGTTAGTTGCAGGTGAAGATGAAGATTGCTCCATGTCGGATCTTGGATTTTGGAATATCACAATATCTATTACTATAATTAACGCACCTATATACTTGGCAATGGGTGGAAGGCTTGGCCTTTTGCTCGATGTTTTGTTCCACTCATGCCGCCTTAAGAACCGATAAACCGGTGTTATGTTCCTTGAGTTTGCGTTCCTAACAAGGTTGGGGTTATGGGACCCCCTTCACATTTTGCTTTGAATAAAACTCCTCTAGCAAGGCCCAACATTGGTTTTATCATTTGCGTAATAACTAAATAGCTTGCAAAGGGACTTTCCGGACCCCGAGGACTTAATTTCCAACCCGGGCCAGTGCTCCTCATGTGTGTTGGTCCAACCTAGAGTAGCTTGCGGCGCCGGCCCTTGCCAACTTGGGGTATCTGGTCGCTGTAACCATAGCTCATCCGGCGTGGGCTGAGATGAGATATCCGCGGCTACTATCAGGGTGTTAGCATGCCGGGAGGTCTTGCCGGACTTGTTTTACCATTGTCGAAATGTCTTGTTGTAATGCCCAGGATGCGGCTATATCTCCTACGTGTCGAGGCACGACTTAGAGACATAAGCGCATTCTGAAATGATTGCAAACGTGGTATCTTTGCACAACTAATGTAAAAGTTGAGGGATGAAAGAGTAAAATAGTTGTCTTACACTCGCCATGTCACACAATGAATACAATATCATACATTCATCCAAATAACACAAGGTCCGACTACGGACGAAATCCAAACGAGAAAAGATACCACAACACAAGGCCTGATCGCCTCTAGTAGGAACCACTATTGACCGTCGGGATACGATACATAGTAACGACCACACTCTTCATAGAACTCCCGGCGAAGTTCTGATCCACCTCTCCATCGTACTCGGCCGTACCTGCATCTGGTGTGTGTTGTAATCTGTGAGCCACAAAGGACTCAGCAATCCCATTCCCGGGTATCAAAACTAACAAAGCCTTAGGTGTGGAAGGGTAATAAAGTGTTTGCAGCAAGCACTAAGCAACCAGCATACGAGTTTAGAGCGAGATGAGAATATGATCCAACGATCGCCAAGTTGATCATGAAGTGATCCTAGCTACTCACGTTCATGCATAACCCCACCGTGTTCACTTCCTGAAGCCCTTCGGAAAGAGACCATCACGGTTACTCACACAGGTAGTGTATTCTTATGGATATGGTGTCAAGTTATCAACAACCGGATATTAACAAATTCCCATCTGCCACATAACCGCGGGCACGGCTTTCGAAAGTTCAAAACCCTGCAGGGGTGTCCCAACTTAGCCCATCACAAGCTCACGATCTGCGGAGTCGCAACTCGAAAGTGGGAAGACCCGAGTACTCTCGGAATCCCGTGCTGAAGATATTTCGACAAAGGTAAAACTAATCCAGCAAGACCTCCCGGCATGCCGACACCCTGATAGTAGCCGCGCGTATCGCGTCTAGGGCCACGAACGGATGAGCATTACATAGAGCAACCAAAGACCCCAGAAACTGGGTGGCACCACAAGTGGCTCTAGTTTGGACCAACACTCATGAGGAGCACTAGTTCGGGGTTGTTAGTTAAGTCCTCGGGGTAGCTAGTCCCTATGCAAATTTTAGTTGTTAGTCAAATGGAGTACTAATGTTGGGCCTTGCTAGAAAAGCTTTAAGCAGTGCAAATTATCAAGGGAGGCCCATAAACCCCAACCGTGTTAGGAACGCAAAATCAAGGAACATAACACCGTTTTATCGGGTCCTAAGGTGGCATGAGTGGAACAAAACACCAAGAAGAAGGCCAAGCCTTCCACCCATTACCAATATATATGTGAATTAATTTTATTAAGATATATATTGTGTTATCCCAATAAACAAGTCCAACACGGAGCCAAATCTTCGAAACTTCACCTGCAACTAATAATGCTATAAGAGGGGCTGAGCAAAAGCGTACTTAGCCAATTAACGGTTTGCTAGGAAGGCGGTTAGAGTGTTTCATGGCAACATAGGAGGCTGTCAAGACAAGAATAGGCATCGAGGCATAGCTAAAGAGCGAGACATCTAGCATAGGCAAATATAGAGGTGATATCGGGGAATGGTCATCTTGCCTGGTAAGTCGTTGGTGGGATCGTAAGACGGCTCCACAAACTCAGTCTCGACAAGATCCTTGAACTCGATATCGACTCCCGGCTCTGCCCAAAACAAGAGCACAACAACGGTACAAGATCAATCACGGTGAATGCATAATCAACATGATGCAAGACATGCCATGGGATGCAAGTATGGTGTGCGTATGCATGAGGATGCTCTTGAGCCTAAGGAGAAGATGATGTAAATGGCTTCATCTTGGGTAACCAAACAAGCCACTGGATAGAGGGGAAGATTTCGGTCGAAATCGATATAAAGATCATGGGAAACGGATGCACGGTTTGCAAACGACAAGCAAAACACTACACGATGCAATCTGCCAAAAATAGCAAGTTGCACACTAAGTGACCAAGTTTAAGTATGCTACAACACTCCAACAAGCAAGAAAAAGGCATGGCGATAACATACATAACATGCTCTTCCAGAACAACCACATGGCTACTTCTACAACATACTAGAACATGCCACAAACAACATGGAAAAAGTGCAAAAGTTTATCCAGACTTAGTGAAAAATCTGGGCATGGCAATAACATACACAACAAGTAGGCATGTTTGCAAGCTTGTGCAACTCAACTCAAAGCATAGCATGGCATGTGAATATAACCAACAGCAAGAAGACATTTTGAAGCTACTCATGTTAAGAACATGGTCATAGCATGCATAGAAGACTAGCTATTCACATGGCAAAACTGAACTTGTTGATAACATGCTCACAGAAACATTATATAGCAACTTGAGAGCATGAAAACAACAAGCTACAGCAAGGCATCATGGAAAACAAGAGCATGGATAGCTAGAGCATAACATATACATCAAGGAACACCCACTGGACAACTCTAATCATGCACAACAATCGCGATGGCATCATGGAAACATGCCATAAAAATTAACGGATTCACACTTAGAAGAAATTTAACATCAAGATGGCATGTTAACAAGCTTGATGCACTCATCTCAAGACATATCATGGCATGAAAATGAATCTGTCATGTAGAGCACATTCCAATGAGCAAAATTGATGTTGACACCTAGCTCATATCGCACATGGATGAATATACACGAACAAGGCAAGACATCATCACATAACAAGTTCAGAAACTTATCATCCACATGCACTTTTGCAACAGGGTTAAACATGTCATAATGCAACCTATCATGTATGAAAATGCATCCATCATGAAGAGCATCACAAGACGAACATCTGGACATATCATACACTCAATTTGGACCAACATGCACCAAGTTAAGACCTCATGAACATGCCAACAAATTGTTAACAGACAACTAGTGCTGAAACAGTAACATCACGATGCACTCTTGCAGCGAAGATTAAGACAACTAGATGAACCCTATCATGCATGAAACTGACGCTAACATGTAGAGCACTTCGAGCGAACATTTTGATATATCATATGCGCAAAACTCAGCACCGAGCACAAAGTTACCACATGATGGAGACAAGAAATTTAAACAGATCCAGGACTTAGAGAAATATACCCCCCGCGAGAATTTAGCGCAGGACGAAGAGATCCTGGGACGGAGAGATCCGGGACGGCGGGTGGCGTTTGGTTCGGAGGACCGGTGGATCTGATCCACCCCGGTCCAGATCCGGACCTCGTCGGAGTGGAGGTGGCGGCTCACCGGAGTTCGGCGCGCAGTGGCGAGGAGAAGGCGGCGGCGGAGCCGAGGGGAACGGGGCCGGCCGATCGGACGAAGCGGCGGCGAGGTGAAGGACGGCGGCGTAGCAGGTGCCGGCGGCGGCGGTTGGTGCGCGAAGGGCGGAGGGCACCGGCAGCGGCGGGCCGGAGGTGTGCACCGGCGGCGCGCGAAGCCGGCGGCAGGGCGCGGGCGGCGGGCCGGCCGGGGGAGGAGCGTGCGTCGGGACCGGTTGCGCGTAGGCGACGGCGAACGCGCTGGCCAGGCTGGCCGCGTGCGGGCCCGGCGGTCCGCGGGAGGCGGGAGGAGAGAGAGGCGGCGGGGTCGGTGACGTGTTGCCTCTTGATTGGCCGAGGGGGCGGTGGTGGACGTGTCCGGCACCGGCGGACGCGTCCGGCGCGGTAGGTGTAGCTCGGGCTAGGGTTTCGCCTGAAATTCGAGAGGGGGTGCCTTTATATAGGTAGAGGGAGCTAGGAGTGTCCAAATGAGGTGCGGTTTTCGCCCACACGATCACGATCCGACGACCGAGATGATGGAGGTGGTTGTGCTGGGTTAGTGGGCTGTTGTGGAGGGGTACTGGGCCAAAAGAGATAGGGGCTTTCAGCCCACGTGGTTAACTGTTGGAGTATCAAACGACCTGCAAATGAGACGAAACTTGCAGGCGGTCTACCGGTGATATACCAAGACCACTTGACAAGTCTCAGCCCATTCTGAGGATGTTTTTAACCCACTCATGAAACAAAGGCTTGAGAGGTGCGACGGGCACATGTGAGAGTGTCGGAACTCGAAACGGACAACAGAGAGAACGGAGACGATGCAACTACACACGGATGCAAGTGAGACTATGGCAATGCAATGCACATAATGAAAAAGACATGGTGACATGCAACACACGCACAAAGCATAAATGAAGAAACCCTAAATGAAGGAATAGCCTAGAATGAAATTGATTAAGTCAATGATGCATATATTGCCATACTGGGAATTGTTACATCCGGGGCGTTACAAACTCTCCTCCACTACAAAAAGATCTCGTCCCGAGATCTAGGACTGCAAGAAAGCGGGATACTCGGAATGGAGAAGATCTTCTCGTTCCCATGTAGCTTCTCGGTCGGTATGGTGTGACCACTTCACTTTCAAGAATTTGATGGACTTGTTGCGGGTCTTGCGCTCAGTTTCTTCAAGGATAGCAACGGGGTGCTCACGATAAGACAAATCTTGCTGAAGATCAATCTCTTAGAAAGGAATGGTGGGTTCAGGCATCTTGAAGCACTTGCGGAGTTGTGACACGTGAAACACATCGTGCACATTTTCAAAGTTGGAGGGAAGCTCGAGTTGGTAAGCTAGATTGCCTCTCTTGCCAAGTATCTTGAAAGGGCCCATGTATCTTGGAGCAAGCCTGCCCTTGATACCGAACCTGTGAGTCTCCTTCATAGGAGAAACACGGAGATACACATGATCACAAATGTCGAAAGCCAAATCACGATGCTTGCCATCATAGTATCTCTTTTGGCGAGATTGCGCGGCCTTGAGATTCTCACGTATGACTTTGCACATTTCTTCGGCCTCTGAGATCAAATCATTTCCAAGGAGGTGACGTTCACCAGTCTCGGACCAGTTGAGAGGGGTACGACACTTTCTACCATAGAGAATTTCAAACTGAGCTTTTCCTGCACTTACTTGGAAGCTGTTGTTCTAGGAGAATTCGACAAATGGAAGGCAATCTTCCCATTTCTTACCGAAGGAGATTACACAAGCTCTCAGCATATCTTCGAGAATTTGCTTCAGTCTTTCGACTTGACCACTAGTTTTAGGGTGAATAGCTATGCTAAAACGAATCGTGGTGCCCATGGCTGACTGAAAGGAATCCCATAACTTGGAAGTGAACAAGCTTCCATGATCTGAGGAGATTACTTGAGGGATACTATGCAAAGAGACAATTCTGGAGGTATACAGCTCTGCTAGTTGAGCTGCGTTGATGGATTCTTTGACTTGAAGAAAATGAGCCACTTTAGTGAGATTGTCAATCACCACAAAAATAACATCATTTCCTCGCTTGGACTTAGGAAAACCGGTGACGAAATCCATCTCAATATGATTGAATTTCCACTTGAGAATAGGTAGAGATTGAAGGAGTCCGGCTGGACGTTGATGCTCTGCCTTCACTCTTCTGCAGACATCACACTCGTTCACGAATTGAGCAATTTCTCTTTTCATGTGAGTCCACCAATAGGATTGCTTGAGGTCATGGTACATCTTGGAGCTTCCTGGATGTATCGAGAGGAGTGAGTCATGTGATTCGTTCATTATGAGCTTCCTGAGATCACCTTTGGGAACCACAATTCTATCCTCAAAGAACAAAGTGTCTCTGTCATCAATGTGGTAGCACTTGTACTTGGGAGTACCCTTAGCAATACCATGTTTCACTTTCTGCACCATAGCATCACTGAATTGGGCCTCACGGATTTGATCTTCCAATGTAGGAGCAACTTGAAGGTTGGCAATAAATCCTTGCGGAACAACTTGGAGGTTGAGCTTCCTGAATGACTCACAAAGTTCATGTTGGAACGGTTTGAGGAGGAGACTGTTGCAATAAGCCTTTCTGCTCAAGGCATCTGCAATGACATTGGCCTTGCCAGGAGTATACTCAATGCTTGGATCGTACTCTTGAATCATTTCAACACAACGAGTCTGGCAGAGTTTAAGGTTTGGCTGGGTGAAGATGTACTTCAGGCTCTTGTGATCGGTGAAGATGTCCACTTTTCTTCCCAACAGAAGGTGTCTCCACGTGATCAAGGCATGAAAAACTGCTGCTAGCTCAAGATCATGTGTGGGGTAATTCTTCTCATTTGGTTTAAGCTGATGCGAAGTGTATGCAACGATCTTCTTGTCTTGCATGAGAACACCACCAAGACCTTGCAATGAAGCATCACAAAAGACTTCATAAGGCCTGGACTCATCTGGAGGAGTAAGAACCGGAGCAAAAATGAGCTTCTCTTTGAGTGTCTTGAATGCCACATCACAATTAGGAGTCCATGAGTACTTGACATTCTTATGCAACAGGTTGGAAAGAGGCTTCGCAATCTTGGAGAAGTTCTCAACGAACCTTCTGCAATAGCTTACGAGACCGAGGAAACTTCGGAGTTGTTTGACATTCTGAGGAGGTTCCCAGTTGACAATAGCTTCAACCTTCTCGGGGTTAACAGAAATGCCCTTGACAGAGATAATATGGCCAAGGTAGAGGACTTTATCAAGCCAGAACTCACATTTGGAGAACTTCGTATAGAAACGGTACTCACGGAGCCTGTCAAGGACCAAATCGAGGTGCTTGGCATGGTCTTCTTAATTCTTGGAGAATACCAAGATATCATTAAGCTAGTAAAGCACGAATTCATTGGTGTAGGGGTTGAATATGAAGTGCATCATGCGAGAGAAGGTGGGTGGAGCATTTGCAATCCCGAAAGACATGACCATGTATTGATAGGAGCCATAACTTGTCCTGAATGCGGTCTTGGGAATATCCTCTTCGTGCATACGAATCTGATGGTAGACCATCCGGAGATCAAGTTTCGAGAAAACCTTGGACCCTTTGAGCTGCTCAAACAATTCATTGATATTGGGGAGCGGGTACTTACTCTTAATTGTCTTCTTATTCAATGACCGGTAATCGACGCAAAGATGTTCCGTGCCATCCTTTTTCTTGACAAAAAGAACACCACAACCCCAAGGAGAAGTACTTGGTCTGATTAGACCCATTCGTTCTTGCTCATCAAGTTGTTTCTTCAGATCCTTCAACTCATCAGGAGAAAGCTTGTATGGACGCCGACAGGATGGTTCGGTACCAGGTTCAAGTTCAATCACGAATTCAACTAGATGGTTGGGAGGCATGCCTGGAAGCTCTTCAGGGAATACATCCTCATATTCACAAACCACCGGAATCTGAGAAATGGCATTAATCTTGCCCTTTTCATTGAGAGAGAATGGCCTGGTTGTCTTATCTCGAGCTGTGAAGATAATCACTTCTTCGTCAGGATGAGTTAGCTTGACCTCCTTGTTTGCACAATCAATATTTGCATCATGCTTCGTGAGCCAATCCATCCCAAGAATAAGATCAATGTCTGAGTTGCCGAGAACAACTGGGGAAACCAGAAAACTATAATCATACATATGAATAGATGTATCCGAAACATGCACTCGAGAGGACATTTGCAACCTGGGAGAAATAATATTCAATGGTTTTGGCAACACTTGAGTGACAAATTCATGCTTGGCAACAAATGGTCTTGAAATGAAAGAAAGCGATGCACCCGAATGAAACAGGACTTTTGCAGGAATTGAGTTAACTGAAAGATTGCCAATTATCACATCGAAAGAATTCTCTGCTTGAGCTACATTCATTAGGTTCACTCTTGCTGACCTGGGATTGTGCTTGACAATAGCATTGATGACAGGTGGAAAAGGCGGAAGGCGCCTTTGGTTGGGACACTTGTTTGCATAGTGACCCTTCTGACCACACTTGTTACATGTAACCTCTGAGAGTGTTCGATGATAAGGACCGCTTGGTCTTGGAGCTTGGAACTGAGGCTTGGACTGGTTGCTTGGGTTGGGTGGGTGGGAGAATCCACGACCACCGAACTGCTGCTGCTTGGCAACCAGTTGAGAGGAAGAGGAGGAGTGAACAGCTTCTCTTATCCTCTTCTTGGAAGCTCGACACTTGAGCTGAGCTGCCTCTTGCTTGAGAGCCATGTTGTGGAATTAATCAAATTGATTTGCCTCGAACAAAGTGAGTGCAAGTTGGAGTTCATCTTTCAGACCACCTCGGAACTGGTAGATTTTGCTCTTGGCAAAATCCATAGAACTGGGGATGTCTTGCTTCGCATAACGGGCAAGATTCTGGAACTTGACATTGTATTGATAGATGGACATGGTGCCTTGCTTTAGGTTACAGAATTGCTAACGCATGCCTTCAATGACACTAGTTGGAATGTGATGAGAACGGAAATCACAGCAGAAATCAGTCCACGAGATCTCACGACCATATCTGGAGTCTTTGTACTATTGCCACCAATCTACAGTTTGATCTTTGAGTTGGAAGGCGGCAAACTTGACATAATCCTCAAGTCTGACGTTACTGCACTTGAAATGCTTTTTTTATGTTTGTGATCCAATCTTCAGCATCTAGCGGGTCCACACGGTAACTGAAAATCTTAGGCTGATTTGCCAGGAATTGGTTCAGAGTCGCAAAGTGAGGTTGATTGAACAGATTTCCTTGGCCTTGGTTCCCTTGATTTCCTTGATTTGCTTGGAAACTCTTCATCATTTGCATGAGCATCTGAGTGTTCTGGTTGGTTGCCTGCATAATCGCTCTCCATGCCTCAGACGGAGGACGCTCTTCTTTACCCTCTTGGTTCTGGTTGGGAACTTTCCTAGGTGCCATCCTGAAGATGATGACAACCGTTAGCCATTGAAGCAAATAATAGATAAGCTGAATCAACGGCTAGATGTTGCAACATATAGTCTTCACAATGAACATTCGAACAAAAATTGAACGAATGAATTCCATAGCTTCATGTTAAAACAACTTGTCGAGAAGCCACTTGGGAGAACAAAATGATAGAATAAAACAACAAGGTACAAATGGAACAAATATATAATAGATGTTTTTTTTTAATATTACATAATAGATGTTTCGTCCCACATGTTCGTGCTGAATGGCCCATGGCACGCGTTACAAAGGGCCTTGCAATCCCCGGATCTGCATAGCCAAGGATCCTTTAAGATGCAACTCCCAATTGGAACCGCGCCCATGAAACCTCTTCACTATATGTTGAACCCCAAACCTCATACCATGCACCCGTTGGAAGATTACCTACGAGCTACTTGAAACCCACCTACTAATTCCTGAAGCTTTCCAGTTATGCAATCTGGTGTTGGGGATACAGGGGAAGCACCGCGCACTCAACTCTAATCCTACATCCAGCTGCATCCATCTGTCAACACATAACCAGTCATCTTCGGAAACTTTTTACCTCAGACCTTCGAAACGCGTCCGCTATACTAGCTGTGGCAACACTCCCGAACTATCTCCCCAGTATTGGGTGACATCAGGGTTATCTCACCACCAGACATGCATAGAAGAGTTTTCGATGTCGGCCACCTCTGGTATTCTAGAACCGCTACGATACATTTGTGACGACAACACCTTGGATCTCAACTCCCCGGGACACTGCCACAACCCCTAAATGACAGGAGGCATCGAGAACAATGTTCTCTTCACAAAGATATCGGAACAATCCAAACAATACCCGCGTGATCCTAAAAAAATTGGTGAAATTTTGAGAGTAGTGCAGATAAAACAACATCAGGAGTCCTCACCAGAGCGATGAAGGGGATGAGGAGTAAAAAGAAATCCTATTCTCCAATATATATATAGGACTCAAAACATTTTGTGTGTGTGCCTAGACTCAACCGTCAGCGGTACGATCAATCAGGGGCTCCTAGGTCGGAGAAGGCTCTGAATACCAACTTGTAATGCCCAGGATGCAGCTATATCTCCTACGTGTCGAGGCACGACTTAGAGACATAAGCGCATTCTGGAATGATCGCAAGTGTCGTATCTTTGCACAACTCATGTAAATGTTCAGGTATGAAAGAGTAAAATAGTTGGCTTACGCTCGCCATGTCACACAATGAATACAATAGCATACATTCATCCAAATAACACAGGGTCCGACTACGGACGAAATCCAAATGAGAAAAGATACCACAACACAAGGCCTGATCGCCCCTAGTAGGAACCACTACTGATCGTAGGGATACGATACATAGTAACGATCACGCTCTTCATTGAACTCCTAGTGAAGTTCTGATCCACCTCCTGCATCGTACTCGGTTGTACCTGCATCTGGTGTGTGTTGTAATCTGTGATCCACAAAGGACTCAGCAATCCCATTCCCGGGTATCAAAACTAACAAAGCCTTAGGTGTGGAAGGGTAATAAAGTGTTTGCAGCAAGCACTAAGCAACCACCATACGAGTTCAGAGCGAGATGAGAATATGTGCCAACGGTCGCCAAGTTGATCATGAAGTGAGCCTAGCTACTCACGTTCATGCATAACCCCACTGTGTTCACTTCCCGAAGCCCTTCGGAAAGAGACCATCACGGTTACTCACACAGGTAGTGTATTCTTATGGATATGGTGTCAAGTTATCTACAACCGGATATTAATAAATTCCCATCTGCCACATAACCGCGGGCACGGCTTTCGAAAGTTCAAAACCCTACAGCGGTGTCCCAACTTAGCCCATCACAATCTCACGATCTACGGAGTCGCAACTCCAAAGTGGGAAGACCCGAGTACTCTCGAAATCCCGTGCTCAAGATATTTCGACAAAGGTAAAACTAATCCAGCAAGACCTCCCGGCGTGCCGACACCCTGATAGTAGCCGCGTGTATCTCGTCTCAGGCCACAATCGGATGAGTAGTACGTACGGCAACCAAAGACCCCAGAAACTGCTTGGCACCGCAAGTGGCTCTAGTTTGGACCAACACTCATGAGGAGCATTGTCGGTGTACTAAAGTAGGGGTACCTTAGTATCCCGACTTGTGCACGGGCAGTAGCAGCGTCCCGTGGTCTGGCTCACCACGCGCCCGCCAAAGCCCACTCTAGACCCCTTTGAGCCATTCAAGAACAAAGTATTCAAGTTAAGAAACAAGACCCCGGCAAGAGGAGCTTGCCGGGAAGGCCGCACCAGGCTCAAGGTTATCATTCCAGCACAAGACCCTAGCAAGAGGAGCTTGCCAGGAAGGCCAAAGAACGGCACCTCAAGAAGGTATATCGTGGCGCATCATGCGCCCCGGCAGGACCCGGAGAGCGACAAGCTTCCGGGCCCGGCAAGATTGCGACCCCGGCAAGGTGCTTGCCGGGGGAAGCTCACGCTGTGTGCCTGCGCTCCAGCTCATCTGGCCACGCGTCGCCCTGGGCCCTTCCAGGGGCACGCGGCAGATGGCTGTGCAGCCTGGGGGACACGGTGGCGAGCCGCGGTGACGAGGCTATCGCCGTGGCGAACGGAGACGCATGGACGGAGGCTTTTGGGGCGACGGCGACGGGCATTTAACGCCATTGTCCCCCACCGTCAAGGTTAGGTGAAGACCACTGTTCATACACTGTTCATGCACTGTTACAACCACCACCAGTTTTACATTTTTACCCTCCTCTACGTTGGCACCTGTCGGTGACCCCTTCGAACTATAAAAGGAGGCCCATGCACAACGTAGAGGGGGTTCGATCCCAGAAACTTGACCACTCCCTCGCTCGGTGTAGCAAGCACTGTAGATCTTCAAGCTCCCGAGCACACGAACTCAATACAACCAAGACAGGAGTAGGGTTTTACGCGTCCGCGTGGCCCGAACCTGGGTAAACTGCCCGCGTGTGCCCCTTGATCCGCTCTTCGTGCTCCCTCCGCACCCTTGCCGTACCGTATAAGGGGCTCCGGTCCCATAGGTGTTCGTGGGCGACCAGTTTCCCCGACAAGCACTGGCCCGGGGTTGTTAATTAAGTCCTCGAGATAGCTAGTCCCTATGAAAATTTCAGTTGTTAGGCAAATGGAGTACCAATGTTGGGCCTTGCTGGAAAAGCTTCAAGCAGTGCGAATTATCAAGGGGGCCCATAAACCCCAACCGTGTTAGGAACGCAAAATCAAGGAACATAACACCAGTTTATCGAGTCCTAAGGTGGCATGAGTGGAACAAAACACCAAGCAGAAGGCCAAGCCTTCCACCCACTACCAATATATATGTGCATTAATTTGATTAAGATATATATTGTGTTATCCCAATAAACAAGTCCAACACGGAGCAAAATCTTCGAAACTTCACCTGCAACTAACAATGCTATAAGAGGGGCTGAGCAAAAGCGTATTTAGCCAATCAACGGTTTGCTAGGAAGGCGGTTAGAGTGCTTCATGGCAAGATAGGAGGCTGACAAGACAAGAATAGGCATGGAGGCATAGCTAAAGAGCGAGACATCTAGCATAGGCAAAGATAGAGGTGATATCAGGGAATGGTCATCTTGCCTGGTAAGTCATCGATGGGATGGTAAGACGGCTCCTCAAACTCTGTCTCGACAAGATCCTCGAACTCGGTATCGGCTCCCGGCTCTACCTAACACAAGAGCACAACAACGGTACAAGATCAATCACGGTGCAATGCACAATCAACATGATGCAAGACATGTCATGGGATCCAAGTATGTTATGCGTATGCATGAAGATGCTCTTGAGCCTAAGGAGAAGATGATGGAAATGGCTTCATCTTGGGTAACCAAGCAAGCCACTGGAAAGAGGGGAAGATTTCGGTCGAAATCGATATAAAGATCATGGGAAACGGATGCACAGTTTGCAAATGACAAGCAAAACACTACACGTTACAATCTGCCAAAAACAGCAAGTTGCACACTAAGTGACCAAGTTTAAGTATGCTACAGCACTCCAACAAGTAAGCAAAAGGCATGGCAATAACATACATAACATGCTTTTCCAGAATAACCACATGACTACTTCTACAACATACTAGAACATGTCACAAACAGCATGGCAAAAGTGCAAAAGTTTATGCAGACTTAGTGAAAAATCTGGGCATGGCAATAACATACACAACAAGTAGGCATGTTTGCAAGCTTGTGCAACTCAACTCCAAGCATAGCCTGGCATGTGAATATAACCAACAGAAAGAATACACGTTTGTGAAGCTACTCATGGCAAGAACATGGTCATAGGATGCATAGAACACTAGCTATTCACATGGCAAAACAGAACTTGTTGATAACATGCTGACAGAAACATTTTGTAGCAACTTGAGAGCATGAAAACAACAAGCTACAGCAAGGTATCATGGCAAACAAGAGCATGGATAGCTAGAGCATAACATATAAATCAAGGAACACCCACTGGACAACTCTAATCATGCACAACAATGGCGGTGGCATCATGGAAACACGGCATAAAAATTAACAGATTCACACTTAGCAGAAATTTAACATCACGATCGCATGTTAACAAGCTTGATGCACTCATCTCAAGACATATCATGGTATGAAAATGAATCTATCATGTAGAGCACATTCCAATGAGCAAACTCATGTTGAAACCTAGCTCATATGACACATGGATGAATATACACGAACAAGACAAAATATATCTCATAACAAGTTCAGAAACTTACCAGCCACATGCATTTTTGCAACAGGGTTAAACATGGCATAATGCAACCTATCATATATGAAAATGCATCCATCTTGAAGAGCATCACAAGACGAGCCTCTGGACATATCATACACTCCATTTGGACCAACATGCACCAAGTTAAGACCTCACGAACATGCCAACAAATTGTTAAAAGACAACTAGTGTTGAAACAGTAACATCACGATGCACTCTTGCAATGATGATTAATACAACTAGATGAAACCTATCATGCATGAAACTGATGCTAACATGTAGAGCACTTCGAGACGAACATTTTGATATATTATATGCGCAAAACGGAGCACCGAGCATAAAGTTACCACATGATGAAGGAGACAAGAAATTTAAACAGATCTGGGACTTAGAGAAATATACCCCGCGCGAAAAGTCAACGTGGGACGGAGGGATCCCGGGACGGAGAGATCCGGGACGGCGGGTGGCGTTTGGTTCGGAGGACCAGTGGATCTGATCCACCCCGGCCCAGATCCGGACCTCGCCGGAGTTCGGCCGGCGGTGGCGAGGAGAAGACGACGGCGGAGCCGAGGGGCGCAGGGGCCGGCCGGTCGGACGAGGCAGCGGCGAGGTGAAGGACTGCGGCGGAGCAAGCGCCGGCGGTTGGCACGCGGAGGGCGGAGGGCGCCGGCGGCAGCGGGCCGGAGGTGTGAGCCGGCGGCGTGCGAAGCCGGCAGTGGGGCGCGGGCGTCGGGCTAGCCGGGGGAGGAGCGGGCGTCGGGACCGGTTGCGCGAAGGCGGCGGCGGACGGGAGGGCCGGATGGGCCGCGGGAGGCGGGAGGAGAGAGAGGCGGTGGGGTCGATGACGTGTCAGCTCCTGATTGGCCGAGGGGGCGGCGGTGGACGTGTCTGGCGCCGACGGACGCGTCCGACGCTGTAGGAGTAGCTCGGGCTAGGGTTTCGCCCGAAATTCGGGGAGGGGATGCCTTTTTATAGGTAGAGGGAGCTAGGAGTGTCCACATGAGGTGCGGTTTACGCCCACACGATCACGATCCAACAACCGAGAGGATGGAGGTGGTTGTGCTGGGTTAGTGGGCTTTTGTGGAGGGGTGCTGGGCCAAAAGAAATAGGGGCTTCCGGCCCACGTGGTTAACCGTTGGAGTATCAAACGACCTCCAAACAAGACGAAACTTGACAGGCGGTCTACCGGTGATACACCAAGACCACTCGACAAGTCTCGGCCCATTCCGAGGATGTTTTTAACCCACTCACGAAACAAAGGCTTGAGAGGTGAGACGGGCACATGTGAGAGTGTCGGAACTCGAAACGGACAACAGAGAGAATGGAGACGATGCAACTACGCACGGATGCAAGTGATCCTATGCCAATGCAATGCACATAATGAAAAAGACATGGTGACATGCAACGCACGCACAAGGCAAAAATGAAGAAACCCGAAATGAAGGAAGAGCCCAGAATGGAATTGATTAAGTCAACGATGCATATATTTGCATATTGGTAATTGTTACATCCGTGGCGTTACACTTGTGCACCGGGATTCCGAGTGTGACCGGTTTTTACCTCTGCTGATCGTGAGAGCCTATGATGGGCTAAGTTTGGAAACCCCTTCAGGGTTATGATCTTTCGAAAGTCAGGCCCGCGGTAATGTGGCAGATTGGAATTTGTTAATATCCGGTTGTAGAAAACTTGACAGAGGATCCGAAATAAAATACACCAACCGCGTGAGTAACCGTAACCGTCTCTTTTCAGTTTGAGAAGAGAACACGGTCGGTTATGTTTGACTCGTAGGTAGTTCAGGATCTCTTAGCGATCATTACTAGTTTGCGACCGTTTGGGTAGATTCTCATCTTATTCTTGTACTCGTAAGTTAGCCACCATATATGCTTAGCCGCTGATTCAACCTCACCACTTAACCTCTCCATACCCATTAAGCTTTGTTAGTCTTGATACCCATGTTAATGCGATTGATGAGTCCTCGTGGCTCACAAATATTACAACACCACTTGAAGGTACATGTTTTCGATGACTTGACGTGAGAGCGATGTTTACTTGCGTTGGAGTTCTTTCTTCTTCTTCTTCGTCAGTCTTGGGATAGGTTCCTGGTCGGCAGCTTGGGATAGCAGGATGGATGTCGTTGTGTTTTTTATGTTTTTCATCTGTAGTCGGATGTCTTGTGTAAGATGTTGTTGTATTAATGTGAATTGTATGACTTGTATGTATCCCCATCTGTTTATGTAATTGTACGATGTAATGATATCCATCTTGCTAAGCGCTTGAAATGCGGTTGTGCCTCAATCACGAGGTGTTCACATGATCGGCATAGAATCGTATCTTGGGCGTGACAAGTTGGTATCAGAGCCTCGACCGACCATGGGAGCCCCCTTGATTGATCGTAGTTTGGCCGTTGTCGAGTCTAGAAGAATACTTTTTCGGAGTCTAGTTATATCGGAGCGTAGGAATTCTTTTTACTCCTCAGCCCCTTCATCGCTCTGGTGAGGAATCTTGATGTAGGTGTTTTGAATTACTCCTCTTCCCCTTCAAATTTTTTAGGATCACGCAGTTAGTTTTCATTCGTTGCGATCTCAGCTCTTTTCATCCAATGCACTTCTCTTCGAGTTGATTTGACCCTTCTTGTCTTTTTCTAGTTCAATCCTCAGTTCTTTCCAACCGGCGTCGTTTCCCCCGTTCGAAGTTATCTTTCTTTTTCCCACCCGCCCACCCTTTTTCTTCTCGGAGCCGGAGTCCTTAACAGAGTATCCATCCTACTCGTGTGAATGCTTTGCTATCTTTCCTCAATTATTTCAACTGGTGAATTCTTGTCTAGTTCGTCATCCTTCATCTCTTTTCTTCTCCGACGAATTCTCCTCTCGTTCGACATTCTTCATCTCTTTTCTTTTCCGATGGATTCAATTCAAGTATTCAGTAGTTCATTTTTTCCTTGGCTCAGATGTTTCCTCTTGCTCGTTCGCCTCTCACCATTTAATCGTTCCGGAGTTCCGATGACATCTCAGGAGATTCGTCTATGTCCCAATCAATTCAAGGTTGTTGCCTTAGTCGAGTATTTCAATCGTTCCAGTGCATCTTATCTCTTTAAAACATCCTTCCCAATGGTGGTTTTTCTATAGTGGGCCCTAACCCACAGGTATTTTCCCAAGATCTTACCTGACTCTTCTGGTTTCCGGAGCTATTCTCAAATTCTTTTCAAAGTGTGACGTAACTATGGACTCCATCAGTCATATGCCTTCTCCAAGACCACTTTAAATTCTTCTCATGGTTGGTTCAACCTTCCTCTTTTCATTCGTCCGGAGTATCTCAACAATTTTGGTAATATTTCTTCTCGTCATTTCAACATTTGCAGACCGAAGAAGAGTTTTTCACCCAAATCTTGTCCATTCTCTCAACTATTCATCGTTCAAGCTTAATGCTAACCCTTCAAATTGTTCCGATCATGACAAATTCTTTTTCTTAACCACCCAAAGCATTTCATCAATTCTTTCCATTGTGATTCTCCGAAGGCCATCATTTCAGAAGATTTCTATGTTCTCAGTTTTCAACTTCGTCCTCCAACTATGCTTCATTGATGCCTCTTCGTCATCTTCGTATTCTTCTGGTTCTTTGTCCAAGTATTCCTTAATTAGTTCGTGATCTCTTTGTTCTCTTGCATCTAAACTCCACCAAGTTCTCTATTCATTTTCTAAGTCTTCCAGCGATTCATTCTCTTGTATTCGCTCAATTTCAATTCTTCACGGTGGATCGTTCTTTTATTCACTCAGCTTTAATTTTTACGGTGGTTCTCTCAAGAGTTCTTTTCCTGTGTTATCATATCAATTCATTCGTTCTTTCCAATCCTACCGGTAGTTCATGAAGACTTTCTCAAGTTTTGCGATATATCCCTCTTTAATCAATTTCAACACGAATAAGTGGTATGCCAATCCATTGCTTCCCATCAATCTAATTGATGAAGGATAAGCATGATATAAATCTTATTCTTCTTTTATCAAGTTGATTTATGCATTTCTCCAGAGTTTGTTCATGACGAATAAATCCTAATCCCAAGTGTTTTTCATCTTTCCTTTTCCGGAGCTCAGAGTTTTCTCGGCTATCTCGTCGGAACCCCCGTCTAAGTCATTGCAAGACCATACTCTTATTATTTGCATCCTTCATAATCCCTTTCCTACCGAAGTTCTTCATGGTGTCTCTTCATGATTTAATTCATTCTTCAAATATTGAGCAAACCTGGTGGAGCAACTCAAGTATTCTTCTTCTCGCGTCTCAAGATGCAAATAATTCTCCGTATTCTTTTGATGTGGAGTTTTGCATTTGTACGTTATTCTTAGCTAGTCAAGCATTTGGTTGTGGCATTATCTTACCTCAAGTTTTGGGATGTTTTCCATAGGTCCACAACAAGCTTATTCTTTTGTTGTTGATTTCCTCAACAATTTTGCTCAATCTTTCCTTCTAAGGATGCTTCAAATTCATCAGTGGTGAAACTTGTCATCTTCTTCTCCCTTCTTGCATCCAACTCTTTCAACTCTTCCGGAGGCTTTGTGTTGTTTCATCTCGTCAAGTATTATTCCATCTTATCTAGTTCAAGTCCTATTACTTCGATGCTCAACCGGAGATTTGCCCGAATTCCTCTTCTATCTCTTTTAGCCGAAGTGGTTTTGAATTCATTCTTGTTCGTTCAGCTCTTGTTTCATGTCTTTCTACCATCAAAGTTCTCGTGTGTTCATTGTTACTCTTTTGTAACGGAGCTTCTCAACCTCGTTCATCTCCATTGTATTCTTTCTTTCAAGTTTCTTTTAACCTCCCAAGGTTCTTTGGTTTCACCTTCTTCCTTTTTCCCTTCCGTCTCGTTCCTAAGATCTCAGGACGAGATCTCTTGTTAGTAGGGGAGTGTTGTGACACCCCGAGACCGATGTGCCAGGTGTCTTCCAGTTATTCGCTGCCATTGACATGTCATTTGCTTGCGCGTTGCATTTTTCCATATCATCATGTGCATTGCATCCGCATAGTTTTTCAAAACTTGCATCCGTTCCTAGTTGTCGGTTCTCTATGTTGTCCCTTCTGAGCCCAGACAAACTCGCACACGCCCGCGGCACCTCCGCATATTTATTTTATAAGTGCCCGGAAAAAGTTATCGGAATGGGTTGAAACTTGCCGTGTGGTCTTATTATAGTGTAGGTAGACCGCCTGTCAAATTCGTTCCATTTGGAGGTCATTTGATGTCCTAGCGGTTAACCACGTTAACCGCCGGAAGCCCCTTCTCTTTCAGCCCAGCACCCCTCCTTAACAGCCCACTAGCGCATCTGAACCCCCTCCATGTTCTTCACCATTGGATCACGATCGCGTGGTCGAAAACCGCACCTCATTTGGACTCTCCTAGCTCCCTCTACCTATAAATAAGTCCACTCTCCCGAAATTCGCAGATGAAACCCTAGCATCTTCCTCCTCTTGCAGATGGACAAAAGTCCCCTCGCCGGACATGTCCAACCGCCACGCCCCTTCGGCCAATCAGGGCCGGCCACCTCACCGCAGCCACCTCTCTCCTCCACTCCCGCGCCTCCACGTCAGCGCCCCGGACCTGCCACCGCCGGCGGCCCGCCCGAGCCCACGCGTGGCCTACCCGGGCTCGGCCGCCGCTGCCGCTCGCCCGTAGCTCCTGCCCTGCCGCCTAGAGCCGCCCGCGCTTCCGCCGGCGAGCCTCGCCATCCGCAGTCCCACCGCCGGAGCTCCTCCAGGCCAGGAGCTCAAGCCGTCGTCGCCCATGCGGATCTCCACCGCCACTGGCCGGATTCAGGGGCCTCGAGGCCCGATCCATCCTTTCCCCTGCCGTCCGCCGCCCGTCCCTAGCCTCCGCTCGCCGAAGCTCTTCACACACGGTGCCTCCGTCCGCCGCCATCTTGCATCCCTCGATCCAGTGGGGGATCGAGAAGGACGACTCCACAGCGCCACCTGGGCCGGCCTCCAGCCACGTGGGCCCATCCGCAGCAGGCCTTGCAGGCCTAGCTGCCCTGCTGCCTCCTCTCCATCATGGGCCAAAGCCCAGGTGGGTGAGCAGCCCCATTCGCTTGCCCTAGACGTTATATAATTTAACCCACTCACGCTGTTTTTTTTCTTCATAAAAACGTCTAAGTCCCTAAAATTCAGCATAATGTGTGCATCTTAATCATGTCATATCTTGGTGCACATGTGTCCAAATGGTGTGTATAATATGTCAAAATGTTCGTCTCTTGATGCTATACATGATGGTTGATGTTGCATGCTTGTTTGAGTTCATCTACATGCCATAATCTCTGTTGCAAGAGTGCTAAGTGTTGTTAACTGCTAAAACTTGATATAACTTGTTGATTTGTCTTTTTCATATCTTTTTTGTGTGATTTTTGTTTGAGCATCATGTCAACATGTGTTAGGAGCACAATCATGTCATATTTTCTGTGGTGCAATCCACTTTTCGTGTTATGCCTTGTGGTGAGTGCAGAAAGCTTGTAAAATGGCCTACTCGATGTTTGTTATTTTCTGAGACTTGTTGAAACCTGCTAAGTCTGAAACTGTTATACTGTGATGCCATGTTTGCTTGATGCTACAGTCATATCTATGAACATTTGGAGATGTCCAACGATCATGTCTTGAAGTACATGTTATGCTCTATCCATCCATGCCCTTGTTTGCAATTATAAGTTGCTGTAGCATGCCCTTGTTCAGCCTCTTATCAGTAAGTTCAGTTTTTCCATGTGAATACCTAGTGTTCTATGCATCCTATGACCATGTTCTTGCCATGAGTAGCTGCATAAACATGTCTTATTGTTGTTGGTTATATTCACATGCCATGATATGCTTTCAGATGAGTTGCACAAGCTTGCAAACATGCCAACTTGTCGTTGTTGCTGACATGTTCAATTTATTTCACAAAGTCTATGAAACTGTTATCATTTGCAATCTTGCCAGGATGTTTTGAGTATGTTCTAGTGGTACTTGTCAGTAGCTCAGTGATCACCTTTGTAGTGCTTTACATGTACATGTTTGCCATGCCTTTGATGCCATGAAATGTTCCTGTAGCATGTTGTTTTGATGATTGCAAAGTGCCTAGTTATTGTTTTGGGACAGATTGTTGTTATATCTTGTTCCATGTGTATGTGTTGAACCGTTGCTCCGTTTTGTCCGTGCTCTATATGAAAATTGCTTGTTTTTGCATGTAGATGCATCATACCATGTTGTATACATGTTTGGAGTGTGTTTGCTTGATGTTTCAATCCATCTTGCATCTTGCCATACTTAACTTGTTTTGCTCATATCTTCTAGGCCGTAGCTCCAAATTAAATGAAATTTATATGTAACTTGACTAGAATTTCGTGTAGATCATAGTGGTGCATGTTAACTTCTTGTTTAACAAAGTTAATACAAGGTTTGTTCATATCTGGACCAATTTCGAAAATTGCATATGAGGACTTATCGAAATTGTTATATATTGTTTCCGGCCTCATTTAAACTTGCCTTGTGTGTTGTTCTTGTGTGCTTCATCTCTTGCCATGTAAAGCATCATGTAGTCTTGTCATGCATCATACTTGGTTGAGCATCATAACTTGTTTATGTGTTGTGTGTTTACCGTGTTGTTTGCATCTTCTCGTTAGTTCCTGTTTCGTTGCGATCGTGAGGATTCGTTTGACTACACTTGGTTCATCTTCGTGGCTTCTTCTTCATCTTCTTCATGGACTCGTTCTTCTTCCTTGCGGGATCTCAGGAAAGATGACCGTCACCTTGGATATCATTACTATCTTTGCCATGATAGTTGTCTCGATGCTAGCGTTATATGTCACGCTACCTATCTATTATTGTAAGCCTCTCATTGTTTCCATGAAACCTCTAACCTTTGACACCATCCCAGCAAACCATTGTTTGGCCATGTTACCGCTTGCTCAGCCCCTCTTATAGCATTGTTAGTTGCAGGTGAAGATGAAGATTGCTCCATGTCGGATCTTGGATTTTGGAATGTCACAATATCTATTACTATAATTAATGCACCTATATACTTCGCAATGGGTGGAAGGCTCGGCCTTTTCCTCAGTGTTTTGTTCCACTCATGTCGCCTTAAGAACAGTTAAACTGGTGTTATGTTCCTTGAGTTTGCGTTCTAACACGGTTGGGGGTTATGGGACCCCCTTGACATTTCGCTTTGAATAAAACTCCTGCAGCAAGGCCCAACATTGGTTTTACCATTTGCCTAATAACTAAATAACTTGCATACGGACTTTTCGGACCCCAAGGACTTAATTTACAACCCGGGCCAGTGCTCCTCATGAGTGTTGGTCCAACCTAGAGCAACTTGCGGTGCCGCCCCTTGGCAACTTGGGGTATCTGGTCGTTATAACCATACCTCATCGGTCATGGCCTGAGACGAGATACGCGCGGCTACTATCAGGGTGTCGGCACGCCGGGAGGTCTTGCTGGACTTGTTTTACCATTGTCGAAATGTCTCGTGCACCGGGATTCCGAGTCTGATCGGTTTGTCCCTAAGTTAAGGGGTTTTTTACCTCTGCTGATCTTGAGAGCTTGTGATGGGCTAAGTTGGGGCAACCCTGCAGGGTTATGATCTTCCAAAAGCCGTGCCCGCGGTTATGTGGCAAATTGGAATTTGTTAATATCCGGTTGTAGAAAACTTGAGAGAGGATCCGAAATAAAATACACCAACCGCGTGAGTAACCATGACCGTCTCTTTTCAGTTTGAGAAGAGAACACGGTGGGGTTATGTTTGACTCATAGGTAGTTCAGGATCTCTTTGTGATCATTACTAGTTTGCGACCGTTTGCGTAGATGCTCATCTTATTCTTGTACTCATAAGTTAGCCATCATATATGCTTAGCCGCTGCTGCAACCTCACCACTTAACCTCTCCATGCCCATTAAGCTTTGTTAGTCTTAATACCCATGGTTATGGGATTGTTGAGTCCTTGTGTCTCACAGATACTACAACACCAGTTGCAGTTATAGGTTTCCGATGACTTGACATGAGAGTGATTTTTACTTGCGTTGTAGTTCCTTCTTCTTCTTCTTAGTCAGTCTTGGGATAGGTTCCTGGTCAGCAGCCTGGGATAGCAGGATGGATGTCGTTGTGTTTTTTTATGTTTTTCATTCCTAGTCGGATGTCTTGTGTAAGATGTTGTTGTATTAATGTGAATTGTATGACTTGTATATATCCCCATCTATTTATGTAATGGTACGATGTAATGATATTCATCTTACTAAGCGCTTGAAATGCGGTTGTGCCCCAATCACGAGGTGTTCACGTGATCGGGATAGAATCGCATCTTGGGCGTGACAACTTCCCTAGAACCAAGATCAAATTTCTTTATGAATCTATAATGAGGGCAACTTATGGAACATCCAACAAGGATGACAATACTTGAAATCTTGGTATTATGCCTAGCTAAGGGCGTAAAATGATAACGCTTGTTGGGAGGCAGCCCAATGAATAAAATTTATTTTTGTTTTTTGCTTGCTGTTCTTGAGTGTTTACACAATTATGCTACTGGTATGATTGTGTATTTTTTGTTTTAATTATTGTTTGTGCCAAGTAGAACCGATAGGATCTTCTTGGGTGATAGTAGTTCAATCTTGCTAAAAAGACAAAAACTTTGCGCTCACGAGAAAAATTCTCATTTTTAACAGAAAGTGATTTTTAGTTTATTCTTTTTGCAGAAGATTAATATGCAAATTGCTCACATGGACCTATTTTTTACAAGATTTGTAGAGGTCCAGAAGTTTTCAAAACTTCCAGATTACTACAGACTATTCTGTTGTTGACAGATTCTGTTTTCTTTGTGTTGTGTGCTTATTTCGATGGATCTATGGTTTTATTTGATGGTTTTTTGCCATAGAAAAGTTGGAATACAGTAGATATAATACAAAAACAAAATATGAATTTGTTTGATACAATACATATAGTAGTGGTTTGCTTTCTTTCACTAACGGATCTCATGAAGGTTTTGTTGAAGTTTGGTGTGATTGAAGTTTTCAAGTTTTGGGTTATCTTACGATGGATGTAGGAAGGATGTAAGAGCCTAAGCTTGGGGATGCCCCAGAATCCCAAGCTATTAATCCAAAGATGAGCAAACAACTAAGCTTTGGGATGCCCCCGAGTGGCATCCCCACTTTCTTGCAACAGCTATCGATATTTCACTTGAAACTGTTTTTTTATTCGTCACATGATATGTGTTTTGCTTGGAGCGTCTTGTATGATATGAGTCTTTCCTTGTTTTATTTTGCTTTTTAAGTCATCAATCCTTGTTGTACGCACCTATTTGAGAGAGCGAAAATTATGCCATGACTTGTTAGAATAGCTCTCTATGCTTCACTTAAATTTTTATGAGCTAGGACTTGCTCTAGTGCTTCACTTATATCTTTTTTAGCACGGTGTGCTTTAACATTTTTGAAGAAATACTCTCTTGCTTCACTTAGGACTTTCTCTAGTGCTTCACTTATATATTGTTTAGCATGGTGTGCTTTAGCATTTTTGAAGAAATACTCTCTTGCTTCACTTAGATTTATTTGAGAGTTAGTAAAATTTTGAAGAAACTCTCTCTTGCTTCACTTATATTATTTTGAGAGAAGAAAGAAAATTGTTATGCTCATGATCTTCACTTATATGTTTGAGCTTATGAAAAGCAACACCTGAAAATTAGTCCCAAAGTGATAGATATCCAAGAAGGATAAAGCAAAAAAAAATGTCATGAAGATCATTGGAGAAAATAAACTTGATTCCTTGTAATAGTTTTGAGACATGATGATATGATATGTGAGTCATGTTGATGAGTAATTGTGCTTTAGTAAGAATACAACTGTTAAAGTTTGTGATTCCCTATGCAAGCACGAAAGTCAATAGTTATGGAATGAAATTATATCCTACTTGTGGTGCATTATTCGGTGTTATTTATGCTCAATGTTCGCTTACGAGATTATTTGTTTCATGGTTGGTCGCTTACCAGTATTTTGCTAGCCTTCATTTTGCACTAAGTATGATCTCTACTTGTGCATCCAAAATCCTTTATCCCAGTTTTTCCACATGAGTCCACCATACCTGCATATATGCGGTATTTCCTAGCCGTTCTAAGCAAATTTGTATGTGCCATCTCTAATTTTCAAAATAAATCACCCTTTTGTGTGCCCGTACCTCTCGTGAGGCGGTGAGGGGTGGCCAATATTTTCCATGCGAGATGTGTTATTCTCATGATGAGTGATTATTCACTTGTCATTGCATGAGAGTATGGCAAAGGTATTAGGGATGCCCAGTCCTGAAATGAAAAAAAAAATACTTTATGTTGTCAAATAATATATTCCTTGGAAAGTGTTGGTATGGAAGGCAGCCGTGGATTCGGCTAGCCATGGCTTGTGAAAGTTTGGTGTAAAAGGAATACACGTTATTTTCTGTTTGGGAACCGCCTATAATATATCTAGCATGGAAAGTGTTGGGAACCTCAAGTCGTTCTCGTTGGTGGGAAAAGTATACTTCCCAAAAAAATTATCTCTCAATTTTTGCTTTGAGCTCTCGCACCTCTACAAATCCCAACTTCCCTCTGCGAAGGACCTTTCTTTTACTTATGCAATTTTTATTTTTGAATTTGAGTATCCATCTTCTCTTACAAGCACCAACTAGGAAACGCTATGATCGTACTTTAACATTGGATGTAACTAATATGCGAGTGTGTTTCAGGAATGGATCAATGATAGGGCATAATGGGCTAGGGATAACTTATTTTTGCATTGATATTTTGAAAGACATGGATTCTTGTTGACATGCTTGAGTATCTAAATTATTATGTCAAAACTAGACTATTGCTTTGAACCATATAAAAGTCCAAATGTCCATGCTATAAAGAAAAGAATATGATATGACTTGATAAACAACACTCCACATCAAAAAAATTGTTTTAATTACTTACCTACTCGAGGACAAGTAGGAGTTAACCTTGGGGATGCTGATACGTCTCCAACGTATCTATAATTTTTTATTGTTCCATGTTGTTATATTATCATTCTTGGATGTTTTATAATCATTTTATAGTCATTTCATATCATTCTTTGGTACTAAGCTATTGACATAGTGCCAAGTTTCATTTGCTGTTTTCTGCATGTTTTTTACATAGCGAGAAATCAGTATCAAACGGAGCCCAAACACCATGAATTTTTTTGGAGATTTTTTGGGCCAGAAACACCTGATGGGCCTTGGTGGCACCTGGAGGGAGTCCCGAGGAGGGGACAACCCACCTGGGCGCGCCAGGAGGCCCAGGCGCGCCCTGGTGGGTTGTGCCCACCTCAGGTGCCCCCGGACCGCTTCTTTGCTCTATAAATACCCCAATATTCCTAAAACCCTAGGGGAGTCGACGAAATGTTCATCCAGCCACCATAGAGTCCAGAAACACCAGATCCAATCTAGACACCATCACGGAGGGGTTCACCACTTCCATTGGTGCATCTCCGATGATGCGTGAGTAGTTCCTTGTAGACCTTCGGGTCCGTAGTTTGTAGCTAGATGGCTTCCTCTCTCACTTTTGATTATCAATACAATGGTCTCTTGGATGTCCATATGATGTAACTCTTTTTGCAGTGTGTTTGTTGGGATCCGATGAAGTTTGAGTTTATGATCAGATCTAACTTTTTATATCCATGAAAGTTATTTGAGTTCTTTGATCTCTTATATGCATGATTGCTTATAGCCTCGTATTTCTTCTCTAATATTGGTTTTTGTTTGGCCAACTTGATCTATTTAGCTTACAATCGGAAGAGGTGCCTGGTAGTGGGTTCGATCTTACGGTGCTTGATCCCAGTGACAGAAGGGGAACCGACACATATGTATCGTTTCCACTAAGGATAAAACGACGAGATTCATATCTAACGCCATAGATATACGGATCTTGTCTAAATCATGGTATCGTTCTTAATGCATTAATCTGTTTTTCCATGAATTTAATACACTAGATGCATGCTGGATAGCGGTCGATGTGTGGAGTAATAGTAGTACATGCAGGCAGGAGTTGGTCTACTAATCTTGGACGTGATGCCTACGTAATGATCATTGCCTGGATAACGTCATGATTATTTGAAGTTCTATCAATTGCCTAACAGTAATTTGTTTACCCACCGTTGTTATTTTTCTCGAGAGAAGCTACTAGTGAAACCTACGCCCGCCTGGTCTTCTTTCTCATATACTTGCCATTGCAATCTATTTGCCTTTGCTTTTATTTTCAGATCTACTGAACCAAAAACCCAAAAATACCTTGCTGCAATTTATCTTATTTATCAACCAATCTACAAATATGTTTTTCTCTTGCACGTTCGTTACCCGAAAGGGATTGACAACCCCTTGAACACGTCGGGTTGATAGGTGTTGTTATTTGTGTGTAGGTGTTGTTTACATTATGTTGCTTGGTTCTCCTACTGGTTCGATAACCTTGGTTTCACATCTGAGGGAAATACCTACCGCCATTGTGCTGCATAATCCATTCCTCTTTGGGGAAAAACCGACGTAGCTTCAAGTGACATCAACAGCCCCCTAGTTTTTGTTTACGTGCTCTTTATTTTCTTGCAAACCTACCCCGTTACACCTAGAAGGTACTTCTAGTTTCATACTTGTTCTAGGTAAAGCGAAAGTTCAAGCGTGCGGAGAGTTGTATCAGCGGTCGATTGAACTTGAGGGAATATTTGTTCTACCTTTAGCTCCTCCTTGAGTTTGACGCTCTTACTTATCAAAATAGGCTAAAATTGACCCCCTATACTTGAGGGTTATCAAGACATTTTTCTGGCGCCGTTGCCGGGGAGCAAAAGTGTGGGGTGAATATTCTCGTGTGTGCTTGTTTGCTTTAGCGCTAAGTAGATTTTATTTGTTGTTATAAGTTGTTCTCTATCTTTAGTTATGGATATTGAACACGAAATGCCAAAAAAAATAGGTGTACTTGCTACTCATGGAGACGGGGAACCTCCTAAAACCCTCTATGCTCATTATGTGAAAAATATTATGTACTAAGTTAATAATCCTGAGAAAACCCCATTCAACTTTATGATGGGAGACACGTTGGATCAACGTGAATACTTTAGGGATTATCGCTTGACACAAAAAGGGAAACTATTATGGGATCAAATTTATATGTTGCATTGGTATGCTTGGCAACTATGCTTGCGATATGATTATACTTGTTGCTCTAGGATTAAGGCTCCACACCTTCCCTTTTCATACAAATTTAATGATAATCAAACCTTAGCTTCTTATGCTAATGGTAGATATGATTACTATGATGTGGAACGAATAGAAGAATTTGTTGCTTTTAGGGGTGCTTATGAAATTGAATCTTTGTTTGAAAAGTATGAAGCTTTTGATGATGATGTTTATAGGCCTGAATTTTTTTTATTGAAATATTGCTATGATAATTATGAATATAATTCCGATATTGATGCGTTTATTGAGAAAGTTTCCGCTGTCCAAGAAGATACTGATATTTTGCAGGAATCTGTGGAAGAAGAAATTGATGACACTTTGAGCTCATTGGATGATGAAAGAACATGTGGTGCCCCCATGTTTGGTTTTGGTAATTGATGACAATCTCTATGGACTAATGGTTTCCTTGAGTTATATTTGAATGTTTTGTCCATAGGCTTTTCTTGGAGTTCATTTGTTGGTTTCAAGGAGAGTTTGTGATGACCAAGGTGCTATTAAGGAATTATCCAAAGACTGGTCTTGTGAGTGTTGAGCTTATTGCAAGCATGTCTTGAAGAAGAAGAGTGTGTTATCATTCATGTTTACCTTCAAGACATCATCCAAATGAAGAGATTTGGAAAGATTCAAGGTTGATCAAGACTAAGTGAAGGAGTGAATCAAGTTGATCAACACACAAAAGCGTAGAGGATGTACCGAGAGGAATCAAGCAATCCTATGGTATGGTAAGCATTGTCAATCACGCTTTGTGTACTAACTCATGGTCTTCGTGAGAGTTCCTTGTGGGGTTAGGTTGCGGTGTGCAAGTTCAAGTGGAGCATCACGAAGAAATCAACTGCTTGACGCTTGCCGTCCATTGTCGTGACAATGGACTTGTGAAGATATGCCGAAGAGTGGCTCACCCATAGAGGAGTATGGGGGAGCAATCTACTAGTCTTCACCGAGACAACGCAATCAAGAAAGGTGGTCCAACTTGAGGAAGTCAAGATCGTCTACATCTAGCTCAAGTGGACTTTGTGCAAAGCAAATGTTTGCCCTTGATAGGTTTTATTTTTTTACCGGTCTCGTGGTGGTAGTTGGGAGACCGGGTTATAGGATCGTTTGCCGTACTATCAAGGGGGGCTCTCAAGTTGGTAGCTTGATCGTATCGTTAGTAGAGAGCTCAAACCATTGCATCCTTGCATCATGTTTCTTGGTTCTTGTTTGGTTCTCTTTTTGAGTCTTAGAGCTTATGGTCATCTTGATGACAAGCTTGAGTTCAACGAAAACGGAGTTCACATGTGTCTTCTATGATGTTTTCGGTGTTGGGTGTTTTACCGGTCTTCTCCGAGAAAGGGTTCTCACAATTTTCGTTTGGGACTTTTCTAACTTGCTTCTTATTGGTATTTCTATCAAGATTGTGTTAGCCCTTGTCGCTAGCTTTCCAACAAACTTGATTTCATCGAATTCGGAGTCCGTATGCAAAAGTTATAGTCGTTTTGGTGTACTGAAAAGGTTGAAGCGGTACTACCGCGGGTAGGAGCGGAAGTAATTTTTTACTACCGCTTTCGGGAGCGGTACTACCGCTTTCGGGAGCGGTACTACCGCTTGGAGCAGTACTACCGCGGCAACTTCCGTGGCTACTTCCGCTTGGGACCAAAAACTCGTCACAAGTCCAGCGGTGGTAGGCACGGATGTAATTTTTTAGTACCGCTCGCAAGCAGTAGTACCGCTACCCTTAGCAGTACTTCCGCTACCCCTAGCGGTAGTACCGTGAGGTCAAGCGGTACTACCGCTCCGACGGTTTTTCTGGCCTTTTTGCCTCCTCGCTGTTGTTTTTCAAAGAGGCTCTACTTCCCTAGCGGTAGTACCGCTCCTGGAGCGGTAGTTCCGCTCTGTGCGGGCTGTGAGCATAACGGTTGGATTTTTCCCCCACCTATAAAAGGGGGTCTTCTTCCCCAATGAACCTAATCCTTTGAGCTCGTGTTCTTCCCCCATTGTTGACCTTCTTCGAGCTTGCTATCTCTCAATCCCTCCATGGATTCTTGCTAGTTTTGGGGGGAAAAGAGAGAGGAGATCTAGATCCACATTTCCACCAATCACTTTCTCCTCTATGTGAGGGGAACCCCTTGGATCTTGATCTTGGAGTTCTTGGTGTTCTCCTTCTTGTTCTTCCTCTCATTTCCCTCCCTAGCATTAGTTGCTTTGGTGGGATTTGGGAGAGAAGGTCTTGGGCACTCCGTGTGCCCTTGCCATTGCATTTGGTGCATCGGTTTGAGTTCTCCACGGTGATACGTGGAAGTTACAAGTTGAGAAGCTTATTACTCTTTGGTGCTTGGTACCCTTGAGCTTGTTCCTCTTGGGTGCTTGGGTGCCCTAGACGGTTGTGGTCACCTCGAAGCCATATTCCATTGTGGTGAAGCTTCGTGGTGTCGTTGGGGAGATAGCCCCAACCTTGGTGTTCGGAGCTCAATCATTGTGGTGTAAAGCTCCGGGCAAGCGTCGGGGTCTCCAATTAGGTTGTGAAGATCGCCTCGAGCAATTTGACGGGTTCCGGTGACCGCCCCCAAGGGTTGTCAGAGTGTACGGGTTCGGCGACCGCCCCCAAGGGTTGCCATTTGTACGGGTTCGGTGACCGCCCTCAAGGGTCCCTTAGTGGAATCACGGCATCTTGCATTGTGCGAGGGCGTGAGGAGATTACGGTGGCCCTAGTGGCTTCTTGGGGAGCATTGTGCCTCCACACCGCTCCAAACGGAGATTAGCATCCGCAAGGGTGTGAACTTCGGGATACATCGTCGTCTCCGCGTGCCTCGGTTATCTCTTACCCGAGCCCTTTACTTATGCACTATACTTTGTGATAGATATATTGTTTCTTGTCATTTATCTAGCTATCACCTAGTTGTTTATCTTGCTTAGCATAAGTTGTTGGTGCACATAGGTGAGCCTAGTTGTTGTAGGTTTTGTGCTTGACAAATTAACCGCTAGGTTTATTCCGCATTTGTTCAAGCCTAAATCATAATTATTTTAAAGCGCCTATTCACCCCCCCTCTAGGTGACATCCACGATCTTTCAGATGAAAAATATGATGAGGAGAGCGAAGAACAAAACGAGGAAGAGCGGATTAGCTACTCGTGCCCACCTTCTAATGAGAGTAACTCTTCAACTCATACATTGTTTAAATTCCCTTCGTCCTTACCGAAGGATGATTGCTATGATAATTTCTATAATCCCTTTGATTCATTTGAAATATCACTTTTTGATGAACTTGATGCTTGCTATGCTTGTGGCCATGATGCCAATATGAATTATGCTTATGGAGATGAACTTGCTATAGTTCCTTATCTTAAGAATGATATTGTTGCTATTGAAGCCACGCATGATAGACCTATTATCTTTTTGAATTCTCCCGACTACACTATATCGGAGAAGTTTTCTCTTATTAAGAATTATATCGATGGGTTGGGTTTTACTACTACACATGATGATTTTCGTAGATATAATATGCATGTGCATGCTGCTCCTACTTGCAATTATAATGAGGCAGGATCTACATCTCCGCCTCTCTACGTTTCCAATATGATAAAATTTCAAGAAACTATTTATACTATGTATTGGCCTTTACTTGATGTGCATGAATTGTTCTTTTATGACATGCCGATGCAAAGGAAGAGAGTTAGACTTCGTTGTTGGATGATATATGTTACTTTGTTCTCACTATTAAATCACAAATCATTGTTAATTAAATTTCGCTTTGATATACCTTGGGATCCGGGTGGATCCATTACTTGAGCACTATATGCCTAGCTTAATGTCTTTAAAGAAAGCGTTGCCAGGGAGAAAACACGGAAGTTTTAGAGAGTCATTTATTTCTGTTGTGTGCTTTTATAAAGTTAAAAAAATAAAGAGGGGACCCTAAAACTTTTTTAAAAAGAAAAGTGAAAGTGAGAAAGGCGAACACCGTTGAAGTGGCAGACGTCCTTGAACTTTGGTCATGCCCATGGAAACTTTGTGAATCTCGTTTACAGAAAATTTTAAACAAAAATAATTATCCCATTGTATATAAAAATAATGTGCCAAGATTTTCCTTTAGGATGATTAGATTGCTTGTTTGGTATGTGTGGTGCAAAAAACAGAAACTTTGGCTGTAGTGCGTGATTTTACATGTTTTGCTGGAAAGTCAAACGCTTCTGAAACTTTTTGGACAATACTTCTATATAAATTGTTTATTTTGTCCTACTTTTTCAGAATTTTTAGAGGTACAGAAGTATGGTTAATGTTCAGATTACTACAAACTGACCTCTTTTCACAGATTGATGTTATAGTTTCATTATTTACTTATGTTTGAAATATTTTTGAGCCTCCTTTGACTTGGGACCATAGAATTGTGATAGCATACAATGGGTAATATTTGATTATAATTATACAATAATGTTAAAGTAGTACATAATGGGATTTGATGTTATATGTACTATCCCCTCTAATAAAAAAGTTTTGTTAAGTTTCGTGTGGATGAGGTGTTCGAAGATCGAGGAGGTATGGATATGAGAAGAATGAGAAGAGGCAAGAGCTCAAGCTTGGGGTTGCCCGAGGCACCCCAAGTAAATATTCAAGGAGACTCAAGCGTCTAAGCTTGGGGATGCCCCGGAAGGCATCCCATCTTTATTCGACAATTATCGGTATATTTCAGTTTTTGTTTTGTTCAGAGGATAGGCGTAAATCTTGGAGCGTCGTGTGCTTTTTCTTTTTCTTTTAATAATACACCATGCTGGTATGAGATAGTCCTTGGTTGATTTATAGAATGATCTTTGCACTTCACTTATATCTTTTGAGTATGGCTTTATATAATGCTTCGTATGCTTCACTTATGTCTTTTGAAGTTTGGATTGCCCACATAGAAAACTGCCATTTGTAGAATGCTCTTTTTCTTCACTTATATTTGTTAGATCATGGGCATATCTTTTGTACAAATAACTAAAATCTCTTGCTTATATCTATTTAGAGGGTTGACAGGAATTGGTCATTCACATGGTTAGTCATAAAATTCTACATAAAACTTGTAGATCGCTGAATACGGGATGTTTGATTCCTTGTGATAGTTTTGCGATATATATATGCTAATATGTGGGAGGTACTTAAATTATTGGTGTTTAGTAAGAATATTGGTGTTAAGGTTTTTCATTCCCAAAGCATGCACGTATAGTCTCTCGTTATGCCAGGAAGTTGGAGCACAATTTATCCTTGATTGTCTATCTTTGTGTGAAGGTCGGGGGCGCGTGATGGTTAACTCCTACCAACCGCCCCCTTGGAGCATGCGTAGTAGTACTTTGCTTCGAGGGCTAATAAACATTTTGCAATAATTATATGAGTTCTTTATAAATAATGTTGAGTCCATGGATTATACGCACTCTCACCCTTCCACCTTGCTAGCCACTCTAGTACCACGCAACTTTCGCAGGTGCATAAAACCCTCCTTATACCTTCCTTAAAACAGCCACCAAACCTACCTATTATGGCATTTTCATAGCCATTCCGAGATATATTGCCTTGTAACTCCACCGTTCCGTTTATTATGACATGCATCATCATTGTCATATTGCTTTGCATGATCATGTAGTTGACATAGTATTTGTGGCAAAGCCACCGTTCATATTTTTTATACGTGTCACTCTTGGTCATTGCACATCCTGGTACACCGTCGGAGGCATTCATATAGAGTCATACCTTTGTTCTAGTATCGAGTTGTAATATCGAGTTTTAAGTAAATAAAAGTGTGATGATCATCATTATTAGAAAATTATCCCATGTGAGGTTATAAATAAAGAGGCCAAAAGAGTCTCCCGAAAAAAAGAGAAACAGTCTCCAAAAAAAAGGAGCAAAAAAAAGAGAGAGAAAAAGAGAGAAGGGACAATGTTACTATCCTTTTCTACACTTGTGCTTAAAAGTACCGCCATGTTTTTAATGATAGAGAGTCTCCTATGTTGTCACTTCCATATATTACTAGTGGGAATTTTTTGTTATAGAACTTAGCTTGTATATTCCAACGATGGGTTTCTTCAAATGCCCTAGGTCTTCATGAGAAAGCAAGTTGATGCACACCCACTACTTGTCTTTTTAGATTTCATACACTTATAGCTCTAGTGCATTAGTTACATGGCAATCCCTACTCACTCACATTGATATCGATTAATGGACATATCCGTAGTCCGTTGATTTGCCTAGTTGATGTGATACTTTCTCCCTCCTTTTGTCTACTACCACCTTCTATTCCACCCATAGTGGTATATCCATGGCTCACTGATGACCCACAAGTGTAGGGGATCTATCGTAGTCCTTTCGATAAGTAAGAGTGTCGAACCCAACGAGGAGCAGGAGGAAATGATAGGAAGTTTTCAGTAAGGTATTTTCTGCAAGCACTGAAATTATAGGTAACAGATAGTTTCGTGATAAGGTAATTGGTAGCAAGTGACTAAAGGTAAAAGTAAATAAGGTGCAGCAAGGTGGCCCAATCCTTTTTGTAGCAAAGGACAAGCCTGGACAAACTCTTATATAAAGGAAAGCGCTCCCGAGGACACATGGGAATTATCGTCAAGCTAGTTTTCATCACGATCATCTGATTCGCGTTCGGCACTTTGATAATTTGGTATGTGGGCGGACCGGTGCTTGGGTGCTGTCCTTACTTGGACAAGCCTCCCACTTATGATTAACCTCTAATGCAAGCCTTCGCAACTACAAAAGAAGTATTAAGGTAAACCTAACCATAGCCTGCAACATATGGATCCAAATTAGGCCCTTACGAAGCAACGCATAAACTAGGGTTTAAGCTTCTGTCACTCTAGCAACCCATCATTTACTTATTACTTCCGAATGCCTTCCTCTAGGCCCAAATAATGGTGAAGTTTCATGTAGTCGACGTTCACATGACACCACTAGAGGAGAGACAACATACATCTCATCAAAATATCGAACGAAAACCAAATTCACATGACTACTAATAGCAAGACGTTTCCCATGTCCTCAAGAACAAAAGTAACTACTCACAAGACATAATACGGTTCATGATCAGAGGGGTATTAATATGCATAATGGATCTGAACATATGATCTTCCACCGAATAAACCAACTAGCATCAACTACAAGGAGTAATCAACACTACTAGCAACCCACAGGTACCAAACTGAGGTTTGGGTACAAAGATTGGATACAAGAGATGAACTAGGGTTTCAGAGGAGATGATGCTGGTGAATATGTTGATGAGGATAGCCCTCCGCAAGATGGGAGAGTTATTGGTGATGATGGCGGTGGCGATTTCCCCCTCCCGGAAGGAAGTATCCCCGGTAGAACAGCTCTGTCGGAGCCCTAGATTGGTTTTCGCCTCGGTTTCGCCTCGATACGGCGGCGTCTGGTCCTGAAAGCCTCCCTATGATTTTTTGCAGGTCAAAACACCTCATATAGGAGAAGATGGGAATCGGGGATCTCCGGTGGGCCCACGAGGCAGAGGGGCGCGCCCTGGGAAGGGGGGAGCGCCCCCCCACCCTCATGGACAGCCGGTGGCCCCCCTCATGAACTCCTTTCGCCAGATATTTTTTATATTTTCTGAAACGACGTTCTGTTGAGTTTTGGGCCTTTTCGAGTTGTGCATAATAGGTTTCCAGAGTTTGCTCCTTTTTCAGCCCAGAATTCGAGCTACCGGTATTCTCCCTCTTCATGTAAACCTTGTAAAATAAGAGATAAAAGGCATACGTATTGTGACATAATGTGTAATAACAGCCCATGATGCAATAAATATCAACATATAAGCATGATGCAAAGTGGACGTATCACTCACACTCATGTATTGTGTGAGGGTTGAAAAAGCTGAAGCGCGTTAAAAAGTATGAACCAATTGCTTGGGTGACACCGAGGTAGTGCATGATTTATACTTTATGTTAAGAAGATGGAGCATGACAATGCTATATGATTTTGTAGGGATAGCATTCTTTAGCATTGATATTTTGAAAGACATGATTGTTTGGTGGAATGCCCGAGTATTAAATTCTTTTATGTCAAATGATAGACTATTGCTTTCACTCGTTTCTTAATACTCATGCCATGATTAGATTACATGATCAAGATTGTGCTAGATAGCATTCCACATCAAAAATTATCTTTTTTCTCATTTACCTACTCGAGGACGAGCAGGAATTAAGCTTGGGGATGCTGATATGTCTCCGTCGTATCTGTAATTTTTGATTGTTCCATGCCAATATTCTACAACTTTTACATACTTTTGGCAACATTTTATACTATTTTTGGGACTAACATATTGATCCAGTGCCTAGTGCTAGTTCCTGTTTGTTGCATGTTTTTTTCGTAGAAAATCCATATCAAACGCAGTCCAAACGGGATAAAAATTTATGGGGATTTTTTTAGAATATATGTGATTTTGGGGAAGAAGAATCAACATGAGACTATGTCCGAGGGCCCCACAAGGTAGGGGGTGCACCCCTGACCCTTGTGGCCACTCCATAAGGCAGTTGGTGCCCTTCTTTCGCCGCAAGAAAGGTAATATCCTGATACAAATCATGTTAAAATTTCAACCCAATCGGAGTTACGGATCTCCGGGAATTTAAGAAACGGTGAAAGGACGAAATCTGGGAGCACAGAAACATAAGGAAATAGAGAGAGATATCCAATATCGGAGGGTCTCTCGCCCCTCCACCGCCATGGAGGCCATGGACCAGAGGGGAAACCTTTCTCCCATCTAGGGGGAAGGTCTAGGAAGAAGAAGGAGGAGGGGGGCTCTCTCCCCCCCCCCTCTCTCCCGGTGGCGCGGGAACGCCGCCGGGGCCATCATCGTGTGACGGGGATCTACACCAACACCTCCGTCATCTTCACCAACATCTTCATAACCTTGCCCAATCTATCTACAGCGTTCCACTCTCCCGCAACCCGCTATACCCACAATATCATACATATAGGCTTCTATGTTTCTATGCAGTTGTGGCTCAAAACCAATCAATCTGCCCTTGCAAAAGTGGACCCGGCACTCTTTAATCCAAATGGCATGCGGACGAAGTTGTATGTACCACATGGAGTGATGAACGATGTCTTCTCTTCGTCTTCCCTGGACATGAAGATTTGGTGATACCCAGAGTATGCATCCATAAAGGAGAGCCAATCACAACCTAAGGTGGAATCCACAATCTGATCAATACGCGGCAAGGGAAACGGGTCTTTCGGGCAAGCCTTGTTGAGATCTGTGAAATCTATGCAAAGCCTCCACTTCACATTAGCTTTTCGGACTACCACTGGATTTTTCAACCACGTCGAATGCAGCACTCCCCTGACCAAACCAGTTGGCTCAAGTTTCTTGATGTCTTCTGTAATGAACTGCTGCCTCTCCAAGGCCTGCTTCCGGACTTTCTGCTTCATAGGTCGGGCATGTGGGTAGACAGCAAGGTGGTGCTCGATTACCTCCCTGGGAACACAGGGAATATCAGATGGTTGCCAGGCAAACACATCGATATTTGCCCGCAGGAAGGCAACGAGCGTGCTTTCCTATTTGTCATCGAGGGTGGCTCTTATAGTGAAAGTACCATCAACGCCAGCCAACTCTGCCGGGACCTTCTTCACCTGGGGTGCAGCGACCCTGGATCTCTTACTGTTGGAACACTCTGGCATGTCGTCAACGGGTGTCATGCACTTGGTGGGGGCACGCTTCCCGGACTCTTTGTCGAAGGTCTAACAATCCCTATTCTTTCCTTTACTTTCCTTGGTGGGAACTGCTGATGCCGCTGCCTCTGCCATGACCACATCCCGGTACATCTTCTCCACACAAGTGATTGCATCCTTCTCATCTAATGGGATAGTGATAAGTCCTAGCGGCCCAGGCATCTTCAAGGTGTTGTAGGCATAATGGGATGCCGCCATGAATTTAGCCAGGGCCGGGCGTCCAAGAATCCCATTGTACGGCAGGGAAAGATCAACCACATCAAACACAATCCTCTTAGTCCGGTAGTTCAGTTCTCCCCCAAACGTCACCAGCAATGTGATCTTTCCCTTAGGATGACTCCTGTCGGGGGTTAACTCCTTGAAACGTGCCGCTAAACTCTAGCTCTTCCTCTGCTATCTAAAGCTTGATGATAACTGCTGGGGAAATCATATTCAACCCGTCCCCGCCGTCCACCCACATCTTTGTGAGCTTGAGGTGGCAAATTGTTGGGGAGACCAACAACGGCAAGCATCCTACCGTAGTGGTAAGGCTCGAATGATCCTCCTTATCAAAGATGATGGGTGTACGGGACCATTTGAGCGGATTCCGGGCCTCTGGTGCTGGCTCTACGGCATTGACTTATCGCGCCCACCGCTTGAGTTGATGGTGAGAGGCATGTAGAGACGCACCTCCGTCAATGCACATGGCATCAGTAGCCTTCTGAAACTCTTGCGCACTGGTTTCTTCTTCATCCCCTCCATCGCTCTCATCATCATAGGATCCCTTTTCTCGACCTCTGAGGGGCTTTCCTAGGTTCTGAAGGAGTTGTCTGGGCGATTTACTTCACCACCTCGGCCCTTACCGCCAGCAATATTCTGACCCTTTTCCATATCACGCTTCTCATACTATGCTCTCTCTCTCTCTCTCCCTATCTATCTCTCTCTCTCTCTCTCTTGATGAGATGCTCAACCTGATGACACTCTTGAAGGTCGTGGCCCTTGGTCCGATGAATCTTGCAATACGGCCCATAACCTTTCCCAGCTTTCTCGGCAATAGCGGTTTCCCGGTAGTCAACGCACAAGGTAGCTTCCTTGCCGTGGGCCTCAGCTTTGGCCTTCTTGTCGGTACTTGGCATACCCGATCCTTCGATAGGCATCACTTCCTTATCTCTCTACTTCTTACTGCGCTTCTTGCTCTTCTAATGACTGGTTGATTCATCATCATCCTCTGAATCAACATTGATGCAATCTTCCTCTCGGGGCAACTTCCTTCCCTCGTCCATCCGAGCACACTTATCCACCAGCGTGTAGAGCTCCTTCACAGTCTTGGGCAACCGCACATTCATATTAGAACAAATCCTACAGTTGCGGACATTGGACTGGAAGGCGGCTATTACGGCTGCCGGATGGATATTTGGGATATTTCGATGAACTTTGCTGAATATTTGTAAATACTTACGGAGGTTTTCTCCTTCCTTCTGTTGGAGAAGCTACAAGTCACTAGGCCTGCCAGGTTCTTGGTGGTCACCTGTGAAGGCGCCAATGAATTCGTGGCACATATCTGCCCATGATGAGATGGAGTTCTTCGGCGGTGCATCAGCCAAGACCTCACATTGGACTTGAGGGCCAAAGGGAAGTAGTTGGCAAACACCTTCTCATCTCTTTCCCCAGCAGCCTAAACAACGATGGTGTAAATGCTCAGGAACTCTACCGGGTTCAGCTTCCCGTCGTACTTCTCAGGTATCTCTGGCTTGAACGTGCGAACGAACGTCCAACAGACTTGCCTCAGCTCACAAGTAAAGACCGGGCAACCAACGTCAAAAGGTAGGCACCCGCCAATACCGAGTGCGGGCTCGTCGACGTCGAGGTTGTCGCACCCGTCGGTTCGGCGGAGGTCGTCGCGACGTTGGTCAATAACGACGCGCGCATCTCCTCTCTATCTATCCTCCGGGGCTCGTCGTTGGCCTGGATGCGCTCGAGGGTCAAAAGAGGCCATCAAGACGTCATCGGGGTCTTGATTATGTTGGGCTCGTGTTGGTTGCCTAGCGGGGACTGCACCATAGGGATGTATCCCTCCATACGGTCAGCAGTACGAGCCGTTGTTATCGCTTGGGGAGGCCGCGGTGGGTTAGCTCGCCGTGAGCCCCCAGCTTTGGCGAAACCGAGCAGACTTTGGATGGTGGCACGCCATTCGTCAATCTGCTTGGCCGCTGGCGGAAACCTCAGCAACAGCTAAACCCGCGCCATGGCCTCCAAAGCAGTACTTGGCATGGGTGCCGATGAAGTTGATTGCACAGTCGCCCGGCTGCTGACGGTGCCTGCGGCGGCAACACTGCGCCCCCGCTGCTGCAGGGCGACCACCTGGATGGAAGGGTGGTGCGGCGAAGGTGCACGACGGCTGGCGGCTCCGCTGAGCGCAGCGGCTTGGTCGACCCGTCCTGGGGGAGGCGCATGCGCTATGACCACACCTGTGGTGGGAACGGTAGGAGGGTGGCAATTCACCCCGGTCCGAGCGCCACTGCTAGGCTGTGCTCGTCGGCAGGCGAAAGGAGTGCAGATGGAGTAACCCCTTCGCATGGGCCTTGGGGAGCATGGCCATCGACGCGTTGCTAATGCTGCTCTCCTTTGGTTCCTCTAGCTCCTGCGTCAGTCGCGGGAGAAGTGGTGATGTTGCCGCCTGCTCCGACCACATCCCTAGCAGCGTCCGCATCCTCACGTTCGTCCGCACCTCCTGTAGCATTAGAGGCCGTGGACAGCGGAGCCTTCGAGGTGGACGAATGCGCCGAAGAATAGGGTTTCTTCTTGGGCGCCATGGTCGATGGCGTCGTTGAAGATGAAGATGGCGATGAAGATGATGCGCTACATACGCCTTCAGGTTCGCGCAAGCGAGCCACCTACCTGGCATACCAAAGATGTCATGGGAAACCACGGCCACCTATGGGACCAGGAGGCCCCTTGCTGGTTCGGCAAGGGGCGTCGCGTTGCACAAAGAGCAGATGAGTGTGGGACAGTATGACAGATATCACGTGGGTAGTTTTACTCAGGTTCGGCCGCCATAGTGGAGTAAGACCCTACTCCTGCTTTGGTGGATTGATGGTGGAAATGAGGTAGTGGAGTGTAGTACACTTGCCCGGCAAGGGTTGCCTCAGGGCGGTACCGACTACGTGTGTTGATACGTCTCCAATGTATCTACTTTTTCTCACGCTTTTCCTCTTGTTTTGGACTCTAATTTGCAAGATTTGGATGAAACTAACCCCGGACTGACGCTATTTTCAGCAAAACTACTATAGTGTTGTTTTGTGTAGAAATAGAAGTTCTCAAAATGAAACGAAACTTTGAGAGGATTTTTTATGGAATAAAAGAGAATGGCTAGAGCCAAGACCCACCAGAGACAGGCCCCTGGGTGGGCACAACCCACCAGGGCGCGTCCACCTCTCCTGGCGCGCCCAGGTGGGTTGTACCCATCGGGTGGCCCCGCAGACGACAACCCTAACGCTATAAATTCCTAATTGTGGAGAAAAAAATCAAGCAGAAAGAATTATCGCGATCCATGAGACGGAGCCGCCATCACCTCCTGTTCTTCATCGGGAGCCCAGATATGGAGTCCGTTTGGGGCTTCAGAGAGGGGGGTCTTCGTTATTCGTCGTCACCAACCCTTCTCCATCGCCAATTCCATGATGCTCCCCACTGGGAGTGAGTAATTCCTTCATAGGCTCGTTGGTCGGTGAAGAGTTGGATGAGATTCATCATGTAATCAGGTTAGTTTTGTTAGGGCCCGATCCCTAGTATCCACTATGTTCTTAGATTTATGTTGATATGACTTTGCTATGCTTAATGCTTGTCACTTTGGGCCCGGGTGCCATGAACTCACATCTGAACCGTTTATGGACCCCACTGCCATTGGAGGGTAAGACAAAAGATGTCCTGCAAGTTATTTTAATAAAGCACGTATGACTATTTATGGAATGCATGCCTACATTATGTCAATAAACTGGAGCTAGTGTTGTATCGCCCTAGGTTATAACTGTCACATGATGAATGTCATCCAACAAATCAGCGATTCAATGCCTACTAATTTGTCCCATATTGATCTTGCTAAGTTACTACTGATGTTGCTACTGTTACACTTGCTACAAAATTACTGCTATCACTGTTACTGTTACTATTGCTGCAGTCACTACTATCAAAACTATCAAAATACTTTGCTACTGATCACTTTGCTACAGATAATTAATCTCTGGGTATGGTTGAATTGATAACTCAGCTGCTAATACCTTTAAATATTCTTTGGCTCCCCTTGTGTTGAATCTATAAATTTGGGTTGAATACTTTACCCTCGAAAATTGTTGCGATCCACTATACTTGTGGGTTATCAAGACCTTTTTCTGGCGCCGTTGCTGGGGAGCATAGCTATATTTGTTGAGTCACTTGGGATTATTATCACATTATCACTATGAAGAATATGAAGGATCCAAAGAGTAAGATATTTCCCTCTAAGACGAGGGAACGTAAGGAACTGCCATCCAGTTCTGCTTTAGATTCACCTTTTGTTATGAGTAAACTTGCAACACCACCACATGCTATCAATTCTAATACATCACAAGTTATTGATGATGCTACTTCTACTCTGAATGATGCTTACGATGATGCTAGTACCTTGCTTGATAATGATGATGTGCCACTTGGTGAATTTCTTGATGAACAAATTGCTAGAGTAATACTACATGATGTTGTTGAATCTGATGATGAGCCTGAAACACATGTTAGAACTAGCCTTCCTAGATATGAATTTCCTAAGGTACCGGAAGGTTATGTTATGAGTGAAGAGGCAACTAGAGATATTCTTGCTTGTAATGATAGAGATGATCTAGAAAAAATACTACACAAGTATAAAGAAAAATCTCTTAATGCTAGAATGAAATGTGATCCTAAGTTTGCTACTTCACCTATCTTTATTGATGATAAGGATTATGAATTCTCTGTCGACCTAGAGTTAATCACTTTGGTTGAATCTGATCCTTTCCATGGTTATGAAACTAAAACTGTTATGGCACATCTCACTAAGCTAAATGACATAGCCACCCTTTTTACTCACAATGAGAAAAATCGATGCTACTTTATTCTCAAATTATTTATGTTCTCATTAACGGGTGATGCTAAAGCTTGGTACCATACTCTTGCTCCTCGTTGTGTGCATAGTCCCTTGGATATGATCTATTACTTCTCTGAAAAATATTTTGCTGCTCATAAGAAACAAGCTACCTTACAGGAAATATTTAACTTTGTGCAAACTAAAGAAGAGAGTCTCACTAAAGCTTGGGGGAGGCTTTGGCAGTTACTTAATGCTTTCCCTGATCATCCTCTTAAGAAAAATGAAATACTTGATATCTTCTATAATGGACTAACCGATTCTTCTAGGGACTTCTTAGATAGTTGTGCTGGTTGTGTTTTCAGGGAATGAACTATTGGACAAGCTGAAGAATTATTGAATAATATATTAAAGAATTATGATGATTGGACTCTTCCTGAACCACCGCCTAAACACACTCCGAAGAAGAGGGGTTTATTATATCTCAGTCCTGAAGATATGCAAGAGGCAAAGAAATCTAGGAAGGAAAAAGGTATTAAAGCTGAGGATGTGAAAAAGTTACCTCCTATTGAAGAAATACATGGGCTTAATGCACCGCCACTGCCTGAGGTGGTAGAGTAAATTTCTTATTAAATTCAATGACAATGATAATCCTCACAATATGCATCCTAGCCAATGCCTTTATGAGTTTGAAAACTATATTAGAAAGCAAGATCACTTCAATGCGAATATTATGAAACAATTGAAATACAATTCTGATATGATTGCTCGCTTGAGTGACTTGTTATTTGGAATTTCGAATGATGTTAGAGGTGTTGGAAAACATGCTTCTTTGGTTCAAACTCAATTAGAAGAAGTTGCTAAATCTCAAAGAGAACTGTTTGATGAAATGAATCATAATATTCATGACTTTGTTGTTAGAATTGCAACTAGAGGAGGTAAAATGACTCAGGAACCACTTTATCCTGAGGGACACCCTAAAAGAATTGAACATGATTCACAAAGAAATAGCACTACTGCACCTAGTGCTTCTAGAAAGAAAAAGAAAAGGAAAAATGATAGGACTTTGCACACTTCTAGTGAACCTAAAATAGAAAAACCTCCTGACAATGATAATGGTATTTCTATCTCTGATGTTGAAACTCAATCTGGTAATGAACATTCACCTAGTGATAATGAAAAAGATAATGCTGATGGTCATGAAGATGCCCAACCAAATGAAAAAGAACCAGATAGTGATGTTGAGATAGAACCACCTGTTAATCTTGATAACCCACAACCTAAGAATAAAAGGTATGATAAATTATATTTCATTGCTAGAAAACACGGTAAAGATAGAGAACCATGGGTTCAAAAACCTATGCCTTTTCCACCCCAGTAAACTAAAAAGAAAGATGATGAAGAATTTGAACGCTTTGCTGAAATGCTGAGGCTAGCCTTTTTGCGTACTCATTTAACTGATATCTTAAAAATGCCTCCCTATGCAAAGTATATGAATGACATCATCACTAATAAGAGAAAAATACCGGAAGCTGAAATCTGCACTATGCTTGCTAATTATACTTTCAAGGATGGAGTACCTAAAAACTTGGAGATCCGAGTATACCAACTATACCTTGCTCTATAAAAAAGAATTATGTGAAAACTGCTTTGTGTGATTTAGGAGCTGGTGTTAGTGTTATGCCTTTCTCTTTATATAAAAGACTTGACTTAAATAAAGTCGCACCTACTGAAATATATTTGCATGTGGCTGACAAGTCAACTACCATACCTATCAGTATTTGTGAGGATGTGCCCGTTGTTGTTGCTAATGTTACTATCTTGACTGACTTTGTTATACTTGAGATGCCCGAGGATGGCAATATGTCTATTATTCTTGGTAGACCTTTCTTGAATACTGCAGGGGCTGTTATTGATTGTAATAAAAGCAAGGTCACTTTTCAAATTAATGGTAATGAGCATACGGTGCACTTTTCAAAGAAACAATTCCAAGTGAATGGTATTAATGTTATTGAAAAATCTCCGACAATCACTATTGGAAGTTTTCAAATACCTCTACCTACTGTCAAAAAGAAATATGAAATGCTTATTGTTGGGTACATCCATATCCCCATTGAGGTAACTTATTGATTAACAAAAGTTCTTCGATTTCATTCTAATCGAAAGTGGTTGTTAATAAGACCTGATCAACCTTATTAATAAATCATTTTTGAGCGGTATGAAGTTGATGAATTTAAAATTTGTACACGGACATTATGAGCTTATTTGGAAGAAGTTCTTCGAGGAGAAGGTCCTCGGGGGCATCTTCTAGTGACAGTTCAGCCCGCCGCTCTTATGTTGAACCGAGTGCAAGTTCCACACGAAGTGCCACTACCAAAACATGATTATGGCCTTGTGATGAGTATATGATGCGAGTGGGCATTAAGGAGGAATTTGAGCAATATGTTCATAATGCCTCGGTCCCTACCTTTCATATAAGTGTGAACAACGCCAACTTCTCACTGAATCATTTGTTAAAGAATTTAGACATTTTCCACGAGAGTTTAGGGTGTCGTATATGCTTTATGATAATCCATTTACTATTCCACTTGAGAATTTCGCTGACAATTGCAAAATTCCTTTTTGGTATTCGCTTGATGAGCCACCAATGGCTGAGTATGAGTCGTTCTTAACTAGCCTTTGTTACGGTGAAAATAGGGGAGTGAGACAAGGAAGAATAAAGAGCATTCACTTTCCCGCAATTCAGTATTTTACGTTATTTAACGGGAAATACATAGTAGGCAAGCAATACTGTAGCATACTCTGTGCACCAGACTTGAGCCTTGTCCACACCGCTCTCATTGGTGAAAAGAATTATAACCTTGGAGCGATTGTTGCACGTAGACTTTAAAATAACGCTAAGAATGGCCGGTTCTATGGTGGAATTTACGCCACACGTTTAGCACGAGGGCTGGGTATTTCACATTTACCCATTGATCCCATCCTACCGACGCAGTATTTAGATTTTGACACCTTAAAGGAGCATAAGATTCTCAAGGGAAAGGTTTATAACTTCACTTATAATCTGTTGCTTAACCAATCATATGTTGTGGACACATATTTGCATGCGCCTCCTCTTTTTGACTATAACAGGAAGGGAATATATTTTGTTCTTGAGAGCGAGGCCCGAGCTCATAATGCAACAGTGGTGGTAGCACGGCAGGCTGAGGCGTCCACACGGAGAGCCTCCGTGAGCTACCACACTGACTACTACCCTCAAGGCTACTGATCGACTACCAAGCTAGGACAAAAGCCTAAGCTTGGGGGAGTACGTGTTTCTCACCGACATTACATTTATGTTTACATATCATTCTATTTGTCGGTGCTCACACTTTTCCATTGTATCATCCATGCTTAGATTTATTTTCTTGCTTTCTTCTTGTGTGTTTGAAAAACTTTAGAAAAAGAAAAAAATTAGTTGTAGTAATTTACTTTCTATGCATGCTTAGTAGTATCACAACAAAGAAAATACAAAAAGATTTCCTTGTTCTTCTTTTGCTTGTTGGGAGATTCCCCGTGTAAATAGTTTTTCTAGTTTTTTGCTTTTTCCTTGTATTTGCGTGTTCAAGAAAACCAAAAACTCAAAAAATATTTCAGTGTGTTTCTCTGAATTTATTTTCCTTTTATTCGAGTTGTACCGAGAAGAAGACCACGATGAAAATGTTGAGTGGCTCTCATATGAATAATTGTTGAACTAATGAAGAGCACATTTTACCTTGTCTTCCCATGTTGAATAAAATGTTTTGCAGATCCCAGCTTAGTCCGCGGCACTCTTGCACTATTATTATTTCCATATCATTCGGTCGTGCAAGTGACAGGCAATAATGACAATATACGATGAACTGGTCATTGCAAAGAGAAACTGGTATGAACTCGACTTGTTCTGCTTGTGTAAATATGTTTAACCTAGTATCCATGATTCATCCCATTATGATTAAATATGTTTGCAATGACAATTAGATATTATAGTTTCTCATGCCATGCATAAGTAGCTAGGAGTTAATAATGATTGTGATGTAGCATGACGATAGGGATTATCTTGGATGTCAACATAGCGTTAAAATGATTGTGATGTAGCATGACGATATGGTATCCTCCTTTGAATGTTCAAGTGGCTTGACTTGGCACATGTTTATGCATGTAGTTGAATCAAAACCAACATAGCCTCTATGATATTTATGTTCATGGTGTCCATATCCTACTCATGTGGGTGTCCAATGTTTATTATGCATGATGCATGTTCACGACCATTGTTGCTCTCTAGCTGGCCGCTTCCCAACCTATTTGCTAGCCATCACCTGTACTAAGTGGGAATACTGCTTGTGCATCAAACTCTAAAACTCAAAGTTATTCCAGATGAGTCAACCATACCTACCTAGCTATATGCGGTATTACCCTGCCGTCCTAAGTAAATTTGCATGTGCCACCTCTAAAAACTTCAAATAAATATCCTTTTTGTGTGTCTGGATCGTTCATGGAACGACAGGAGGTGGTTGGTATTTTCCAAGCTAAGCAAGTTATTCTCAGGTTGAGTGTTTATTCACTCGCCATTGCACAAGAAAAGGGCAGTAATAGGGATTCCCAGTCCCAAACTGCAAAAAGAAAAAGCTTACAAATAAACAAACAAAAACTCCCGAAGGAGTTCAAACATTTACGTTTCTGCTTGGGAACCACCACTAGCTTGTTTAGCATGGGAGATGTCGATAGCTGATAGTCGTGAAGTGAATGAGAAGGGTGCACCCCTCAAAAGTTTCATTGACCTCTGTTTTAAAATTTTGAGCTCTGGCACCTTTACAAATCACTGATTCCCGCTGCGAAGGGACCATCTATTTACTTTTATGTTGTGTCATCACCTTCTCTAATAAGTGCCAGATATGAGAGCACTGTTTTCATGCCTATGCATTGTGTGTAGTGAATGTTGGGTGTTAGCATGACTGGATATTTTCTACCATGAATTACAATGTTTAGTCGCTTCTTGAACTTTTGAGCTGCTCTGCATTTATGTTTTGCTGTCTCAGAAAGGGCTAGCGAGATACCACTATTGCCATATTAAATCATGGTTGTTTTGACAACATGTTGCTGTTTGAGATCTCTTATTATCTCTCACTAGCAGATTATGTCATTGATATGAGTTAATATAATATTTAAATGTTATTGTTGACATGGTTAGCTATAATGTTGGCTGAAAACATGGCCGCTATTTAAGCTTATTTATGCAAACAAGAGCAAAAGAGTTCGTAAAAGTTTTTCTTTCTCACTTTCAGTTTATCAACTGAATTGCTTGAGGAGAAGCAAAGGTTTAAGCTTGGGAGTTGATATGTCTCCAACATATCTACTTTTCCTCACGCTTTTCCTCTTGTTTTGGACTCTAATTTGCATGATTTGAATGAAACTAACCCCGGACTGATGCTGTTTTCAGCAGAACTATGGTGTTGTTTTTGTGCAGAAATAAAAGTTCTCGGAATGAAATGAAACTTTGCGAGGATTTTTTATGGAATAAAAGAGAATTACTGGAGCCAAGACCCACCAGAGAGGGGCCCCTGGGTGGGCGCAACCCACCAGGGCGCACCCACTCTCCTAGCACACCCGGGTGGGTTGTACCCACCTGGTGGCCCCGCAGACGACAACCCTGACCCTATAAATTCCTATTTTTGGAGAAAGAAATCGGGGAGAAAGAATTATCACGATCCACGAGACGGAGCCGCCGTCACCTCCTGTTCTTCCTTGGGAGGCCAGATCTGGAGTCTGTTTGGGGCTCCGGAGAGGGGGATCTTCGTTCTTCGTCATCACCAACCCTTCTCCATCGCCAATTCAATGATGCTTCCCCAAGGGGAGTGAGTAATTCCTTTGTAGGCTCGCTAGTCGGTGAGGAGTTGGATGAGATTCATCATGTAATCGAGTTAGTTTTGTTGGGGCATGATCCCTAGTATCCACTATGTTATTAGATTGATGTTGGTATGAATTTGCTATGCTTAATGCTTGTCACTTTGGGCCCGGGTGCCATGAACTAATATCTGAACCATTTATGAATTTATCATTATATCCATGTTTTAGATCCGATCTTGCAAGTTATAGTCACCTACTACGTGTTATGATCTGGAAACCTCTGAGTGACAATAACTGGAACCACTCCTGGTGATGACCGTAGTTTGAGGATTTCATGTATTCACTATGTGTTAATGCTTTGTTCCGGTTCTCTATTAAAAGGAGGCCTTAATATCCCTTAGTTTCCAATATGGACCCCGCTGCCATGGGAGGGTGGGACAAAAGATGTCATGCAAGTTCTTTTAATAAAGCACGTATGACTATTTACGGAATACATGCCTACATTATGTCGATGAACTAGAGCTAGTGCTGTATCGCCCTAGGTTATAACTGTCACATGATGAATATCATCCAATAAATCACCGATCCAATGCCTATGAATTTGTCCATATTGATCTTGCTAAGTTACTACTTATGCTGCTACTGTTACACTTGCTACAAAATTACTGTTATCACTGTTACTGTTACTATTGCTTCAGTCACTACTATCAAAACTATCAAAATACTTTGCTACTGATCACTTTGCTGCAGATAATTAATCTCCAGGTTTGGTTGAATTGACAACTTAGCTACTAATACCTTCAAATATTCTTTGGCTCCCCATATGTCGAATCTATAAATTTGGGTTGAATACTCTACCCTCGAAAACTGTTGCCATCCCCTATACTTGTGGGTTATCATGTGTATGGTGGTGTGAGCTACCCAATCTTCTAAACCTGTCGACGGTTGCCATAGGCCTCCTTTTATCGATCAAGGGGCTACCACAATGGCAAACATTCACAACAACAGTATAGGCCTCCTTTTCTCTGTTATTCCCACGAGGGTTTTCTCCGTTGTTCTGACGGTTGCCATAGGCCTCCTTTTTGGGACTAACCTACTAATGTAGGGGAACGTTGCATGGGAAACAAAAAATTTCCTACGCTCACCAAGATCAATCTAGGAGATGCATCTACGAGGGAAGAGTCGGATCCACATACCCTTGTAGATCGCTAAGCGGAAGCGTTCAAGAACGCGGTTGATGGAGTCGTACTCGCCGCGATTCAAATCGCCGAAGATCCCAGCACCGAACGGACGGTGCCTCCGCGTTCAACACACGTGCAGCTCGGGGACGTCTCCTCCTTCTTGATCCAGCAAGGGGGAAGGTGAAGTTGACGGAGAAACCCAGCAGCACGACGGCGTGGTGGAGATGGTGGTGGAGGAATTCCAGCAGGGCTTCGCCAAGCACTGCAAACTAGACGAAGATATTCATGGGAGAGAGAGGGCAGCGCCGAGGCACGAACTTGTGTTGCTGCCGTCCCTCTGCCTCTCTTTATATAGGGGGGAGAGAGGGGAGGGGGCGCCCCTAGGGTTCCCCCTAGGGGGCGGCGGCCAAGGCCAGATGGGGCGGCCAAGGGGGTGTGGCTGCCAGGGCTAGGGTTTCCCCCCCAAGGCGCCTTGCCCCCCCAAGTCCTAGGGGGTGCGGCTGCCCCAGGGGGGCCCAGCCCCCTTAGGCGCAGGTGGAGGGGCCTAGGGGGGGCGCACAGCCCCTGTGTGGGCTGTTGTGTCTCCCCACTTATGGCCCATAGGGCCCGTAACCTTTACCGTGGCCCCCGAAACACCTTTCGGTTCTCCGATTCCTTCCCGATGTTCCCCGGAACAATTCCGGACTCCGTTCACTCTCATCCCATATATCACTCTTCGTCCCCGGACCATTCCGGAGACCCTCATCACGTCCGGGATCTCATCCGGGACTCCGAACAAACTTCGGTTACCATGCATTGTTCTCACTAACAACCCTAGCGTCACCGAACCTTAAGTGTGTAGACCCTGCGGGTTCGGAAACTATGCAGACATGACCGAGACACTCCCAGGTCAATAACCAATAGCGGGATTTGGATACCCATATTGGTTCCCACACGTTCCTCGACGATCTCATCGGATGAACCACGATGTCAAGGATTCAGGCAATCCCGTATACAGTTCCCTTTGCCTCGTCGGTATGTTACTTGCCCGAGATTCGATCGTCGGTATCTCTATACCTAGTTCAATCTCGTTACCGGCAAGTCTCTTTACTCGTTCCGTAATACATAATCCCGTGACTAACTACTTAGTCACTTTGAGCTCATTGAGATGACGTATTACCGAGTGGGCCCGGAGATACCTCTCCGTCACACGGAGTGACAAATCCCAGTCTCGATCCATGTCAACTCAACAGACACCTTCGGAGATACCTGTAGAGTACCTTTATAGTCACCCAGTTACGTTGCGATGTTTGGCACACACAAGGCACTCCTACGGTGTCAGTGAGTTACATGATCTCATGGTCATAGGAACTTATACTTGACATGCAGGAAACTATAGCGATAACTGATACGATCAAAAGCTATGTTTAACGTTTGGGTCTCGTCCATCACATCATTCTCCTAATGATGTGATCCCGTTATCAAATGACAACTCATGTCTATGACCTGGAAACCGCGGTCATCTTTGATCAACGAGCTAGTCCTAAAGAGGCTTACTAGGGACACAAAGTTTGTCTATTTATCCACACATGTATTTAAGTTTCCAATCAATACAATTATAGCATGGATAATAAACGATTATCATGAACAAGGAAGTATAATAATAACTCTTTTATTATTGCCTCTAGGGCATATTTCCAACAGTCTCCCACTTGCACTAGAGTCAATAATCTAGCATTACAAGGTAATGAATCTAACACCCATAGAGTCTTGGTGTTGATCATGCTTAGCCCGTGGAAGAGGCTTAGTCAACGGATCTGCAACATTCAAATCCGTGTGTACTTTGCAAATGCTTATGTCCTCCTCCTTGACTGAATCGCGGATGGAATTGAAGCGTCGCTTTATGTGTCTGGTCCTCTTGTGAAACCTTGGTTCCTTGGCTAGAGCAATGGCACCAGTGTTGTCACAAAACAGAATCATTGGGTTCAATGCACTAGGCACAACTCCAAGATCTGTTATGAACTCCTTCATCCAGACACCTTCCTTTGCCGCCTCCGAGGCAGCTATGTACTCCGCTTTGCATGTAGAATCGGCTACCACGCTTTGCTTGGAACTGCACCAGCTTACCGCTCCCCCGTTGAGAATATATACGTACCCGGTTTGAGACTTAGAGTCATCCGGATCAGTGTCAAAGCTTGCATCGACGTAACCCTTTACGACGAGCTCTTGATCACCTCCATAAACGAGAAACATTTCCTTAGTCCTTTTCAGGTACTTCAGGATATTCTTGACCGCTGTCCGGTGATCCATACCAGGATTACTTTGAAACCTTCCGGCCATACTTATGGCAAGGCTGACATCTGGTCTTGTGCACAGCATTGCATACATGATAGAGCCTATGGCTGAAGCATAGGGGATGACACTCATCTTTTCTCTATCTTCCGCAGTTACTGGGCATTGAGTCCTACTCAACTTTGTACCTTGCAATACCGGCAAGAACCCCTTCTTGGATTGATCCATTTTGAACTTCTTCAAAACTTTATCAAGGTATGTACTTTGTGAAAGTCCTATCAGGCGTCTCGATCTATCTCTATAGATCTTGATGCCCAATATGAAAGCAGCTTCACCGAGGTCCTTCATCGAAAAACTCTTGTTCAAATACCCCTTCACGCTATCCAAAAGTTCTATATTGTTTCCAATCAGCAATATGTCATCCACATATAATATTAGAAACGCTATAGAGCTCCCACTCACTTTCTTGTAAATACAAGCTTCTCCGTAAACTTGTACAAACCCAAACGCTTTGATCACCTCATCAAAGCGAAGATTCCAACTCCGAGATGCTTGCACCAGCCCATAAATGGAACGCTGGAGTTTGCAAACTTTGTCAGCATTCTCTGGATCGACAAAACCTTCCGGTTGTATCATATACAACTCTTCCTTAAGAAAACCGTTAAGGAACGCTGTTTTGACATCCATCTGCCAAATTTCATAATCGAAATATGCAGCTATTGCTAACATGATTCGGACGGATTTAAGCATCGCTACGGGTGAGAAAGTCTCATCGTAGTCAACTCCTTGAACTTGTGAAAAACCCTTTGCCACAAGTCGAGCTTTATACACGGTGACATTGCCGTCAGCGTCCGTCTTTCTCTTAAAAATCCATTTATTCTGAATGGCCTTCCGCCCTTCAGGTAATACTTCCAAAGTCCATACTTTGTTTTCATACATGGATCCCATCTCGGATTTCATGGCCTCTAACCGTTTGTCGGAATCCGGGCCCACCATCGCTTCTCCATAGCTCGCAGGTTCACTGTTGTCCAACAACATGACCTCCAAGACAGGGTTACCATACCACTCAGGCGCAGTGCGTACCCTTGTCGACCTACGAGGTTCGGTAGTAACTTGATCAGAAGCTTCTTGATCATCATCATTGGCTTCCTCTTCAACCGTTGCAGGCTCCACAAAAACATCTTTCTGTGCTGCGCTACTCTCTGGTTGAAGCAGAGGTTCAATAACCTCATCAAGTTCTACCTTCCTCCCACTCAATTCTTTCGAGAGAAACTCTTTCTCGAGAAAGGACCCGTTCTTAGCGACAAACACTTTGCCCTCGGATTTGAGATAGAAGGTGTACCCAACCGTCTCTTTTGGGTATCCTATGAAGACACATTTGTCCGCTTTGGGTTCGAGCTTTTCTGGCTGAAGCCTTTTGACATAAGCATCGCAACCCCAAACTTTGAGAAAAGACAACTTAGGTTTCTTACCAAACCACAGTTCATACGGTGTTGTCTCAACGGACTTGGATGGAGCCCTATTTAAAGTGAATGCAGCCGTCTCTAACGCATATCCCCAAAATGATAGTGGCAAATCGGCAAGAGACATCATAGAACGCACCATATCTAATAGGGTTCGATTACGACGTTCGGACACACCATTACGCTGTGGTGTTCCAGGTGGCGTCAACTGTGAAACAATTCCACATTGTCTTAAGTGATTGCCAAACTCATAACTCAGATACTCTCCCCCTCGATCAGATTGTAGGAACTTGATCTTCTTGTTACGATGATTCTCAACTTCACTCTGAAATTGCTTGAACTTTTCAAACGTTTCAGACTTATGCTTCATCAAGTAAATATACCCATATCTACTTAAGTCGTCAGTGAAGGTGAGAAAATAATGATATCCACCGCGCGCCGTGACACTCATCGGGCCACACACATCAGTATGTATGATTTCCAATAAGTCACTTGCCCGTTCCATTGTTCCTGAAAACGGGGTCTTAGTCATCTTGCCCATGAGGCACGACTCGCATGTGTCAAGTGATTCAAAATCAAGAGACTCCAAAAGTCCATCAGCATGGAGCTTCCTCATGCGTTTCATGCCGATATGACCCAGACGGCAGTGCCACAAGAAAGTGGTACTATTGTTATCAACTCTACATCTTTTGGCATCAATGTTATGAACATGTGTATCATCACTATCGAGATTCAATAAGAATAAACCCCCTACTTCGGGTGCATGACCATAAAAGATATTACCCATATAAATAGAACAACCTTTATTCTCTGATTTAAATGAGTAACCGTCTCGCATTAAACAAGATCCAGATATAATGTTCATGCTCAACGCAGGCACTAAATAACAATTATTCAGGTTCATAACTAATCCCGATGGTAATCGAAGAGCGAGCATGCCAACGGCGATCACATCAACCTTGGAACCATTCCCCACGCGCATCGTCACTTCGTCCTTCGCCAGCCTCCGTCTATTCCGTAGTTCCTGTTTAGAGTTGCAAATGTGAGCAACCGAACCGGTATCAAATACCCAGGCACTACAACGAGAGTTGGTAAGGTACACATCAATAACATGTATATCACATATACCTTGCTTGTTGTTGTTGTTGGCCCCCTTCTTGTCTGCCAGATACTTGGGGCAGTTCCGCTTCCAGTGGCCGTTCCCCTTGCAATAGAAACACTCAGTCTCTGGCTTGGGCCCAGCCTTGGGTTTCTTTATTGGATGAGCAACTGCCTTGCCACCCTTCTTAGAGTTACCCTTCTTGCCCTTGCCATTCTTCTTGAAACTGGTAGTTTTATTGACCATCAACACTTGATGCTCCTTCTGGATGTCTGACTCAGTGACTTTCAGCATCGCAAACAGCTCGGCGATGGTTTTGTTCATCCCTTGCATGTTATATTGCTGCACGAAGCTCTTGTAGCTAGGTGGGAGTGACTGGAGAATTCTGTCAATGATAGCCTCCTCCGGGAACACAAGTCCCAGATCAGCTATGCGAGTATAGTACCCAGACATCTTCAGTAAGTGCTCACTGACAGACGAATTCTCCTCCATCTTGCAAGCAAAGAATTTATCGGAGGTCTCATACCTCTCGATCTTGGCATTCTTCTCAAAGATGAACTTCAACTCCTCGAACATCTCATATGCTCCATGACGTTCAAAACGCCTTTGAAGTCCTCCTTCCAAGCTATACAACATGGCACACTGCACTACTGAGTAGTCATCCGCACGCGACTGCCAGGCGTTCATAACGTCCACAGAGGCCGGAGCGGGGGGTTCACCTAGCGGTGCATTTAGGACATAAACCTTTTGGGCAGCTGTGAGGATGATCCTCAGATTGCGGAGCCAGTCCACAAAGTTGCTCCCATCATCTTTCAGCTTAGTTTTCTCTAGGAACGCATTAAAATTCAGGGGAGCTACTGCGGGAGCCATCTACAACCAAAGATTTGCAAAGACATCTTAGACTATTGTTCATGATAAGTGAGTTTTAACTAATCAAATTACTTATAACTCCCACTCAAATTGACATCCCTCTGGTCATCCGAGCGTGACATGATCCAAATCCACCAACCCAAGTCCGATCATCACGTGAGATGAGGTGGTGTCAATGGTGAACATCTTCATGTTGATCATATCTACTATATGACTCATGCTTGACCTTTCGGTCTTCCGTGTTCCGAGGCCATGTCTGTACATGCTAGGCCCGTCAAGTCTAACCCGAGTGTTCTGCATGTGCAAAACTGGCTTGCACCCGTTGTATGCGAACGTAGAGTCTATCACACCCGATCATCACGTGGTGCTTCGAAACGACGAACCTTCGCAACGGCGCACACTCGGGGGGAACACAATTTTATCTTGAAATTTTAGTGAGGGATCATCTTATAATGCTACCGTCGTCCTAAGAAAAATAAGATGCATAAAAGGATTAACATCACATGCAAATCATAAGTGACATGATATGGCCATCAACTCGTGCTTTTGATCTCCATCTCCAAAGCACCGGCATGATCTCCATCGTCACCGGCGTAACACCATGATCCCCATCATCATGATCTCCATCATCGTGTCGCCATCGGGGTTGTCACGCGCCCACCATGCTCTTACTACTATTGCTATCGTTTAGCGATAAAGTAAAGCATTACATAGCGCTTAATGATTGACACGCAGGTCATACAAAAATTAAAGACAAACCTATGGCTCATGCCGGTTGCCGTATACATCGACATGCAAGTCGATATTAACTATTACAACATGATCATCTCATACATCAAATATATCTCATCATGTCTTTGGCCATATCATATCACATACATACCCTGCAAAAACAAGTTAGACGTCCTCTAATTTGTTGTTGCATGTTTTACGTGGCTGCTATGGGTATCTAGCAAGAACGCTTCTTACCTACGCAAAGCCACAACGGTGATATTTAAGTTGCTATTTAACCTTCTACAAGGACCGCCTTCGTCGAATCCGATTCAACTAAGATAGGAGAGACAGACACCCGCCAGCCATCTTATGCAACAAAAGTCGCATGTCTGTCGATGGAACCGGCTCATGTACGTGGACATGTAAAGATGGTCCGGGCCGCTTCATCCCATAATGCCGCTGAATCAAGAAAGACCAAAGAGGGAAGCAATCTAAACATCAACGCCCACAAACCCCTTTGTGTTCTACTCGTGAAAGCATCTACGCAAGATCCTAGCTCATGATGCCACTGTAGGGGAACGTTGCATGGGAAACAAAAATTTTCCTACGCTCACCAAGATCAATCTAGGAGATGCATCTACGAGGGAAGAGTCGGATCCACATACCCTTGTAGATCGCTAAGCGGAAGCGTTCAAGAACGCGGTTGATGGAGTCGTACTTGCCGCGATTCAAATCGCCGAATATCCCAGCACCGAACGGACGGTGCCTCCGCGTTCAACACACGTGGAGCTCGGGGACGTCTCCTCCTTCTTGATCCAGCAAGGGGGAAGGTGAAGTTGACGGAGAAACCTAGCAGCACGACGGCGTGGTGGAGATGGTGGTGGAGGAATTCCAGCAGGGCTTCGCCAAGCACTGCAAACTAGAGGAAGATATTCGTGGGAGAGAGAGGGCAGCGCCGAGGCACGAACTTGTGTTGCTGCCCTCCCTCTGCCTCTCTTTATATAGGGGGAGAGAGGGGAGGGGGCGCCCCTAGGGTTCCCCCTAGGGGGCGGCGGCCAAGGCCAGATGGGGCGGCCAAGGGGGGGGGTGGCGGCCAGGGCTAGGGTTTCCCCCCCCCCCCAGGCGCCTTGCCCCCCAAGTCCTAGGGGGTGCGGCTGCCCCAGGGGGGCCCAGCCCCCTTAGGCGCAGGTGGAGGGGCCTAGGGGGGGCGCACAGCCCCTGTGTGGGCTGTTGTGTCTCCCCACTTATGGCCCATAGGGCCCGTAACCTTTACCGTGGCCCCCGAAACACCTTTCGGTTCTCCGATTCCTTCCCGATGTTCCCCGGAACAATTCCGGACTCCGTTCACTCTCATCCCATATATCAATCTTCGTCCCCGGACCATTCCGGAGACCCTCATCACGTCCGGGATCTCATCCGGGACTCCGAACAAACTTCGGTTACCATGCACTGTTCTCACTAACAACCCTAGCGTCACCGAACCTTAAGTGTGTAGACCCTGCGGGTTCGGAAACTATGCAGACATGACCGAGACACTCCCAGGTCAATAACCAATAGCGGGATCTGGATACCCATATTGGTTCCCACACGTTCCTCGATGATCTCATCGGATGAACCACGATGTCAAGGATTCAGGCAATCCCGTATACAGTTCCCTTTGCCTCGTCGGTATGTTACTTGCCCGAGATTCGATCGTCGGTATCTCTATACCTAGTTCAATCTTGTTACCGGCAAGTCTCTTTACTCGTTCCGTAATACATAATCCTGTGACTAACTACTTAGTCACTTTGAGCTCATTGAGATGACGTATTACCGAGTGGGCCCGGAGATACCTCTCCGTCACACGGAGTGACAAATCCCAGTCTCGATCCATGTCAACTCAACAGACACCTTCGGAGATACCTGTAGAGTACCTTTATAGTCACCCAGTTACGTTGCGATGTTTGGCACACACAAGGCACTCCTACGATGTCAGTGAGTTACATGATCTCATGGTCATAGGAACTTATACTTGACATGCAGAAAACTATAGCGATAACTGATACGATCAAAAGCTATGTTTAACGTTTGGGTCTCGTCCATCACATCATTCTCCTAATGATGTGATCCCGTTATCAAATGACAACTCATGTCTATGACCTGGAAACCGCGGTCATCTTTGATCAACGAGCTAGTCCTAAAGAGGCTTACTAGGGACACAAAGTTTGTCTATTTATCCACATATGTATTTAAGTTTCCAATCAATACAATTATAGCATGGATAATAAACGATTATCATGAACAAGGAAATATAATAATAACTCTTTTATTATTGCCTCTAGGGCATATTTCCAACAACTAACCCAAAGGCCCAGTCCAGATTGTTGTTTTTTGCCTATTTCAGGGTTTTGCAGAAAATGAATATCAAACGGAGTTCAAACGGAATAAAACCTTCCGGAGAGATATTTTTGGAGAAAATCACGCACGGGAGACTTGAGAACCATGGAGTAGGGGCGACGAGGTGCCCACGAGGGTGGGGGTGCGCCCCACTACCCAGGGCGTGCCCCCTGCGTCGTGGGTCCCTCGTGAGGCCCCCGGTGCCCTCCTTCCTCCTATATAAGCCTACGTACCCGGAACCATCAGAACAACAAAGAAAACCCTAGTTCCACCACCGTAACCTTCTGTTCCCGTGAGATCCCTTCTTGGGGCCTATTTCGGAGCTCCGCTGGAGGGGGGGATCTTCCATGGAGTGCTTCTACATCATCATCATCGCCTCACCATGAGTTGTGAGTAGTTTACCACCGACCTTCGGGTCCATGGCTAGTATCTAGATGGCTTCTTCTCTCTCTTTGGATCTCAATACAAAGCTTTCCTCGGTCTTCGAGGAGATCTATTCGATGTAATCTCTTTTTGCGGTGTGTTTGTCGAGATCCGATGAATTGTGGGTTCATGATCAAGATTATCTATGAGAAATATTTGGTTCTTCTCTGAACTCTTTATGTATGATTATAATATCCTGCAAGTCTCTTCGAATTATTGGTTTGGTTTGGCCTACTAGATCTATAGTTCTTGCAATGGGAGAAGTGTTGGCTTTGGGTTCAATCTTGCGGTGTCCTTTTCCAGTGACAGTAGGGGCAGCAAGGCACGTATTGTATTGTTGCCATCGAGAATAAAAAGATGAGGTTTATATCATATTGTTTGAGTTTATCCCTCTACATCATGTCATCTTGCTTAAGGTGTTACTCTGTTCTTATGAACTCAATACACTAGATGCATGCTGGATAGCGGTCGATGTGTGGAGTAATAGTAGTAGATGCAGAATCGTTTCGGTCTACTTGTCTCGGACGTGATGCCTATATATAATGATCATGCCTAGATTGTCTCATAATTGTTCGCTTTATTGCTCGACAGTAATTTGTTTACCCGTCGTAGAATATCGGTATCATGAGAGAAGCCACTAGAGAACACTATGGCCCCCGAGTCTATTCTCGGCATATCAATCTTCAATCTACTTTACTTTTCCGCTTTTACTTTCTGTTCTTATAACCAAAAATACCAAAAATATCAAACTATCATCTCTATTAGATCTCACTTTCGTAAGTGACCGTAAAGGGATTGACAACCCCTTATCGTGCTGGCTGCGAAGTTCTTATTTGCTTGTGCAGGTGCGAGGGACTCGCGCGTGGTCTCCTACTGGATTGATACCTTGGTTCTCAAAAACTGAGGGAAATACTTATGCTACTGTGCTGCATCACCCTTTCCTCTTCGAGGGAATACAACGCAAGCTCAAGAAGTAGCAAGAAGAATTTCTGGTGCCGTTTCCGGGGAGGCTTACGCAAAAGTCATATACCAAGTACCTATCACAAACCATTATCCTTCACATTACATTTTTGCCTCTCGTTTTCCTCTCCCCCACTTCACCCTTGCCGTTTTATTTGCCCTTCTTCTGTCGTGTGTTTATCGTTCGCTTGCTTCTTGTTTGCTTGTGTGTGTTGGATTGCTTGCTTGTCACTATGGCTCAGAACAATACCAAATTGTGTGAGTTCTCCAATACTAACAATAATGATTTTATTAGCACTCCGATTGCTCCTATTACCGATGTTGAATTTTGTGAGATCAATGCTGCTTTGTTGAATCTTGTCATGAAAGATCAATTCTCCGGCCTACCTAGTGAAGATGCCGCTACCCATCTAAACAACTTTGTTGATTTGTGTGATATGCAAAAGAAAAGGGATATAGATAAAGATATTGTTAAATTGAAGTTATTTCCGTTTTCACTTAGAGATTGTGCTAAAACTTAGTTCTCATCTTCGCCTAGAAATAGTATTGATTCGTGGAATAAGTGCAAAGATGCTTTTATCTCTAAGTATTTCCCTCCTGCTAAGATCATCTCTCTTAGAAACGATATTATGAATTTTAAGCAACTAGATCATGAGCATGTTGCACAAGCTTGGGAGAGAATGAAATTAATGATACGTAATTGCCCTACACATGGTTTGAATCTATGGATGATTATTCAGAACTTTTATGCTGGCTTGAATTTTGCTTCTAGAAATCTTTTAGATTCGGCCGCAGGAGGCACTTTCATGGAAACTACCTTAAGAGAAACTACCAAACTCCTAGATAATATTATGGTTAATTATTCTCAGTGGCACACCGAAAGATCTACTAGTAAAAAAGTGCATGCTATTGAAGAAATTAGTGTTTTGAGTGGAAAGATGGATGAACTTATGAAATTATTTGCTGCTAAGAGTGCTTCTTCTGATCCTAATGATATGCCTTTGTCCACTTTGATTGAAAATAACAATGAATCTTTGGATGTGAATTTTGTTGGTAGGAATAATTTTGGTAACAATGCTTATAGAGGGAACTTTAATCCTAGGCCTTTTCCTAGTAATTCCTCTAATAATTATGGTAATTCCTACAACAACTCTTATGGAAAGATGCCTTCTGAATTTGAAACTAGTGTTAAGGAGTTTATGATTTCGCAAAATAATTTCAATGCTATGCTTGAAGAAAAATTGCTTAAGATTGATGAATTGGCTAGAAGTGTGGATAGAATTACTCTTGATGTTGATTCTTTAAAACTTAGATCTTTCCAACCTAAGCATGATATCAATGAGTCTCTCAAAGCCATGAGAATATCCATTGATGAATGCAAAGAGAGATCCACTAGGATGCGTGCTAAAAGAGAGAATTATATAAAAGCATGTTCTTCTAGTTATCATGAAAATAAAGATAAAGATCTGAAAGTTAATGATGTGTCTCCTATTAGATCCTTGATGAAGATAGGATTGGAGATGATTTTACTTTAAGGTGTCCCAATGATTCAGAGTTTTTAGAACTTGATGCTAAAATTGTTAAAAGTGGGAGTGCAGAGATTAAAACTTTGCATAGTGATGAACCCACTACTTTGGATTTCAAGGGATTCAATTATGATAATTGCTCTTTGATTGATTGTATTTCCTTGTTGCAATTCGTACTAAACTCTCCGCATGCTTATAGTCAAAATAAAGCTTTTACCAAATACATAGTTGATGTTTTGATGCAATCTTATAAAAACTTGAGTTAGAAGTTTCTATCCCTAGAAAGCTTTATGATGAGTGGGAACCTACTATCAAAATAAAAATTAAAGATCATGAATGCTATGCTTTGTGTGATTTGGGTGCAAGTGTATCCACTATCCCAAAAACTTTGTGTGATTTGCCAGGGTTCCATGAGCTTGATGATTGTTCTTTAAATTTGCATCTTGTGGATTCCACTATTAAGAAACCTATGGGAAGGATTAATGATGTTCTTATTGTTGCCAATAGGAATTATGTGCTCGTAGATTTCATTGTTCTTGATATAGATTGCAATTCTTCATGTCCTATTATTCTTAGTAGACCTTTCCTTAGAACGATTGGTGCAATTATTGATATGAAGGAAGGAAATATTAGATTCCAATTTCCGTTAAGGAAAGGCATGGAACACTTTCCTAGAAAGAAAATCAAATTACCATATGAATCTATTATGAGAGCCACTTATGGATTGCCTTCCAAAGATGGCAATACCTAGATCTATCATTTATCTTGCCTAGCTAGGGCGTAAAACGATAGCGCTTGTTGGGAGGCAACCCAATTTTATATTTTTTGTTTTTGATGCTGTTAGGGAATAAATATTGCATCTAGATTATGTTTAGATGTGGTTTTGTGTTTTGTTTAGTGTTTGTGCCAAGTAGAACCTTTGGGAAGACTTGTGTGAAGTTTATGTGATCTTGCTCTGTAAAACAGAATCATTAGCGCTCGCTAGAATGGTCATCAGATTTTACTGGAGCGTGATATTTAGTTGATTCTTTTTGCAGATGATTAATAGAAAAATTACTCACGTTTACCAATTTAGTTTGAATTTTTTGGAGTTACAGAAGTATGTGAAACCTGCTGATTACTACAGACTGTTCTTTTTTTGACAAATTCTGTTTTTCGTGTGTTGTTTGCTTATTTCAAAGCATCTATGAGTAGTATTGGGAAGAATGAATCATAGAGAAGTTGGAATATAGTAGGTTTAACACCAATATAATTAAAGAATGAATTCATTGCAGTACCTTTGAATAGTAGTTTGCTTTCTTATACTAACGGAGCTCACGAGATTTTTGTCTAAGTTTTGTGTTGTGAAGTTTTCAAGTTTTGAGTATTGCTTTGATGGACTATGGAACAAAGAGTGGCAAGAGCCTAATCTAGGGGATGCCCATGGAAACCCAAGGTAAAATTCAAGGATAACCAAAAGCCTAAGCTTGGGGATGCCCGGGAAGGTATCCCCTCTTTCGTCTTCATCCATCGGTAACTATACTCGGAGCTATATTTTTGTTCACCACATAATATGTGTTTTACTTGGAGCGTCTTGTATAATTTGAGTCTTTGCTTGTTAGTTTTCCACAATTATCCTTGCTGGACACACCTATTTTAGAGAGTTAAATATGGCCTAGGAATTTTTAGAACACTCTATGTGCTTCACTTATATCTTTTGAGTTGAATAGTTTTTGCTCTAGTGCTTCACTTATATCTTTTAGAGCACGGTGGTGATAATATTTTGAAGAAATTGTTGAACTCTCATGCTTCACTTATATCCATTTGAGAGTCTATTAAAACAGCATGGTAATGTGCTTAGGCTATGAAACTAGTCTTCACATGATAGACATCCTATATCAATGTAGTAAAAAACTTTCACGCTAAGTGCATTGAATATGATGAGAAATTGGATGCTTGATAATTGTTTTGAGATATGAGGATAGTGATATTAGATTCATGCTAGCGGAGTTATTTTGAAATTGAGAAATTCTTGTGTTAAGGTTAGTGATTCCCGCAGCATGCACGTATGGTGAACCGCTATGTGACGAAGTTAGAGCATGAGGTATTTGTAAAGTGCCAACCTTTGTGTGGAGGTCGGGGGCGCGCGATGGTTAACTCCTACCAACCTCCCCCTAGGAGCATGCGTTGATTGATTTGTTTTGATGAGTCATAGATTTTTGCAATAAGTATATGAGTTCTTTATGACTAATGTTGAGTCCATGGATTATACGCACTCTCACCCTTCCACCATTGCTAGCCTCTCTTGTACCGCGCAACTTTCGCCGGTACCATACACCCACTATATATCCTTCCTCAAAACAGCCACCATAAATATTCCTCAAAACAGCCACCATACCTACCTATCATGGCATTTCCATAGGCATTCCGAGATATATTGCCATGCAACTTTCCACCGTTCCATTCATATGACACGCTTCATATTGTCATATTGCCATGCATGATCATGTAGTTGACATCGTATTTGTGGCTAGGCCACCATGCATAATTTTTCATACATGTCACTCTTGATTCATTGCACATCCCGGTACACCGCCGGAGGCATTCATATAGGTCATACTTTGTTCTAGCATCGAGTTGTAATATCAAGTTGTAATGAAAGTGTGATGATCATCATTATTAGAGCATTGTCCCATGCGAGGAAAGGCTAAATCAATAAAGCCCCTCCAAAAAAAGAAAAAAAAAGGAAAGACCAAAGAAAAAAAGGCCCAAAAAAAAGAAAAAAGAAAAAAAGAAAAAGGGACAATGCTACTATCCTTTTCCACACTTGTGCTTCAAAGTAGCACCATGTTATTCATGATAGAGAGTCTCATGTTTAGTCACTTTTATATACTAGTGGGAATTTTCATTATAGAACTTGGCTTGTATATTCCAACGATGGGCTTCCTCAAATGCCCTAGGTCTTCATGAGCAAGCAAGTTGGATGCACACCCACTAGTTTCTTTTGTTGAGCTTTCATACATTTTTAGCTCTAGTGCATCCTTTGCATGGCAATCCCTACTCACTCACATTGATATCTATTGATGGGCATCTCCATAGCTCGTTATTACGCTGAGTCGATGTGAGACTATCTCCCTCCTTTTTGTCTTCTCCACAACCACCTCTCTATTCCACCCATGGTGCTATGTCCATGGCTCACGCTCATGTATTGCGTGAAAGTTGGAAGGTTTGAAAGAATAGATTATGAAAACAAGTGCTTGGCTGAAATCGGGGTTGTGCATGATATGAATATTTTGTGTGATGAAGAGGGAGCATAGCCAGACTATATGATTTTGTAGGGATAACTTTCTTTAGCCATAGTATTTTGAGAAGACATAATTGCTTTGTTAGTATGCTTGAAGTATTATTATTTCTTATGTCAATATAGACTTTTGTCTTGAATCTTTCAGATCTGAACATTCATGCCACAATTAAGAGTATTACATTGAAAAGCTATGTTGGTTAGCATTCCACATCAAAAATTCTGTTTTTATCATTTACCTACTCGAGGACGAGCAGGAATTAAGCTTGGGGATGCTTGATACGTCTCCAACGTATATATAATTTTTTATTCTTCCATGCTATTATTTATGATGTTTTGGATGTTTAATGGCCTTTGTCATACACTTTTATATTATTTTTGGGAATAACCTACTAACCCAAAGGCCCATTCTAGATTGTTGTTTTTGCCTGTTTCAGGGTTTTATAGAAAATGGATATCAAACGGAGTCCAAACGGAATGAAACCTTCGGGAGAGATATTTTTCGAGAAAATCACACACGGGAGACTTGAGAACCACGGAGTAGGGCATACGTGGTGCCCACGAGGGTGGGGGGCGCCCCCCCCTATAGGGCGCGCCCCCATGCCTTGTGGGCCCCATGTTTGCCCCCCGGTTCCCTCCTTCCACCTATATATACCTGCGTACCCCAAAACCATCAGAACAACAGAGAAAACCCTAGTTCCACCGCCATAACCTTCTATTCCCATGAGATCCCATCTTGGGACCTGTTCCGGAGCTCCGCCGGAGGGGGGATCTTCCACGGAATGCTTCTACATCATCATCATCGCATCACCATGAGTTGTGAGTAGTTTACCACAGACCTTCGGGTCCATGGCTAGTATCTAGATGGCTTCTTCTCTCTCTTTGGATCTCAATACAAAGTTTTCCTCGGTCTTCGAGGAGATCTATTCGATGTAATCTCTTTTTGCGGTGTGTTTGTCGAGATCCGATGAATTGTGGGTTTATGATCAAGATTATCTATGAGAAATATTTGGTTCTTCTCTGAACTCTTTATGTATGATTATAATATCCTGCAAGTCTCTTCGAATTATTGGTTTGGTTTGGCCTACTAGATCTATAGTTCTTGCAATGGGAGAAGTGTTGGCTTTGGGTTCAATCTTGCGGTGTCCTTTTCCAGTGACAGTAGGGGCAGCAAGGCACGTATTGTATTGTTGCCATCGAGAATAAAAAGATGAGGTTTATATCATATGGTTTGAGTTTATCCCTCTACATCATGTCATCTTGCTTAAGGTGTTACTCTATTCTTATGAACTCAATACACTAGATGCATGCTGGATAGCGGTCGATATGTGGAGTAATAGTAGTAGATGCAGAATCGTTTCGGTCTACTTGTCTCGGACGTGATGCCTATATATAATGATCATGCCTAGATTGTCTCATGATTATTCGCTTTATTGCTCGACAGTAATTTGTTTACCCGCCGTAGAATATCGCTATCATGAGAGAAGCCACTAGAGAACACTATGGCCCCCGAGTCTATTCTCAGCATATCAATCTTCAATCTACTTTACTTTTCCGCTTTTACTTTCTGTTCTTATAACCAAAAATATCAAACTATCATCTCTATTAGATCTCACTTTCGTAAGTGACCGTAAAGGGATTGACAACCCCTTATCGTGTTGGCTGCGAAGTTCTTATTTGCTTGTGCAGGTGCGAGGGACTCGCGCGTGGTCTCCTACTGGATTGATACCTTGGTTCTCAAAAACAGAGGGAAATACTTATGCTACTGTGCTGCATCACCCTTTCCTCTTCGAGGGAATACAACGCAAGCTCGAGAAGTAGCAAGAAGAATTTCTGGTGCCGTTTTCGGGGAGGCTTACGCAAAAGTCATATACCAAGTACCTATCACAAACCATTATCCTTCGCATTACATTTTTGCCTCTCGTTTTCCTCTCCCCCACTTCACCCTTGCCGTTTTATTTGCCCTTCTTCTGTCGTGTGTTTATTGTTCGCTTGCTTCTTGTTTGCTTGTGTGTGTTGGATTGCTTGCTTGTCACTATGGCTCAGAACAATACCAAATTGTGTGAGTTCTCCAATACTAACAATAATGATTTTATTAGCACTCCGATTGCTCCTATTACCGATGTTGAATCTTGTGAGATCAATGCTGCTTTGTTGAATCTTGTCATGAAAGATCAATTCTCCGGCCTTCCTAGTGAAGATGCCGCTACCCATCTAAACAACTTCGTTGATTTGTGTGATATGCAAAAGAAAAGGGATATAGATAAAGATATTGTTAAATTGAAGTTATTTCCGTTTTCACTTAGAGATTGTGCTAAAACTTAGTTCTCATCTTCGCCTAGAAATAGTATTGATTCGTGGAATAAGTGCAAAGATGCTTTTATCTCTAAGTATTTCCCTCCTGCTAAGATCATCTCTCTTAGAAACGATATTATGAATTTTAAGCAACTAGATCATGAGCATGTTGCACAAGCTTGGGAGAGAATGAAATTAATGATACGTAATTGCCCTACACATGGTTTGAATCTATGGATGATTATTCAGAACTTTTATGCTGGCTTGAATTTTGCTTCTAGAAATCTTTTAGATTCGGCTGCAGGAGGCACTTTCATGGAAACTACCTTAGGAGAAACTACCAAACTCCTAGATAATATTATGGTTAATTATTCTCAGTGGCACACCGAAAGATCTACTAGTGTGCATGCTATTGAAGAAATTAGTGTTTTGAGTGGAAAGATGGATGAACTTATGAAATTATTTGCTGCTAAGAGTGCTTCTTCTGATCCTAATGATATGCCTTTGTCCACTTTGATTGAAAATAACAATGAATCTTTGGATGTAAATTTTGTTGGTAGGAATAATTTTGGTAACAATGCTTATAGAGGGAACTTTAATCCTAGGCCTTTTCCTAGTAATTCCTCTAATAATTATGGTAATTCCTACAACAACTCTTATGGAAAGATGCCTTCTGAATTTGAAACTAGTGTTAAGGAGTTTTTGATTTCGCAAAATAATTTCAATGCTATGCTTGAAGAAAAATTGCTTAAGATTGATGAATTGGCTAGAAGTGTGGATAGAATTACTCTTGATGTTGATTCTTCAAAACTTAGATCTTTCCAACCTAAGCATGATATCAATGAGTCTCTCAAAGCCATGAGAATATCCATTGATGAATGCAAAGAGAGAACCACTAGGATGCTTGCTAAAAGAGAGAATTATATAAAAGCATGTTCTTCTAGTTATCATGAAAATAAAGATGAAGATCTGAAAGTTAATGACGTGTCTCCTATTAGATCCTTGATGAAGATAGGATTGGAGATGATTTTACTTTAAGGTGTCCCAATGATTCAGAGTTTTTAGAACTTGATGCTAAAATTGTTAAAAGTGGGAGTGAAGAGATTAAAACTTTGCATAGTGATGAACCCACTACTTTGGATTTCAAGGGATTCAATTATGATAATTGCTCTTTGATTGATTGTATTTCCTTGTTGCAATTCGTACTAAACTCTCCGCATGCTTATAGTCAAAATAAAGCTTTTACCAAATACATAGTTGATGTTTTGATGCAATCTTATAAAAACTTGAGTTAGAAGTTTCTATCCCTAGAAAGCTTTATGATGAGTGGGAACCTACTATCAAAATAAAAATTAAAGATCATGAATGCTATGCTTTGTGTGATTTGGGTGCAAGTGTCTCCACTATCCCAAAAACTTTGTGTGATTTGCCAGGGCTCCATGAGCTTGATGATTGTTCTTTAAATTTGCATCTTGTGGATTCCACTATTAAGAAACCTATGGGAAGGATTAATGATGTTCTTATTTTTGCCAATAGGAATTATGTGCCCGTAGATTTCATTGTTCTTGATATAGATTGCAATCCTTCATGTCCTATTATTCTTAGTAGACCTTTCCTTAGAACGATTGGTGCAATTATTGAAATGAAGGAAGGAAATATTAGATTCCAATTTCCGTTAAGGAAAGGCATGGGACACTTTCCTAGAAAGAAAATCAAATTACCATATGAATCTATTATGAGAGCCACTTATGGATTGCCTTCCAAAGATGGCAATACCTAGATCTATCATGTATCGTGCCTAGCTAGGGCGTAAAACGATAGCGCTTGTTGGGAGGCAACCCAATTTTATATTTTTTGTTTTTGATGCTGTTAGGTAATAAATATTGCATCTAGATTATGTTTAGATGTGGTTTTGTGTTTTGTTTAGTGTTTGTGCCAAGTAGAACCTTTGGGAAGACTTGTTTGAAGTTTATGTGATCTTGCTCTGTAAAACAGAATCGTTAGCGCTCGCTAGAATGGTCATCAGATTTTACTGGAGCGTGCTATTTAGTTGATTCTTTTTGCAGATGATTAATAGAAAAATTACTCACGTTTACCAATTTAGTTTGAATTTTTTGGAGTTACAGAAGTATGTGAAACCTGCAGATTACTACAGACTGTTCTGTTTTTGACACATTCTGTTTTTCGTGTGTTGGTTGCTTATTTCAATGCATCTATGAGTAGTATTGGGAACAATGAATCATAGAGAAGTTGGAATATAGTAGGTTTAACACCAATATAAACAAAGAATGAATTCATTGCAGTACCTTTGAATAGTAGTTTGCTTTCTTATACTAACGGAGCTCACGAGATTTTTGTCTAAGTTTTGTGTTGTGAAGTTTTCAAGTTTTGAGTATTGCTTTGATGGACTATGGAACAAAGAGTGGCAAGAGCCTAATCTAGGGGATGCCCATGGAACCCCAAGGTAAAATTCAAGGATAACCAAAAGACTAAGCTTGGGGAGCCCGGGAAGGTATCCCCTCTTTCGTCTTCATCCATCGGTAACTATACTCGGAGCTATATTTTTATTCACCACATAATATGTGTTTTACTTGGAGCGTCTTGTCTAATTTGAGTCTTTGCTTGTTAGTTTTTCACAATTATCCTTGCTGGACACACCTATTTGAGAGAGTTAAATATGGCCTAGGAATTGTTAGAACACTCTATGTGCTTCACTTATATCTTTTGAGTTGAATAGTTTTTGCTCTAGTGCTTCACTTATATCTTTTAGAGCACGGTGGTGATAATATTTTGAAGAAATTGTTGAACTCTCATGCTTCAATTATATCCATTTGAGAGTCTATTAAAACAGCATGGTAATGTGCTTAGGCTATGAAACTAGTCTTCACATGATAGACATCCAATATCAATGTAGTAAAAATCTTTCACGCTAAGTGCATTGAATATGATGAGAAGTTGGATGCTTGATAATTGTTTTGAGATATGAGGATAGTGATATTAGATTCATGCTAGCGGAGTTATTTTGAAATTGAGAAATTCTTGTGTTAAGGTTAGTGATTCCCGCAGCATGCACGTATGGTGAACCGCTATGTGACGAAGTTAGAGCATGAGGTATTTGTAAAGTGTCAACCTTTGTGTGGAGGTCGGGGGCGCGCGATGGTTAACTCCTACCAACCTCCCCCTAGGAGCATGCGTTGATTGATTTGTTTTGATGACTCATAGATTTTTGCAATAAGTATATGAGTTCTTTATGACTAATGTTGAGTCCATGGATTATACGCACTCTCACCCTTCCACCATTGCTAGCCTCTCTTGTACTACGCAACTTTCGCCGGTACCATACACCCACTATATATCCTTCCTCAAAACAGCCACCATATATATTCCTCAAAACAGCCACCATACCTACCTATCATGGCATTTCCATAGGCATTCCGAGATATATTGCCATGCAACTTTCCACCGTTCCATTCATATGACACGCTTCATATTGTCATATTGCCATGCAACTTTCCACCGTTCCATTCATATGACACGCTTCATATTGTCATATTGCCATGCATGATCATGTAGTTGACATCGTATTTGTGGCTAGGCCACCATGCATAATTTTGTCATACATGTCACTCTTGATTCATTGCACATCCCGGTACACCGCCGGAGGCATTCATATAGGTCATACTGTGTTCTAGCATCGAGTTCTAATATCAAGTTGTAATGAAAGTGTGATGATCATCATTATTAGAGCATTGTCCCATGCGAGGAAAGGCTAAATCAATAAAGCCCCTCCAAAAAAAGAAAAAAATGGAAAGACCAAAGAAAAAAAAAGGCCCAAAAAAAGAAAAAAAGAACAAAAGAAAAAGGGACAATGCTACTATCCTTTTCCACACTTGAGCTTCAAAGTAGCACCATGTTATTCATGATAGAGAGTCTCATGTTTAGTCACTTTTATATACTAGTGGGAATTTTCATTATAGAACTTGGCTTGTATATTCCAACGATGGGCTTCCTCAAATGCCCTAGGTCTTCATGAGCAAGCAAGTTGGATGCACACCCACTAGTTTCTTTTGTTGAGCTTTCATACATTTTTAGCTCTAGTGCATCCTTTGCATGGCAATCCCTACTCACTCACATTGATATCTATTGATGGGCATCTCCATAGCCCGTTGTTACGCCGAGTCGATGTGAGACTATCTCCCTCCTTTTTGTCTTCTCCACAACCACCTCTCTATTCCACCCATGGTGCTATGTCCATGGCTCACGCTCATGTATTGCGTGAAAGTTGGAAGGTTTGAAAGAATAGAGTATGAAAACAAGTGATTGGCTGAAATCGGGGTTGTGCATGATATGAATATTTTGTGTGATGAAGAGGGAGCATAGCCAGACTATATGATTTTGTAGGGATAACTTTCTTTAGCCATAGTATTTTGAGAAGACATAATTGCTTTGTTAGTATGCTTGAAGTATTATTATTTCTTATGTCAATATAGACTTTTGTCTTGAATCTTTCAGATCTGAACATTCATGCCACAATTAAGAGTATTACATTGAAAAGCTATGTTGGTTAGCATTCCACATCAAAAATTCTGTTTTTATCATTTACCTACTCTTGGACGAGCGGGAATTAAGCTTGGGGATGCTTGATACGTCTCCAACGTATATATAATTTTTTATTCTTCCATGCTATTATTTATGATGTTTTGGATGTTTAATGGCCTTTGTCATACACTTTTATATTATTTTTGGGACTAACCTACTAACCCAAAGGCCCATTCTAGATTGTTGTTTTTGCCTGTTTCAGGGTTTTATAGAAAATGGATATCAAATGGAGTCCAAACGGAATGAAACCTTTGGGAGAGATATTTTTGGAGAAAATCACACACGGGAGACTTGAGAACCACGGAGTAGGGCATACGTGGTGCCCAAGAGGGTGGGGCCCCCCGCCCCCTATAGGGCGCGCCCCCATGCCTTGTGGGCCCCATGTTTGGCCCCCGGTTCCCTCCTTCCTCCTATATATATACCTGCGTACCCCAAAACCATCAGAACAACAGAGAAAACCCTAGTTCCACCGCCATAACCTTCTGTTCCCATGAGATCCCATATTGGGGCCTGTTACGGAGCTCCGCCGGAGGGGGGATCTTCCACGGAGTGCTTCTACATCATCATCATCGCATCACCATGAGTTGTGAGTAGTTTACCACAGACCTTCGGGTCCATAGCTAGTATCTAGATGGCTTCTTCTCTCTCTTTGGATCTCAATACAAAGTTCTCATCGGTCTTCGAGGAGATCTATTCGATGTAATCTCTTTTTGCGGTGTGTTTGTCGAGATCCGATGAATTGTGGGTTTATGATCTAGATTATCTATGAGAAATATTTGGTTCTTCTCTGAACTCTTTATGTATGATTATAATATCCTACAAGTCTCTTCGAATTATTGGTTTGGTTTGGCCTACTAGATCTATAGTTCTTGCAATGGGAGAAGTGTTGGCTTTGGGTTCAATCTTGCGGTGTCCTTTTCCAGTGACAGTAGGGGCAGCAAGGCACGTATTGTATTGTTGCCATTGAGAATAAAAAGATGAGGTTTATATCATATTGTTTGAGTTTATCCCTCTACATCATGTCATCTTGCTTAAGGTGTTACTCTGTTCTTATGAACTCAATACACTAGATGCATGCTGGATAGCGGTCGATGTGTGGAGTAATAGTAGTAGATGCAGAATCGTTTCGGTCTACTTGTCTCGGACGTGATGCCTATATATAATGATCATGCCTAGATTGTCTCATAATTATTCGCTTTATTGCTCGACAGTAATTTGTTTACCCGCCGTAGAATATCGCTATCATGAGAGAAGCCACTAGAGAACACTATGGCCCCGAGTCTATTCTCAGCATATCAATCTTCAATCTACTTTACTTTTCCGCTTTTACTTTCTGTTCTTATAACCAAAAATACCAAAAATATCAAACTATCATCTCTATTAGATCTCACTTTCGTAAGTGACCGTAAAGGGATTGACAACCCCTTATCGTGTTGGCTGCGAAGTTCTTATTTGCTTGTGCAGGTGCGAGGGACTCGCGCGTGGTCTCCTACTGGATTGATACCTTGGTTCTCAAAAACTGAGGGAAATACTTATGCTACTGTGCTGCATCACCCTTTCCTCTTCGAGGGAATACAACGCAAGCTCGAGAAGTAGCAAGAAGAATTTCTGGTGCCGTTTCCGGGGAGGCTTACGCAAAAGTAATATACCAAGTACCTATCACAAACCATTATCCTTCGCATTACATTTTTGTCTCTCGTTTTCCTCTCCCCCACTTCACCCTTGCCGTTTTATTTGCCCTTCTTCTGTCGTGTGTTTATCGTTCGCTTGCTTCTTGTTTGCTTGTGTGTGTTGGATTGCTTGCTTGTCACTATGGCTCAAAACAATACCAAATTGTGTGAGTTCTCCAATACTAACAATAATGATTTTATTAGCACTCCGATTGCTCCTATTACCGATGTTGCATCTTGTGAGATCAATGCTGCTTTGTTGAATCTTGTGATGAAAGATGAATTCTCCGGCCTTCCTAGTGAAGATGCCGCTACCCATCTAAACAACTTTGTTGATTTGTGTGATATGCAAAAGAAAAGGGATATAGATAAAGATATTGTTAAATTGAAGTTATTTCCGTTTTCACTTAGAGATTGTGCTAAAACTTAGTTCTCATCTTCGCCTAGAAATAGTATTGATTCGTGGAATAAGTGCAAAGATGCTTTTATCTCTAAGTATTTCCCTCCTCCTAAGATCATCTCTCTTAGAAACGATATTATGAATTTTAAGCAACTAGATCATGAGCATGTTGCACAAGCTTGGGAGAGAATGAAATTAATGATACGTAATTGCCCTACACATGGTTTGAATCTATGGATGATTATTCAGAACTTTTATGCTGGCTTGAATTTTGCTTCTAGAAATCTTTTAGATTCGGCCGCAGGAGGCACTTTCATGGAAACTACCTTAGGAGAAACTACCAAACTCCTAGATAATATTATGGTTAATTATTCTCAGTGGCACACCGAAAGATCTACTAGTAAAAAAGTGCATGCTATTGAAGAAATTAGTGTTTTGAGTGGAAAGATGGATGAACTTATGAAATTATTTGCTGCTAAGAGTGCTTCTTCTGATCCTAATGATATGCCTTTGTCCACTTTGATTGAAAATAACAATGAATCTTTCGATGTGAATTTTGTTGGTAGGAATAATTTTGGTAACAATGCTTATAGAGGGAACTTTAATCCTAGGCCTTTTCCTAGTAATTCTTCTAATAATTATGGTAATTCCTACAACAACTCTTATGGAAAGATGCCTTCTGAATTTGAAACTAGTGTTAAGGAGTTTATGATTTCGCAAAATAATTTCAATGCTATGCTTGAAGAAAAATTGCTTAAGATTGATGAATTGGCTAGAAGTGTGGATAGAATTACTCTTGATGTTGATTCTTTAAAACTTAGATCTTTCCAACCTAAGCATGATATCAATGAGTCTCTCAAAGCCATGAGAATATCCATTGATGAATGCAAAGAGAGAACCACTAGGATGCGTGCTAAAAGAGAGAATTATATAAAAGCATGTTCTTCTAGTTATCATGAAAATAAAGATGAAGATCTGAAAGTTAATGATGTGTCTCCTATTAGATCCTTGATGAAGATAGGATTGGAGATGATTTTACTTTAAGGTGTCCCAATGATTCAGAGTTTTTAGAACTTGATGCTAAAATTGTTAAAAGTGGGAGTGAAGAGATTAAAACTTTGCATAGTGATGAACCCACTACTTTGGATTTCAAGGGATTCAATTATGATAATTGCTCTTTGATTGATTGTATTTCCTTGTTGCAATTCGTACTAAACTCTCTGCATGCTTATAGTCAAAATAAAGCTTTTACCAAATACATAGTTGATGTTTTGATGCAATCTTATAAAAACTTGAGTTAGAAGTTTCTATCCCTAGAAAGCTTTATGATGAGTGGGAACCTACTATCAAAATAAAAATTAAAGATCATGAATGCTATGCTTTGTGTGATTTGGGTGCAAGTGTCTCCACTATCCCAAAAACTTTGTGTGATTTGCCAGGGTTCCATGAGCTTGATGATTGTTCTTTAAATTTGCATCTTGTGGATTCCACTATTAAGAAACCTATGGGAAGGATTAATGATGTTTTTATTGTTGCCAATAGGAATTATGTGCCCGTAGATTTCATTGTTCTTGATATAGATTGCAATCCTTCATGTCCTATTATTCTTAGTAGACCTTTCCTTAGAACGATTGGTGCCATTATTGATATGAAGGAAGGAAATATTAGATTCCAATTTCCGTTAAAGAAAGGCATGGAACACTTTCCTAGAAAGAAAATCAAATTACCATATGAATCTATTATGAGAGCCACTTATGGATTGCCTTCCAAAGATGGCAATACCTAGATCTATCATGTATCGTGCCTAGCTAGGGCGTAAAACGATAGCGCTTGTTGGGAGGCAACCCAATTTTATATTTTTTTGTTTTTGATGCTGTTAGGGAATAAATATTGCATCTAGATTATTTTTAGATGTGGTTTTGTGTTTTGTTTAGTGTTTGTGCCAAGTAGAACCTTTGGGAAGACTTGTTTGAAGTTTATGTGATCTTGCTCTGTAAAACAGAATCGTTAGCGCTCGCTAGAATGGTCATCAGATTTTCCTGGAGCGTGCTATTTAGTTGATTCTTTTTGCAGATGATTAATAGAAAAATTACTCACGTTTACCAATTTAGTCTGAATTTTTTGGAGTTACAGAAGTGTGTGAAACCTGCAGATTACTACAGACTGTTCTGTTTTTGACAGATTCTGTTTTTCGTGTGTTGTTTGCTTATTTCAATGCATCTATGAGTAGTATTGGGAAGAATGAATCATAGAGAAGTTGGAATATAGTAGGTTTAACACCAATATAAACAAAGAATGAATTCATTGCAGTACCTTTGAATAGTAGTTTGCTTTCTTATACTAACGGAGCTCACGAGATTTTTGTCTAAGTTTTGTGTTGTGAAGTTTTCATGTTCTGAGTATTGCTTTGATGGACTATGGAACAAAGAGTGGAAAGAGCCTAATCTAGGGGATGCCCATGGAACCCCAAGGTAAAATTCAAGGATAACCAAAAGCCTAAGCTTGGGGATGCCCGGGAAGGTATCCCCTCTTTCGTCTTCATCCATCGGTAACTATACTCGGAGCTATATTTTTATTCACCACATAATATGTGTTTTACTTGGAGCGTCTTGTATAATTTGAGTCTTTGCTTGTTAGTTTTCCACAATTATCCTTGCTGTACACACCTATTTGAGAGAGTTAAATATGGCCTAGGAATTGTTAGAACACTCTATGTGCTTCACTTACATCTTTTGAGTTGAATAGTTTTTGCTCTAGTGCTTCTCTTATATCTTTTAGAGCACGGTGGTGATAACATTTTGAAGAAATTGTTGAACTGTCATGCTTCACTTATATCCATTTGAGAGTCTATTAAAACAGCATGGTAATGTGCTTAGGCTATGAAACTAGTCTTCACATGATAGACATCCAATATCAATGTAGTAAAAAACTTTCACGCTAAGTGCATTGAATTTGATGAGAAGTTGGATGCTTGATAATTGTTTTGAGATATGAGGATAGTGATATTAGATTCATGCTAGCGGAGTTATTTTGAAATTGAGAAATTCTTGTGTTAAGGTTAGTGATTCCTGCAGCATGCACGTATAGTGAACCGCTATGTGACGAAGTTAGAGCATGAGGTATTTGTAAAGTGTCAACCTTTGTGTGGAGGTCGGGGGCGCGCGATGGTTAACTCCTACCAACCTCCCCCTAGGAGCATGCGTTGATTGATTTGTTTTGATGACTCATAGATTTTTGCAATAAGTATATGAGTTCTTTATGACTAATATTGAGTCCATGGATTATACGCACTCTCACCCTTCCACCATTGCTAGCCTCTCTTGTACCGCGCAACTTTCGCCGGTACCATACACCCACTATATATCCTTCCTCAAAACAGCCACCATATATATTCTTCAAAACAGCCACCATACCTACCTATCATGGCATTTCCATAGGCATTCCGAGATATATTGCCATGCAACTTTCCACCGTTCCATTCATATGACACGCTTCATATTGTCATATTGCCATGCATGATCATGTAGTTGACATCGTATTTGTGGCTAGGCCACCATGCATAATTTTTCATACATGTCACTCTTGATTCATTGCACATCCCGGTACACCGCCGGAGGCATTCATATAGGTCATAATTTGTTCTAGCATCGAGTTGTAATATCAAGTTGTAATGAAAGTGTGATGATCATCATTATTAGAGCATTGTCCCATGCGAGGAAAGGCTAAATCAATAAAGCCCCTCCAAAAAAAGAAAAAAAAGGAAAGACCAAAGAAAAAAAAGGCCCAAAAAAAGAAAAAAGAAAAAGGGACAATGCTACTATCCTTTTCCACACTTGTGCTTCAAAGTAGCACCATGTTATTCATGATAGAGAGTCTCATGTTTAGTCACTTTTATATACTAGTGGGAATTTTCATTATATAACTTGGCTTGTATATTCCAACGATGGGCTTCCTCAAATGCCCTAGGTCTTCATGAGCAAGCAAGTTGGATGCACACCCACTAGTTTCTTTTGTTGAGCTTTCATACATTTTTAGCTCTAGTGCATCCTTTGCATGGCAATCCCTACTCACTCACATTGATATCTATTGATGGGCATCTCCATAGCCCGTTGTTACGCCGAGTCGATGTGAGACTATCTCCCTCCTTTTTGTCTTCTCCACAACCACCTCTCTATTCCACCCATGGTGCTATGTCCATGGCTCACGCTCATGTATTGCGTGAAAGTTGGAAGGTTTTAAAGAATAGAGTATGAAAACAAGTGCTTGGCTGAAATCGGGGTTGTGCATGATATGAATATTTTGTGTGATGAAGAGGGAGCATAGCCAGACTATATGATTTTGTAGGGATAACTTTCTTTAGCCATAGTATTTTGAGAAGACATAATTGCTTTGTTAGTATGCTTGAAGAATTATTTTTTCTTATGTCAATATAGACTTTTGTCTTGAATCTTTCAGATCTGAACATTCATGCCACAATTAAGAGTATTACATTGAAAAGCTATGTTGGTTAGCATTCCACATCAAAAATTCTGTTTTTATCATTTACCTACTCGAGGACGAGCATGAATTAAGCTTGGGGATGCTTGATACGTCTCCAACGTATATATAATTTTTTATTCTTCCATGCTATTATTTATGATGTTTTGGATGTTTAATGTCCTTTTTCATACACTTTTATATTATTTTTGGGACTAACCTACTAACCCAAAGGCCCATTCTAGATTGTTGTTTTTGCCTGTTTCAGGGTTTTATAGAAAATGGATATCAAACGGAGTCCAAACGGAATGAAACCTTCGGGAGAGATATTTTTGGAGAAAATCACACACGGGAGACTTGAGAACCACGGAGTAGGGCATATGTGGTGCCCACGAGGGTGGGGGCCCCCCAATAGGGCGCGCCCCCATGCCTTGTGGGCCCCATGTTTGGCCCCCGGTTCCCTCCTTCCTCCTATATATACCTGCGTACCCCAAAACCATCAGAACAACAGAGAAAACCCTAGTTCCACCGCCATAACCTTCTGTTCCCATGAGATCCCATCTTGGGGCCTGTTCCGGAGCTCCGCCGGAGGGGGGATCTTCCACGGAGTGCTTCTACATCATCATCATCGCATCACCATGAGTTGTGAGTAGTTTACCACAGACCTTCGGGTCCATGGCTAGTATCTAGATGGCTTCTTCTCTCTCTTTGGATCTCAATACAAAGTTCTCATCGGTCTTCGAGGAGATCTATTCGATGTAATCTGTTTTTGCGGTGTGTTTGTCAAGATCCGATGAATTGTGGGTTTATGATCTAGATTATCTATGAGAAATATTTGGTTCTTCTCTGAACTCTTTATGTATGATTATAATATCCTTGCAAGTCTCTCCGAATTATTTGTTTGGTTTGGCCTACTAGATCTATAGTTCTTGCAATGGGAGAAGTGCTTGGCTTTGGGTTCAATCTTGCGGTGTCCTTTCCTAGTGACAGTAGGGGCAGCAAGGCACGTATTGTATTGTTGCCATCAAGGATAAAAGATGGGGCTTATATCATATTGTTTGAGTTTATCCCTCTACATCATGTCATCTTGCTTAAGGCATTACTCTGTTCTTATGAACTCAATACACTAGTGCATGTTGGATAGCGGTCGATGTGTGGAGTAATAGTTGTTGATGGAGAATCATTTAGGTCTACTTGTCTCAGACATGATGCCTATATATAATGATCATGCCTAGATAGTCTCATAATTATTTGCTTTTCTATCAATTGCTCGACAGTAATTTGTTTACCCGCCGTAGAATATCGCTATCATGAGAAAAGCCACTAGAGAACACTATGGCCCCGTGTCTATTCTCAACATATCAATCTTCAATCTACTTTACTTTGCCGCTTTTACTTTCTGTTCTTATAACCAAAAATACCAAAAATATCAAACTATCATCTCTATCAGATCTCACTTTCGTAAGTGACCGTAAAGGGATTGACAACCCCTTATCGCGCTGGCTGCGAAGTTCTTATTTGTTTGTGCAGGTGTGAGGGACTCGCGCGTGGTCTCCTACAGGATTGATACCTTGGTTCTAAAAAACTGAGGGAAATACTTACGCTACTGTGCTGCATCACCCTTTCCTCTTCGAGGGAATACAACACAAGCTCGAGAAGTAGCAACACCGCACTGATCGACGACGTGAGTCGTGGTGGAGTGGTTGGTGAGGTGGTTTAGCCTCCGCGAGTCCCGGCAAGCTCTGTCGGGATGCCTTGGTGGTCTTCTTCACGGGGTGGCCTTGCCCCTTGCCGTGCTCGCCTGCCCGGCAAGGGAGGCCTTTCTCTTGACGGTACCTTGCTTCTCTGGCTTGGTCTTGGTCCCTCTGATCTGCTTGGTGGTCCCTTGAACCTCCTGGTTTCTTGTACTCTAACTTGGGCTCGTGCTTCAATCTTCTTCTCATGCCTGTGCATAGTTAGGGCAACAGACCCAGGGTTTGTTGCATCGACACAAGTATATGATACAGTTTGGAAAACTAGTCGACGTCTCAGAGATAGCATTATATGCACTAGTTTTGAATTGTGACTCTGGTCAATGATTGGGTTTCCCAGCTCCTGTGTTTACGTCCTAAGTTCAGCTAGGAGTCTAAAGGGAGAACCACTATGATTGCACTTCCAACTCGAATGGTCAAGTGCCTAAGCGTACAAAGCTGAAAATCGACTGTCGCAATAAGCACAAAATGGTCGGCAATCCGAAGACAATGTCAAATTAAAATCCGCTAGGGGTTACGCTGTGATAAACTGTCGGTGCAACAGACCCTGGGCCCGTTGCACCAAACTATGCACCGGCTCGAAGGCAAGTTTACAGCACAAAGTACCAGACCAAGACACGAAGAGATCGGCCATTTGATGAATCAACAAGCTGGTTGAGGAGATCAAGACCACCAAGGTGCGAGACGCCACCAGAACAGAAACTATCCTTGTCGGGCATGCGAGTCTGGCGGGGAGCCGGATTCGCCCGGCAGCAAGTCACCAAGACCACCCCGGCAGGCTTACCGAGGCATGCGTAGGTAAAACTCCACCACACAGCAACACCCGTCACCAATCAGTGCGGGGTCAAGCTTTAAGATGGCTTAGTGGCCATCACTGGATACATGGCAGCCATCTCCTACCACAAGAACCACCAAATGACACACGACGAGAGACGTGTCAAGCAAACAAGAGCACAACTGGCAAGATGAGCCCGACAAGGCTTGCCGGACAAGCTGTGATGTGACACTAAGTGGTGCATTTAATGCACTTTGTCAGCTGCAGAGTTAGGTATGATAGCATTGTTCACTATCTAATCAACCTAAAAAGACTGATTTGCCATTGTGGTGACCCCTTAACCTATAAAAGGAGGCCCATGGCAACCGTAAAAGGGATTCGGCCATTCTCACCCGCATACACCCATACGCGCGACCACTCTCACCTCAAGGCAACCATGCCGGGCAAGAGTAGCTTGTCCATTTTCCACCCTTTCCACAATCAACCCACCAAAGAAGGAGTAGGGTTTTACCCCTCGCGGCAGCACGAACCTGGGTAAAGATTACATGTGTGCTCCCCGACGCGCTGCTCAACGCTTCTGTGCTCTTTGTGCAACCTGCCCATCCCCTTGTTGAACCAAAAGGGGCCTTTGTCCCATAGGTGGCCATGGTTCTACCCTGACCTCTTTGGCGCGCCAGGTAGGGGGATCACTTGCGGGAACTTGAGAGCATCAATAGTGCGTCATCTTCATTGCCAGCCTCGTCTTCTTCGGCTCCATCAACCATGGCGCCCAAGAAGAAGTCCGGCGCTGCGGCCCATCCGTCCTCCTCAAGGGCCTCGCCTCTCACGTCCGCTGGCGTTGCGGGGTGTGAGGAGCATGAAAACACCGACACGGCGGGAGACGAGCTCAACGCAGGCGGCTTGTCACCGCCTCTCCCGCGATCGAAGTAAGAGCCGGAAATGTCGGAGAAGAACAACATCAGCTACACCTTGGCAGAGAAGTCCCGCGAGGTACAGGCGGTGAAGCCCTCCCTTCTGGGTAAGCTCGTCCAACCGACGGGCACATCATCGGCAATGTTGTCCGCTCTGGGGCGAACCGCAACTCCCTGGCCGCCCCCGTTGTGGGTGAGGCCTTGGAGCTTTCACTACCTCCAGGACGAGCGGACCCGGTCGCTGCGCCCAATGGGACCGTCGGCCCTCGAGCGCATCCACCTCGTCACCATGCCGTCCAAGCGGCTGGCTCCCAACGACAAGGGCACGGCACGGCTGCTGCTGGCATTTCCAAGAGCCAAGCGACCTTAAGGTCGATGTCATCATCACTCCCAAGCACTGCGTCGGAGGCTATGGTGCGGGCCCAACTGATGTTGAAATTTCTGAGGGCAGCTGATCAGATGGATGAGTGGTGAGCCACCATCCAAAGTCTGATTGGTTTCACCGACGCGGAGACATCACGGCAAGCTAGGTCGCCATGGCCTCCCCAAGCAGCGACGACCGCCCATGCTGATGGCCGTGTCGAGGGTGCCACTCCCACGTTGTAGTCTCCGCCAGGACCACTGGCGCGGGGGCTACACACCCAGGAGCCCGACGACGTCCATTGGCTTCGTCAGATCCACGAGCGCATCAAAGCCAACAATGAGCCCTGGAGGGCAGGCAGAGGGAGCGCACATGCGTCGTTACCGACCAACACCATGGCAACCATTGCCAACCCAACGGGTGGGGTGACTCCAACATTGACGAGCCCATGTTCGGCAGGGGCGGGTACTTGCCTTTCAAGGCGTGGTGCCCTACATTCACCTGTGAGCTGCGGCAAGTCCGTTGGCTGTCCGCTCGCACATTCAAGCCCGAGATTCCATAGAAGTATGATGGGAAGCTGAACCCGGCAGAGTTCTTGAGCATCTACTTCATCGTTGTTCAAGCTTACGGGGGAAGAGATGAAAAGCTATTTGCCAACTATTTTCCATTAGCACTTAAGCCTAATATGAGAGCTTGGTTGATGCATCTGCGGAGAACTCCATCTCGACTGGGTTGACATGTGCCATGAGTTCATTGGCGCCTTCACCGGCGGCCACCAAGAACTAGGGCAGCCCACTGATTTATAGTTGTTGTCGCAGAAAGAAGGAGAGACTCTGCGGAAGTACATGCAGAGCTTTAGAAGATTACATAGAAACATACAAGACATCCACCCAGCAGCAGTGATAGCAGCTTTTCAGTCGAACGTGTGCAACCGCCGGATATGTTCGAAGATGAACGTTCGGCTTCCCAAGACTATGAAGGAGCTTTGCACCTTGGCGGACAAGTGTGCTCGGGTGGAGGAGGGGAGGAAAATCCCTGGAGAACAGGTTGGTGTCGGCCTCGATTAAGAGGATAACGACGAGACCAACATTCAGAAGAGGCAGAACAAGAAGCGCAGTAAGAAGCACAAAGATAAGGTAGTAATGACAGCTGAGGGTTCAAGCACACCCAGTACCGGTAAGAAGGCAAAAGTTGAGGCCCCGACAAGGAGGTTGCTTCATGCAATGATTGCCGGGAGGCTGCAGCCGTTGACAAAGCCGGGAAGAGTGATGGCCCTTACTACATAATCCATCGGACCAAGGGTCATGATCTGCAGGAATGCCATCAAGTTGAGCATCCCATCAAGAGGCAGAGAGCGGAATATGAGAAAAGATATAAGGAGAAAGGTCAGAATGGCACTGGCAGAAAGGTCCGGAGCGATGAAGCAAACTGTCCTGGCAAGGGTTTTAGGAATAAAGGGAAACCCGCGAGGGGCCGCGAGAAGGAGGATTTCAGTGAGGAAAGTAGTGAAGGGGATGAAGAGGAAACCAGTGAGTAGGAGTTCCAAAAAGCCACTGATACCCTGTGCATTCACGAGGGTGCATCTCTGCATTCCTCTCACCGCCAACTCAAGCAATGGGCACGTGAAGTTAATGCCATGGAGTCGGCGGCAGAGTTTTGGAAGCCGCTCAAGTGGTCCCACGCGCCCATCATCTTTTACGAGGAGGATCACCTTGGCCGCACTACCGCGGTAGGGTGCTTTCCCTTGTTGGTCTCACCAACAATTCGCAACCTCAAGGTGACAAAGATGTTAGTTGACGGCGGGGTCCAGTTGAATCTGATTTCCCCAAAGGTTACCATCAGACTTCAGATATCAGAGGAAGAGCTTGAGGTTAACGGCATGTTTCAAGGAGTTCATCTCGGCAGGAGCCATCCCAAGGGAAAGATTACATTGTCGGTAACATTTGGGGGAGAATTGAACTACTGGACAGAGAAGACCTCATTCGTCACCCCTGTGGTACTTACTGCTTTGTGTGTATGCCTTTTGGGTTAAAGAGTGTTGAGTCTACCTTTACAAGAGCTATCCAGATTGGTTTTGAACCACAACTTTACCGGAATATTCCAGCATATATGGATGGCATAGTAGTCAAAACTAAGGACAAATCTACCCTCATCCAAGATCTACAAGAGACATTTGCCAATTTGCGCAAGATCAACTTAAAGCTAAACCCGGAGAAGTGTGTGTTTGGAGTCCCTTTGGCAAGCTGATTGGTTTCTTCATATCCCACCGTGGTATAGAGGCCAACCCGGACAAGATCAAAGCCATTGAACAGATCCAGGCACCAAAGATAGACAAAGATGTCAGGCGTTTGACTGGGTGCATTGCCGCACTGAGCAGATTTATCTCCAAGTCTTCCGAGTGTGCCTTGTCGTTCTTTAAGGTTTTGAAGAAGGCAGGACCCACGAAACGGACCCCGTAAGAAGATTTAGCACTGCAAGAGTTGAAGACCTACTTGTCATCTATACCTACTTTGGTTGCACCCAAACCACAAGATCTGTTGCTGCTATATCTAGCGGCAACTAATCAAGTGGTTAGTGTAGCCTTGGTAGCGCAGCGGGAAGTACAGGAAGCAACAACATCAACGGATGTTCCTTCCGGGGACAAAGATGAGCACCGCCCGGCAGAATCAGTTCGGGATTAGGACAAGGATGAGCATGGCAGAAGTGGTAACCCCAAGGATATTGGGGGGAAGAAAGTGGTGCAACGCCCAGTGTACTTTGTCAGCTCTCTGTTGCAAGGGGCTAGATCCACATACTCTAGTGTGCAAAAATTTATTTTTGTCCTAGTCATGGCCTCAAGGAAACTACGCCACTACTTCCAAGCTCTTGAGATAATGGTGGTCACACGCTTCCCATTGCAAAGGATACTCCGGAACCCAGAGGCTACCGACAGGATAGTGGAGTGGGCTTTGGAGTTATCCTGCTTTGGTTTGAAGTGAGCACATCCACTATACAGAGCAAGGCATTGGCAGAGTTTATTGCAGAATGGAAGCGAGCCCCTGATGAGGAAAAGCCAGAGACAGATATCCCCGGCAAGGAATCACCCCAATAATTGATTATATATTTTGATGGTGCCTTCTCCTTGCAAGGCGCTGGGGCTGGCATGCTTCTTGTCGCCCCCACTGGGGAACACTTGAAGTACGTCGTCCAGATGCACTTTCCACGGGAGAAGGTTACCAACAATACAACAGAGTATGAAGGACTCCTTGCCAGGCTCAAGATCGCCACCAAACTAGGAATCAAGAGGCTGATCATCCGAGGATATTCACAGTTGGTGGGAAGGCAAGTCAACAAAGATTATCAAAGCCCATTGATCAAGGCATACGTTGAGGAAGTGATAAGATTGGAGGAGCATTTTGATGGATTGCAAACAGAGCACGTACCCCGTGCGGAAACAGCATTGCTGACCATCCATCAAAATGTGTTGTGCAAAAGCTTCCTGTAATGCCCAGGATGGAGTTATACCTCCTACGTGTCGAGGCACGACTTAAAGGCATAATTCCATCCTAGAATGATCTCAAGTTTGGTAAACTTTGCACAACTCATGTAAAAGAGGGGATAGTAAACTGAAAATAGTTGGCTTACACTCGCCACGTCACAGAATTAAAGTACAAGTCTCAAACATCATACATTAAGAGCACTACAACCCTCTAAGGGCAAAAGCCAAATGTCAAAGTACCAAACTCAGATAAATAAACCACAGGCGGATCGAATCCTAGTAAGAGACTCCACTACTGATCGTCCGGGTAGCGCACGTAGTACCGACTACGCTCCTCGTCGTACTCCCAATCCAGCTCGGTGCCATCACTTGGATAGCTCATAGCTGGACCTGCATCTGGTGTGTGAAGTAACTGTGAGCCACAGAGGACTCAGCAATCCCGTCTCCGGGTAACAAGACTATCAAAGCCTTTAGGTGAGGGAAAGGCTGAAGAAAAGAACAAGTCTGCAGCAGCAACTAGCATCTAGCTTACGCAAGTGAGAGCGAGAAGAGAAGGCCTCGGCGAGAAGTGATCACGAAGTGATCCTAGCTACAAGCTCCACAATCATAACCCCTCCGTGTTCAACTCCCGAATCCCTATTCGGAAATTGACAGTCACGGAACACACGCTGGTAGTGTATTAGTAACATTGTGTCAAGTTATCTACAACCGGAATTAACAAGCTCCCATCTGCCACATAACCGCGGGCACGGCTTTCGAAAGTTCAAACCCTGCAGGGGTGTTCCAACTTGACCCGTTACAAGCCCACGATCCGCGGAGTCGCAACTCCAAAGTGGGAAGACCCGAGTATCCTCGGAATCCCGTGCTCAGGATATACCGAGCTAAGGTAAGGCTAATCCAGCAAATCCTCCCGGCGTGCCGACACCCTGATAGTAGCCGCGCGTATCTCGTCTCAGGCCACGACCGGATGGGCGATCCCACAGGTTTTTACCAGACCTTGAGTTTCCTCGAGGTGGCCCCGCGTAACCCCCAGTTTGGACCAACACTCATGTGGAGCACTGGCCCGGGTTGTTGAATTAATTAAAAAGGGTTTATAACTCCCTATGCAAGTTTAGTTTGTTATTAGGCAAATAGTACCAATGTTGGGACTTGCTGGAAAAGACTTAGCACTTAGCGGTTTATCGAGGGGGTCCCATACACCCCAACCGTGTTAGGAACACATAATCAAGGAACATAATACCGGCTTATACGGATCCTAACGGCATGAGTGGAACAAATCACCAAGCAAAAGGCTTAGCCTTCCACCCTTGCCAATATATAGATAATTTCAACTTAAGCATTTATATAGTGTGATATAACCCAACCAAACTTCAACATGGAGCAAGCATCTTCACTTCACCTGCAACTAGCAACGCTATAAGAAGGGCTGAGCGAAGCGTACTTAGCCAAGCAACGGTTTGCATAGGTAGGTTGGTTAAACATGGCAATTGGTTACAAGTAGGAGGCTGACAAGAAGAACATGGGCATCGAGGCAAAACTATAGATCAAGACTACTAGCAATAGGCAAAGATAGTAATGTTATCGGGGTTCGGTCATCTTGCCTGAAGAGAAGTCGTTCGGATCGTAAGAAGGGTCCTCGTGCTCAACCTCGTTGGAAACCTCGTGCTCAACCTCGTACTCGGTCTCAGCTTCCGGCTCTAAACAAAACAATCACACCAAGCACCAATCAACAAGATGCAATGCGCACTCGGAAAAGATGAATGCATGATGGATGCACTAAGGATGCACATGGAGCACGGAAAACATCACTCAAGCAAATCACCTCAAAACATGATAACAATCTGATATTATTAATATACACAGAAAATCAACCAAGTTTGATATAAGATTCGCTGAAATCGGAGTTACGGGCTAAAAGTTATGCCCGAAACAAGATTTGAGCGAAAGCTGAAAATTACAGCAACATAGCAACTTTGGAGCTCAAAATAATTAAGCTACAGCACCCAAAAAGCATGGCAAAGGACATGAACACAAACTAGACATATTGTACAGCAACTAGGTCCAAAGTGCACCCCCAACGGAGTCACGGATCAATAGCAATGATCTTGGACATATTGAACTTTACAATAAAATTCTGGCAGCAGAATTTTATTGAAACTTTAGAGCAAAATATAAACATGCTACAGCCACTCAAATGGACATGTGAGGACATGGATGGAAAGACAACAATATATACTTCAAGGAACAATCAAAATCCACTCCAAAACTAACATGCTTTGTCCTAGAACATCACACGAACATGGCATCGGAACGTTATAGATTTCAGACTTAGTGAAAATCCACTAAGTCCTAAAACAGCAATAACATCATAGCATATAAAAGAGCATGTTTAAGTCACCTCGAAACTAAACATGGCAAAGGGTAAGCACCTCATCAACATACACATGAAGGTGATCCCGAAACACACAAGCATGCTTCATTGAGATGAACACAACGATTGCAACGAGCTCAACAAGATGGCATTTCATAACAAGTGAAAACACATCACATGAACATGGCACTTTGCAACGATGATAACAAGGCAATAATAAATCTACCATGCAACCTATCACACACAACACGTAGTTCGTGGCAGGACGAACACGTGGACATGTCATTTGCATCAAATGGACAAACGAGCTAAAAGTTAACACATGGCAAAGGTGGCATGAAAATAACACATAACAGCAGTTTATATCATGATGCACTCTTGCAACAGAAAAACAAGCCCCTAGATGATCTCTAACATGCATGACAACAACAGGTAAAACGTAGAGCACATCTCCACGAACGTCTGGACATATTACACGCGCAAAACGGAGCAACACAGTAAAAGATATGCACGGTCAAACATTGCATTACAGATTACTAAAACAGGGACTTAGGAGGATTTAGGGTTCAACCTAGCCAGATCCAGATCTGGAAAACTGGGCTCGGGCCGGCTGAGGAAGAAGTGGGCCGCGCGGTGGCGAGCGCTGGTGCGGCGGCGGCCCACCGCGAGGAGGCGGCTGGCTGGAAGAGGAGCGCCCGGCCCGGCGCGGTCGGCGATCTGGCCCGCGCGGCCCGCGGGGAAGCAGGCGAAGGCGGCCCGGCGTGGCTTGCGGCTGGCGGCCCGCGGGGCGACGGGAAGGCGAGGTGGCCTGCTGGCGGAGCCCGGTGCGGCGCTGGAGGCTGTACGGGCCTCGGGTGGCTGACCCGTTTCGGCGGTGCGGAGGAGGCGACGAAGGGAGCGGCTGGCCCGCGAGGAAGTGGTGCGGGACCACTTCGACGGACCGAAGCGGATGGCTGACGAGGCCTGGTGCGGTGGCGCGGGATCCAGCAACGCGCGGGAGGAGCGCGCGAGGCGGCTCGATCGCCCGAGTGCGCTGGCGGCATTGACCTGGCGGCTCGGATCCCAGATCGGTGGAACTCCACTGGCGGCGGCTCGATGGATCCCCTCGGGATCCGGGCAGAATTTTGGATCTGAAGAAGAAAATGAAAAAAAAGAGGGGAGAGAGGAGGAGGAAGAAGGGGATGCCCAAAATAGAGTAGGGGTCTATAAATAGCAGGGATTTAGGGTTAGGGAGAGTTTAGGGGCGCTAGGAGCCCTCCGATCGCGATCCGACGGATCCGATCGCGGGGATAGTTTTAAAAGGCTTAGAAGGAGATAAAAGAATGCAGCAGGGGTGTTTCCGGGACACGAAGTGAAGGCACTTCGGACCCACACGAACAACGGATGGGATAGACAACGGAGTCCAAACGAGACGCGATTTGAGAGGCGGGTTGCACACAACAAAACAACAACACACACAACAACCTCGCGGCACACCGGTAACGTAAAACGCCCGAACAACAAAGTAGGCCTACGGAACGTCACGGACACGAGAGGGAGCTCCGGAACGCGAAACGGACCACGGGAAGAAACACGCGGAACCGGATGCAACCCACAACACAAATGCAATGCGATGCACATGTCTACATGATATGAATGAATGCCACACACTCACACAACAAAACGACGAAAGCTCGAAAGACAAAGAACCCGGAATGGAAATAGATGAAGCCGGAGATATATTATATACCCAAAAGGGAAAGTGTTACATCCTGGGCATTACAAACTCTCCTCTACTACAAAAAGATCTCATCCCGAGATCTAGGACTGGAAAAAGGAAGGGTACTCGGAACGAAGATGATTTTCTCGTTCCCAGGTAGCTTCTCGGTCTGTGTGATGTGACCACTTGACTTTCAGAAACTTGATGGACTTGTTGCGAGTCTTGCGTTCGGTTTCTTCGAGAATGGCAATTGGATGCTCTCGGTAGGAAAGGTCTTGTTGGAGATCAATCTCCTCAAACGGAATCATGCGCTCAGGTGCCTTGAAGCATTTGCGAAGCTGAGACACATGGAAGACATCATGAACATTTGCAAAGTTGGAAGGGAGCTCGAGCTGATAGGCTAGATCGCCTCTTTTGCCAAGAATCTTGAAAGGCCCGACGTATCTAGGAGCAAGTTTTCCTTTGATACCGAATCTTTGGGTTCCTTTCATCGGAGAAACTCGGAGATAGACATGATCACCGATGTCGAAAGCCAAATCACGATGTTTTCCGTCATAGTAGCTCTTCTGACGCGATTGAGCGGCCTTGAGATTCTCACGTATGACTTTGCACATTTCTTCGGCTTCAGAGATCAAGTCATTGCCAGGAAGTTGACGTTCGCCTGTTTCAGACCAGTTGAGAGGGGTACGGCACTTTCTGCCATAGAGAATTTCAAAAGGTGCTTTGCCTGCACTTGCTTGAAAGCTGTTGTTGTAAGAGAACTCGGCAAATGGAAGGCAGTCTTCCCATTTCATGCCGAAGGAGATGACACAGGCTCTGAGCATGTCTTCTAGAATCTGATTCACACGCTCGACTTGACCACTAGTCTGAGGGTGAAAGGCAGTGCTGAACCTGATCTTAGTGCCCATGGCGGACTGAAAGGAGTCCCAGAACCTTGATGTGAACAAGCTGCCACGGTCTGAGGATATCACTTGAGGAATGCCATGTAGGGACACAATTCTGGAAGTGTACAGCTCTGCAAGTTGAGCCGCATTGATTGATTCTTTGACTGGAAGAAAGTGAGCGACTTTGGTAAGCTTGTCAATCACCACAAAGATAGCATCATTGCCTCGCTTGGATTTAGGAAAGCCAGTGACGAAGTCCATTTCAATGTGGTCGAACTTCCACTCGGAGATAGGAAGAGGTTGGAGAAGACCGGCTGGACGTTGATGTTCTGCTTTCACTCTTCGGCATACATCACATTCATTCACGAATTGGGCAATCTCCCTTTTCATGCGTGTCCACCAGTAAGACTGCTTGAGGTCTTGGTACATCTTGGAACTGCCAGGATGAATGGAAAGGAGAGAATCATGAGCTTCTTCCATTATGAGCTTCCTGAGATCACCTTTGGGAACAACGAGTCTGTCCTCGAAGAACAAGGTATCTCTCTCATCAACACGGAAGCACTTGTATTTTGGAGTGCCCTTTGCAATCCCATGTTTCACCTTCTTCACCATGGTATCACTGAGCTGGGCCTCACGGACTTGATCTTCCAAGGTAGGAGCAATTTGGAGATTTGCAAGAAAACCCTGCGGAACAACTTGAAGGTTGAGCTTCCTGAATGCTTCACAAAGCTCAGGCTGGTACGGCTTGATAAGAAGGCTGTTGCAATATGCCTTTCTGCTCAAAGCATCTGCAATCACATTCGCCATGCCTGGAGTGTACTCAATGCTGGGGTTGTACTCTTGGATCATTTCGACCCAACGAGTCTGGCGGAGGTTCAGATGCGGCTGTGTGAAGATGTACTTCAAGCTCTTGTGATCAGTGAATATGTCGACCTTTCTGCCCAACAACAGATGTCTCCACGTAATCAGAGCATGTACCACAGCTGCTAGCTCGAGATCATGTGTGGGATAGTTCTTCTCACTTGGCTTGAGCTGCCGAGAAGTATATGCCACAATTCTCTTATCTTGCATAAGCACACCACCAAGACCTTGAAGAGAAGCGTCACAGAACACTTCATAGGGCTTGGTTTCATCCGGAGGAGTCAGAACTGGAGCAGAGACAAGCTTCTCTTTGAGGGTTTTGAATGCCACTTCACACTCGGGAGACCAAAAGTATTTGACATTCTTCTGAAGCAGGTTGGAAAGAGGCTTGGCAATCTTGGAGAAGTTTTCAACAAACCTTCTGCAATAGCTGGCAAGACCCAGAAAACTGCGGAGCTGCTTGACGTTCTGAGGAGCTTCCCAGTTGACAATTGCTTCAACTTTCTCGGGATTAACCGCAATACCGTCAGCTGAGATGATGTGGCCCAGGTACAAAACCTTATCGAGCCAGAACTCGCACTTTGAGAACTTGGCATAGAATTTATGCTCTCGGAGTCGATCAAGAACCAGTCGTAAGTGCTTTTCGTGATCTTCTTCATTCTTGGAAAACACCAGAATATCATCCAGATACACAAGCACAAACTCGCCAGTATAGGGGTTGAAGATGTAATGCATCATCCTTGAAAAGGTAGGAGGAGCATTGGCGAGACCGAAGGACATGACGGTATACTCGTATGAACCGTAGCTCGTTCTGAAGGCCGTCTTGGGAATGTCTTCCTCGCGAATGCGAATTTGATGGTAGCCCATTCGGAGGTCAAGCTTAGAGAATACTTTAGCTCCTTTGAGCTGCTCAACGAGTTCGTTGATGTTGGGGAGCGGATACTTGTTCTTAATCGTCTTCTTGTTCAATGGCCGGTAGTCAACACAGAGACGCTCCGTGCCATCTTTCTTCTTGACAAATAAGACACCACAGCCCCACGGAGATGTACTCGGTCTGATGAGACCCATACTCTCCTGCTTATCAAGCTGCTTCTTTAATTCCTTCAATTCATCCGGAGAGAGCTTGTATGGACGCCGGCAAGCAGGCTCAGTGCCCGGCTCGAGTTCAATGACAAACTCCACCTGACGGTGTGGAGGCATGCCTGGAAGATCTTCTGGAAAGACGTCTTGATATTCGTTCACCACTGGAATTTGCTCTATGGCATTAATTTCTCCCTTATAATTAAGAGAGAAAAGCCGAATAGTATTATCCCTGGAGGCGAAGATAATCACATCTTCATCAGAATGAGTCAATTTGACTTCCTTTTGAGCGCAATCAATGTGAGCATCGTGCTGAGAAAGCCAATCCATTCCGAGGATGAGGTCGATGTCAGAATTACCAAGAACCACCGGTTTAGCCATAAAACAATAATCACCCATGCGAATAGAAACATCCGGAGCAAATATCTTTGAATGCAATAGTTTGCCTGGAGAAACAACTGACAATTCTCTTGGCAAACTTCTGGTGACGATGTTGTGCTTGGATGCAAAAGGATATGACATGAAAGAGCAAGTAGCACCTGAATCAAATAACACTTTAGCTGGAAAAGAGTTAACTGGAAGGTTACCCAGAATGACATCAGACGAATTCTCCGCTTGTGCTGCATTCATCAGATTGACCCTTGCAGACTTTGGATCATGCCTGACAATAGCTGAACTCATAGGTGGAGGAGGAGGAAGACCCTTCGGATTCGGACATCTGTTGGCATAGTGACCTTTCTGAGTGCATTTGTTGCAAGTCACTTCTGAGAGAGGACGGAAATGAGAGCCACTGGACTTGGAGCCTTGAGACTGAAACTGCTTCTTCGACTGGTTGCTCGGGTTGGGTGGGTGGGAGAAACCATGACCACTAGAGTTCTTGTTGTTGGAGTTGTTGAAGTTGTTGGAGTTGTTGTAAGGAGCTCGAATCACTGGAGGAGGAGGAAGCCAGAATTTCTGTTGCTTCGAGACCATCTGAGATGATGAGGAAGAGTAAACAGCATCTCGAATTCTCTTCTTAGAAGCCTCCATCTTAAGCTGAGCTGCTTCTTGTTTCAAAGCCATGTTATAGAACTTATCGAATTCGTCTGGCTCGAACAAAGTGAGAGCAAGCTGAAGTTCATCTTTGAGACCTCCACGGAACTGATAGATTTTACTCTTTGCATCAGGAATGTCTTGCTTTGCATAACAAGCGAGGTTTTGGAACTTGACATTATACTGATAGACTGTCATGGAGCCCTGCTTGAGGTTGCGGAATTTCTCACGCATACCCTCGATGACACTTGTAGGAATGTGATGCGAGCGGAAATCCTTGCAGAAATTCTCCCAAGAGATCACTTGACCCGGCCTTGAGTCTTTGTACTGCTGCCACCAGTCAGCTGCTTGATCTTTCAGTTGGAAGGCTGCAAACTTCACATAGTCATCTTCTTTCACGTTACTGCACTCAAAATGCTTCTTTATGTCGGTCAACCAATCCTCAGCATCAAGAGGGTCCACATAGTAACTGAAAGCTTTAGGATTGTTAGCCAGGAACTGGTTGAGAGTAGCATGGTGCTGCTGGAAGAAGTTGCCTTGATTCCCTGGAGCACCCTGATTAGCTTGATTAGCTTGATTAGCTTGCATCATCTGCATCATCTGCATCATCAACTGAGTGTTCTGAGCTGTAGTCTGCATAATTGCTCTCCAAGCCTCAGGCGGAGGAGGAGGGGAAGGAGGATGCTCTGGGACCTCTTCCACCTCTGGGTTAGCGTTCGGAACCTTTTTCGGAGCCATCCTGTAAGAGATGACCACGAATCAGCAATTGATTGACAAAAGGAATAAGCTGAATCAATGGAATGAATTGCAACAAGTCTTCACAATAATCATTCGAACAATAAGAACGAATGAAATCATCCGAACAAGAGCAACGAATGATATTCTCAGTTAATTGATAACATCAGTCTTCACGAGAAGCCACATAGGGGACAAAATGAAA